>CM050205.1:10532500-10537500 GCA_027475355.1 Coilia nasus
AACAACACGGCTACAGATGGATGCATCAGAAATGCTGGATTGCTGGCATAATTACAGACAGAGAAACTGTCCGTCTCTTATTAAGAGTCATGGATGGTGGTGGTAGTTGTACACAATGATGTATGCCACAATCACTCCGTTTTAATGTATTACAATCAAAGCAAATGCAGTATAATCCACACCGAGTTCTTGAATCGCGAACAAAACAGACTGTAACCTAACGAACGATTTGACCGATTGGCCCATGAATGATTCTCTGCCACGCGTTGAGATGGTATTTTACTGCGATATAGAATTTCACAATTGTGAGATAATAAGTTAGAATTGTGAGATAGTAACTCAGAATTGTGAGATAATAAGTCAGAATTGTGAGATAGTAACTCAGAATTGTGAGATAATAATTAAGAATTGTGAGATAATAAGTCAGAATTGTGAGATAGTAAGTCAGAATTGTGAGATACTATCTCGCAATTCATAAAAAACTTTTATTTAAAGTGGCGGAAACGGGCTTCCATAGTGGGAGCCAAAGCAAGATGAATAAAGTAAAAGATATATAAATAAATAAATAAATAAATAAAAAGAAGAGTACAAACAAGGATGATGTATTGCTCGCATTCATTACCCAAAACAAATTAGTGAACACTTTGAGCTACAGTATGTGGAAACCTTGGCACACCTGGTGCACTCTGCTACCCTTCAATATTGATACCTGTACAGGCAAAGAGGACTACTAATATCACACCTCTTTGGTCCTTAGGCCCCTTACACACACTGTCCTCAAAATGTCAGCACAAATTAGAAGTAGAGAAAAATCTTTAGATGAGTTTTTGTACTGCTTGTAGATGTCAACAGGAATGTTTCTCAGATTGTGCTGACAAAGGAGGAATCATAGAAGAGTCCATTACAAATGTAACAACATCATTAGTTTAAAGCAGGCCAGCAGAGGTAACAGTATAAAGCAATTTTCCTTCATTCCCGATTTTCCTCCTTTGTAAGGTATTTATTTAGTAAACAAGTAGTGTTGACATCTTTTTCAATGTATTTTTGGTGTCAACAAATCATCATGTAAATGTACAGACATATATCATTCCCACAAGCCACCCAGACTATGCATGCTATAGTTCTGTCTTTAGGGTAATCAATCTCCTGAAAATGTATAAGAAGACATCAGAGCCAACTATGCCCTTGTTTGTGTTTGCAAGGCTTTTAACTGCATTTTAAAGTAAATAGATTGCTTCTGGGTTTTGGACCAACACTATTAATTGCTGTTTTAACAAGACAAAATAGTGTTCTCTGAAAATCCATTCTTTACATTACACTCAATACACTTTCTGTCTTGGATAAATAACATCTTACACGAACCCAGCAGAGGTCAAAACGAGACATATTGAGACCTGTCTATTGGTTTAATTAGTGTTCTGTCTACTCTCAGATGGGGTGGCAGCACAATACGGGTTTTTTAAATATTCCCCGCCCTGCTGCAGTTCTACCCAGGCATCTCTCTCTTTCTCGCTCTGGCGTTTGTTTGTCCGCATCCACCCCTTCCCCCACTGTAGGCTGTCAGAGTCGGCACTGGTAATTCCTCACTGAAAGAATAACAGCAGCAGAAGACATTACGGCTCTTGCCAGTATGCCTGTTGCAGTAAACAGCAGGCGGATGAAATGGAGGGAGAAGGTGGAAGGGAGCCTGATGGAGCCGAGGTTTTCCCCTTAAGGCGAGAGAGAAAAGGATGCAGAACTGGGAGCAGATCCAGGAAGAGCATTAGCTTCAGCAGAGCCCTGTATGGCCTGACTTTCTTTCTCTAGCTGTGTGTCTGTACTGTATGTCTCTCTCTCTCTCTCTCTCTCTCTCTCTCTCTCTCTCTCTCTCTCTCTCTATCTGTCTCTCTCTCTCTGTCTGTCTCGCTGTGTGTCTGTATGTGTCTGTATCTCTCTCTATCTCTATCTCTCTCTCTCTCTCTCTCTTGTCTCTCTCTCTGTCTGTCTCGCTGTGTGTCTGTATGTGTCTGTATCTCTCTCTCTCTCTGTCTCTCTGTGTCCATCTCTCTGTGTCCATCTGTGACTTTGTCTTTTTCTGTCTTCTGTCTCTCTCTTGCTGTAATGTAATGTAATGCTGGGTCAGGCACAGTGTTTGGGTCGTTACTCAAAAAAAGTAATCCATTACACATTACTCGCTACTGTTAAAAACTGTAATGCATTACTTTACTTCTTTACTCCTTATGGAAAGTAACTCGTAACATTACTTTGCGTTACTCATCAACGGCCTTGAGCAAAACACATAAATTACTATTGCAATAAGCAAAATGTAAGACAAGTCGTTCTTTCATGCCACTTGGTAAAAATCTATAGACCACTGCACAGGGTTCTATCAGTATTGCACTGCTGGCAGGCTTATGTCTTCAATAAACAAGCTGAAAGTCTAAAACAGGCTAACTTCATAACAGCGCTCACTAAAATTAGAATGAATGAAATAGCATGCAGACACTGGCATATAGGCTACAACACAAATCCCTTAACAAACTAGACCATTTAAATAAAACGTGCTACTAAATAAAATAACTCTGGACATTTAACCACATTAGATGATGTGTAAATGTGTAAACACATTTCATTGGCATGGTATGGTCTAGGGCAAAGGCACTTTCTTAAGTCATTGGGGGTGCTCCCCACTAAAACGATGATCATACTGCATGAGAAGTCTTTCAAATCTTGAATCGGACAACCGATTTCTATTAGGCTTCAGCACAAGACCGTCTGGTCTGAATAGCCTCTTGACTGGCGTGCTAGATGGGGTAGCTGTTGTTTTTCATGTACTGTACTTTTTATATGAGCAAAACAGTTAAGGTCTTCAATGTCTGACTCCGACTTCAAATACTCTATTGCTTTAGTGTCAAAGTTGAAGGAAGCTGTATATTCCTCATTCTCATCAAAAGCAATTCTCCTTCTCAGCGACAGTGCTATAGGCTATGGAGCAGGTTTCTGACTCTGCTGCGCAACCAGTCCCACATCACGGTGCAAAACACGACACACTGCTTCTCTCTTCTCCTCTTCCCTAAACCATTGCACTTTAACTTCGGCAACGTCTCCCAACATATTAAAAACAATGAGCTTATCGCCACACCCCGAACGGCTCAGCCATTTCCCCGAACAATCAAGGACAGTTGCGTGTGGACATGTCTCCCGACTTTTGTGCAAGCGTGCACCTGAGGATTTTGGGGGAGGGTCCGGGAATCCGTCGCAGACATCTGTGATCAGACTGTTCACTGGGGATGTTCAGTAATCAGCATATGCACTATTAGTAACTGTAGTGTGATTAATGAACTCAGTTACACTACTACATTACCGACAAATGTAATGTGAGTACAGGAACGCGTTACTTAGTAACACGTTACACCCATCTCTGGTCAGGCAGAGGTGCAGCTGAGCAACTCTCAGATCAGCTAGAGAGCAAGAACACCGAAAAACACCTCCAAGAAGAAGAAGAAGAAGAAGAAGAAGAAGAAGAAGAAGAAGAAGAAGAAGAAGAAGAAGAAGAAGAAGAAGAAGAAGAAGAAGAAGAAGAAGAAGAAGAACAAGAAGAAGAACAAGAACAAGAAGAAGAACAAGAACAAGAACAAGAACAAGAAGAAAATCACAAGTATTCTATGAAGCTCCCTGCTAGTGAGTAGAGAAGATGGAGAAAAGAAGAAGAAGAAGAAGAAGAAGAAGAAGAAGAAGAAGAAGAAGAAGAGGTCTGGTTAAGCTGTGGTGGCTTACAGCACAGTCTGCCTTTTGTGTGGTGTGTGCTTGTCTGGCTGGATTATGTTCCACAAGTGGCCAATCTTGCAGAGCAGACTCCAGGCAGCAGCCTGAAGACCAAGCAGGGAAGATCAATTCTATTTCAATTCTATTGATTTATATGGCACCATCAACGACAAACGCTGTCTCAAAGTGCTTTACAGAACCCAAGGCCTGGACGCCCCCACGGGCATTTACAACTGACTGAACTGTCAGACTTTCTCTGTCTTAACTAAAGTGATTGAAACTGTGGTGGTTGTCACAGTGGCTTATTTCACAAGTCTAGAGAAGGGGTTCGCCAAAGTATGTTTGATGAACCTGTGAGAGCAATCTGAAGTAGGAGAAGAACAAATCGCTCATTCAAACTCAATACTCTAACTCTGCTTTGTATATGCTTTGAAGAAGAACAAAACTAGGACTGTAATAACAAAGCTCTCATATTGTTATTTGCTAATGGCCTTGCTGTGCTTAGACTTAAACTTGGCACATCCTGATGACAATTACAGGCTGCAGGTTGCCTGAATTACAATCATCATACCCCATTATCTCCAACAACAAAAGCCTTCGTTGATGACTGCACAAAACTCAGCCTCAGCCTCAGCTCACGGATTTGCCATTAATTAGAGAGCTAAAAGAACGCTCAGGGAGTTTTTCATTTAATATTTTGCAATGGTTGGTGGGGTAGATGGGATTGGGCTACACTGGTGTGGGTAGGGAGAGGGGTACCAAATGATCCTGCTCTTGGCTTTTCTGACACTCAAAAAATATTAAATTTGCTGATGCAACAAAACCCTTGCAAGTCCCCAGAGTTTTGAGTGATTGTGAGGACACTTAATGATGTCGCCAAAATGCCACCTTTCGACCTTCGGCTCTCACACTGCCAGCTCAGCGCTTGGAGGTCTTTCGCTGAATAATAAGCTAGCACGTCTGCAAGAAAAGCTCCCTTTTTTTAGGCCTTTTTTAATGTGGTTCATTACAGCAGCATTATGGTGTAAATAATGCTTTGTCACATTGTGGAAAACTGTCCCTCGGCGGGTTGTGTTTCAAGGATGCATGTATTAATGGGACGCAGGTCACAGGGGTGAAAGGCAACCGCTGTTGCAATTAAATCATTAAATCCATTAAATCCTTAATTAATTTGCATGTGAAAATGCAGTGTACCTTGTGGAGTTACTCTCAAGTGTGTGTGTCTGTGTGTGTGTGTCTGTGTGTGTATGTGTGTG
>CM050205.1:10540000-10545000 GCA_027475355.1 Coilia nasus
CTGAAACTTGGCACTGGTGTTGGGATTAGCTGCTGCTGAGGATGTTTGTGGAGGTGGACGCGGGTGTGTGGGTATGTGTGTGTGTGTGTGGGTGGGTATGTGTGTGTGTGTGTGTGTGTGTGTGGGTGTGGGTGTGGGTGTGTGTGTGTGTGTGTGTGTGTGGGTGTGGGTGTGTGTGTGTGTGTGTGGGTGGGTGGGTATGGGTGGGTATGGGTGTGTGTGTGTGTGTGGGGGGGTGGGTCTGTGTGTGTGTGTGTGTGTGTGTGTGTGTGTGTGTGTGTGTGTGTGTGTGTGTGTGTGTGTGTGTGAATGAGTGAGATGCACAGAGCAAGCGAGGGGGAAAGAAAGCTGAGAGAAAGTTTTTGCCTCTCGAGTGGACGTGCGCGTCTCCTGAAACCTAATTAACACTCCTCAGACGCGCATCCCGCGAGGCTCTCTCCCCAGCCTTCCGCTGGCGATGTTTCATCAGACCAGACACAACACCATTGATTCCCACACATCTCAATTCTGCCATAATGATCAGACAGTTAAGTCCAAAGACCAGAGAGAGAGAGAGACAGAGAGAGAGAGAGAGATAGAGAGAGAAGGAGAGAGAAGGAGAGAGAGAGAGAAAGAGACAGAGACAGAGAGAAGGAGAGAGAGACAGAGATAGAGAGAGAGAGACAGAGAGAGAGAGACACAGAGAGGAGAGAGAGACACAGAGAGAGAGAGAGACAGAGACAGAGAGAAGGAGAGAGATACAGAGAGAGAAAGCGAGAGTGCTGTTAATTTGTCACAAACTCGTCTGAGCACAGTAAAGCACTGGAAAAGGCACTCTGAGGAACCATACGGGGGAATAGGCCTCCACTCCGCCCCTGCGCATAAGCGGAGATGTGGATCACTTTCACCACGA
This sequence comes from Coilia nasus, assembly GCA_027475355.1. Classification (NCBI taxonomy): domain Eukaryota; kingdom Metazoa; phylum Chordata; class Actinopteri; order Clupeiformes; family Engraulidae; genus Coilia; species Coilia nasus. The sequence continues at coordinate 10,540,893 of CM050205.1, forward strand.
TTAAAAACAGGAGTCCATAAAGCTCAGTCGCCTGCTCCCAAAAAGGTAATAAAGAAGGGCAGTAAATGGCGCGGCTCTGCCTCCACCTCCAAGCCAGCCCAGACCCCCCTTTGGTAAAACACCCTGTCAGGACGGATAACGAACGGTCGCCACGAGGCTGCTAGATAGACTGTCATCAAGAACTTTGCGACTTAGGCAAAGTAGATTAGTTCTGTTTGCACTTTAAATGTTACCAATGCAGACTCCACTCAGCGCTTGATTGCTAATGCATCTACTTTAAACACTTGTTTAGTAGGCTATTTAAAGATAATGCAGATAGGGAGGTGACTGAGGGTTACTTCCTTTCCAACTTATCACCACATTTAAGGTAGGATCTCGGTTACACTTTTTTTTCACTGTCCCTGTCATATCAATTAGGTACAGTGTAACAAAGTGTGTAACAACATGTGTCATTATGTACTTACACTGCACCATAGGGTTAGGGTTAGTGTTAGGTACTATATATAGTGTAAGTACATAATATTACATGTTGTTGAGCCGTAAGGTAAAGTGTCAAAATTTAAAATAAAGTGTAAAAATCTGAGCCTACATCTCGATCTATAAGTCAGGGGTTTTCAAAGTGGGGGCCGCGGCCCCCTGGGGGGCCGTGAGGGGGCGCTAAGGGGGCCGCGGCAAGTTGGAGGGAAAAGTAGCAAACCGAAATAAATACTTGAATAAATAAAACCAAAAAATATTCCCTTTTGTTAAAAGCTGCATTATAATAATCTATATCTTAACATTACTACTATTACCGTTATTATTTTTATTAGCCATCATCTTTCTAATTGGCTGGTATAGAACACATCCGGGTGATCACGTACACACTTTTCATCTCAGGGGGGCCTTACCTGGAATCTACTGGTCTATGGGGGGCCTTGTCATGGTAAAGTTTGGGAACCCCTGCTATAAGTTGTACCGTGGCATTTAGTTGCCACTCCAGAAAAACACAAACGTTGCATATTGTAATGGGAAAAAGGTTTATTGCTGTAAGATGTTTTTGATTTTCAGATGTTCCAGGTTGTTTTTTATAAATATCTTAAAGCAATTAACAAGTTTAGACCACTCAAATCATAGTTCATCACATTATGAAAGTATATTGCTATACATTGTTATACATAACCATATTGTTATATAAAAAAGGTTTCAAGTTATAAGTTTGTGTGTTGCAGTGATGTATTGTTGAAATTTCCTGTTGTTCTTCTAGCGTGGCAGATATATGTTTCTGCACAAATGAATGGCTCTCTCCAAGCAATGAAACAACCTGGCATTTATGGCAGCCCAGCACGGGCAATATAACCTGAGTGTTTCAGGTGCACATACAATTTCCCCTTTTCTTTCAAGCCCAATGTGTCTTACCCAAATCCTATTTGCAACTCAGAGTGCTTGGAGAGTGAGAATAGACAGGCAGTCCAGTCTTCTCTCCTCCCCACCACACATCTCTCAGGAGCTACCTGCCTGCCTGCCTGCCTGCCTGCCTGCCTGCCTGCTTGATGCTCATCCTGACCAGCGGGACTCCAACAGTAACCCTTTGGAGTGAATTATTTTCCCCTGGTCTTCTAGAAGTCTACATTAACATTCTTTAGCTCTCACAGAACTTTATGTTAAGTATTTGTTACATCATACTGGGAATTCTCTGTCTGCAAATGTTGTAATCACACATGTGTGACTGTACTCCTCAACCTCTCACTTCTGTCAGCTCCAAGAGAGATCGATAATGTATTTTGGATTAATCCTCCTCCCTTAGCTCCTGGTATATATTTTTTTTTTCTTTTGCTATCATTATCTTTTCTGAAGCAGATTACGTGCAACAAAGTGGGCTGTTTGGAACTCACAACAAGCCCTCCCAGCCAACTCCCTGAGGACACAAGGGTGAGTGAGGGGTTGTGTTTGCTTTAATTTAGTAATAGGCAGTAGGGGATCATCTGCACAATCAATTTAACTCCTGGAGGTTAATGTGGGAGGCGAATGCAATCAACTTCCTCCTGATTGAACAGCAACTGGATGCTGCCACTTATAAGGCAGGTTGCGATAAGTTAAAGGCCATGGCCAATGATTGCAGAGCAGTCTGAACGGGTATGATTTTAAATGAGGCATTTGAGATGGCTCACTATCATCTATTGCTGCAGTCATTATGCACCACTTCATGAGAAAAAAAAATCAAAGTTTCATGCATGTGTTGTAACTTATGCAGCATCACTTTCTCCGCAAGCAGTTCACATTTTCACATGAAGACTAAAAGCTGAAGCTTCCAAGAGTCCCATTATGCCACAGTGGTGTAGATCTAACAATCATACTGGTTTGAAACTGAGCCAAGCCAAATGTCAACAGTACTGCATGCAGCACAAAGGCAGAGAGACAGACAAAGAGACAGAGAGACAGACAGACACACAAACACACATACACACACACACACACACACACACACACACACACACACACACACACACACACACACACACACACACACACACACACACACACACACACACACACACACACACACACACACACACACACACACACAATAAACTGTCACTTAAACAGTTACTGAAGTTCAAGCTTCCCTTTTGCCTTCACACCTCTATAGCGGAAGGCTGTAAACAGACAGTATGCTTCTCGTATCTCTGACTTAGCACTTTTAGCATATTACAGGAAATTAGAGCTAGTTTACAACATCCTCACCCTCTGCATCACCCTGTAGTGGCTCAGCCGTAGGGGCACTCCTAATAAGAGTTTCCACATGGCATACTACGGCAGTGTTGGCAGCACTGTCACAATGGCAATGATTAAGATCTCTCACATTGTGTCTTAGCATAATACACACTGAGTACGACATTTTCTCACACACACACACACCCGCACTGACACACACACACAGTTGGAGAAACTAGTCTACACACAAACCTACTGTAAGTCCACATGCGTGTTGCTTACTGACCACACAAATGCCCCCAACCCCAACCCCAACCCCAACCCCAAACTGAGCACCACCCCCGCCGGCAGACTTCCTGTCCCTTACCGTTTGCAAGCTTTTAGTCTCATCTTCAGTTAATCAGCTCCGCTCACTCAGGCACGTGCCTCCTGCGCGATCTCAGCCACAGCAGCAGCAGCAGCAGCATTGCAACATGCTTCCCCCCTCGCGCTCTCTCCAAAGCAACAGCACGCTCTGAGCTCAGCGCCACAGCAGTGAATGAAGCCAGAGGAGGAGAGAGGGAGGGAGGGAGGGAGGGAGGGAAGGAGGAAGGGAGTGGGGGAGAGATGGAGAGAGGGAGGGAGGGAGGGAGGGAGCAAGGAGGAGAGGAGAGAAGAGGAGGGGAAGAGGAGGGGAGGGCAGCAAGAGGATAGGCTCAGCACAAAAGAAAAAGTGGTGGTAGAGGGCAAAAAAAGAGAAGTGTCTCACCTCATGTTCTGCATCTCCCCATCAGAGGCCTGAAAGGGCAGAAAAGGGGGATGAAAAAAGGATGAGTAAAAAAGAACTGATGGATGTTTATCCCTTTTTTCCAGTGACCAATATATCTTGGGCAGTGGAGAGTGCTTTAACAAGCTTGCCTGCCTGGGCTTAGCGTCCCAGAGAGCTAACCTTAAACCCTTTCCTCATCTGACTGAGTGGAGTGCAGAGAGAGTGAGCAGAGGTGTGTGTGCGTGCGTGTGTGTGTGTGTGTGTGTGTGTGTGTGCGTGCGCGCGTCTGTGCGTGCGTGTGTCCGTGTGTGTGGCTGTCTGCGTCTGTGTTTTGTGCACCTATATTAACCTGTTTCTCCCACACATAAAGCAGAGACCAGAGATGTGTGTGTATGTGTGTGTGTGTGTGTGTGTGAGAGAGAGACAGTAGGAGAGAGAGAGAGAGAGAGAGAGAGAGAGAGAGAGAGAGAGAGAGAGAGAGAGGAGGGTGTGTGTGAGAGAGAGGAAGGGGTGTGTGTGAGAGAGATGAGAATGGGATGAAAGGAGTTGGGGAGAGAGTGATAAACAGACTGAAGGAGAGAGTCAGAGAGAGACAAAAGAAAGAGGGGAAGAGAGCAGGGCAGACCAAAGAAAATTGGTGTGTGCATGTGTGGGTGGGTTTTTCTGAGA
>CM050205.1:10550000-10565000 GCA_027475355.1 Coilia nasus
ACTGACCACAGGCAAGGTTATTTCATTGTCCCATAGATAATTTTCATGTTTCAAAGTGATTACTATTCAGCAGGATTCAAACCCATATCTCACCAAAAAAAGTAACACACTTCCTTTGATAGGCTGACAAACTAACCAACCATCCACCACACCACTTACCTACATGGAGAGAGTGGTTATATTTATAGCCGTAGTTCCATGTAGTATACATAAAATACACATGCATATGACACAGACTGACATTCAGTTGTTGCTTTTAATAAGTAAGGTACATAATTGTGTTGACGGAAATATCCCAGAGTTTCTACCGCTGTCATACCGGCTTAAATGAAATGAGACCACATTTCTGTCCATACTGTATGTTGTTCAATCGTTTCTGTAGTTATCCACAATGAATGCATTTGAATACTCTGCGAACACTACTGAAAAATCTGAATACTTTGCAGTTTGAACCACAAGTCCAAACTAACATTGTTCAGACTTCCATCATACTTTGGTGGTTTTCGGGAAACAGTCAGACTTAGGGTGCTGAGTAGTTTGAACCTACGTTGTACAATGGTGGTTTAATGCTAACATCCGTCGTTGTTTGGGGAACGCACCTCTGTGCTGTGTTATGTTGTGCTGTTCTGTGTTGTGCTGTGTTATGTTGTGCTGTTCTGTGTTGTGCTGTGCTGTGTTGTGCTGTGTTATGTTGTGCTGTTCTGTGTTGTGCTGTGCTGTGTTGTGCTGTGTTATGTTGTGCTGTTCTGTGTTGTGCTGTGTTATGTTGTGCTGTTCTGTGTTATGTTGTGCTGTGTTATGTTGTGCTGTATGTTGTGCTGTGTTATGCTGTGCTGTGTTACAGTATGTTGTGCTGTGTTATTGCTGTGCTGTGCTGTGCTGTGTTGTGCAGTGTTGTGTTGTGCTGTGTTATGTTGTGCTGTGTTATGTTGTGTTGTGCTGTGTTATGTTGTGCTGTGTTATGCTGTGCTGTGGCTATGTTGTGCTGTTTCTATGTTGTGCCATGTTGTGTTGTGTTGTACTGTGCTGTGCTGTGTTGTGCTGTGTTGTGCTGTGTTATGTTGTGTTGTGTTGTGTTGTGCTGTGCTGTGTTATGTTGTGTTGTGTGGTGTTGTGCTGTGTTGTGCTGTGCTGTGTTGTGCTGTGTTATGTTGTGTTTTGTGGTGTTGTGCTGTGTTATGCTGTGCTGTATGCTATGCTGTGTTGTGTTGTGTGGTGTTGTGCAGTGCTGTGCTGTGCTGTGCTGTGCTGTGTTGTGTGGTGGTGTGCTGTGTTGTGCTGTGTGGTGGTGTGCTGTGCTGTATGCTATGCTGTGTTGTGTTGTGTTGTGTGGTGGTGTGCTGTGTTGTGTTGTGTGGTGTTGTGCAGTGCTGTGCTGTGCTGTGCTGTGCTGTGCTGTGTTGTGTGGTGGTGTGCTGTGTTGTGTTGTGTGGTGGTGTGCTGTGTTGTGCTGTGTGGTGGTGTGCTGTGTTGTGCTGTGTGGTGGTGTGCTGTGCTGTATGCTATGCTGTGTTGTGTTGTGTTGTGTGGTGGTGTGCTGTGTTGTGTTGTGTTGTGTTGTGTGGTGCTGTGCTGTGTTGTGTTGTGTTGTGTTGTGTGGTGGTGTGCTGTGCTGTGTTGTGTTGTGTTGTGTGGTGGTGTGTTGTGTTGTCTGGTGGTGTGCTGTGCTGTGCTGTGTTGTGTTGTGTTGTGTTGTACTCTGTTATGTTCTGCAGTGTTGTGCTGTGTTATGTTGTGCTGTGCTGTGCTATGTTTTTTGCACTTTGTTTTGCTGTGTTATGTTGTGTACAGTAGTTCTGTGCTGTGTTGTGTTATTCCATGCTTAGTTATATTGTACGGCTTTGTGATTGTGTCATGTTGTGTTGTATTGTGTTGTGCTGTGCTGTGCTGTGTTGTGTTGTACTGTGCTGTGTTGTGCTGTGCTGTGTTGTGTTGTGTTGTTTTGTGCTGTGCTGTGTTGTGTTGTGCTGTGCCGTGCCGTGCAGCATCTCCCTGGCGTTGTGATTCATGTCTGCTCTTACTGGAGGAGATTTTCCTTTTGTTATTCTACACAGTCACGACTCCATCAAGCTGCACTGGGATTCAGAGGAAAGGGAGGCATGACATTAGCTGCGCATGCACACAGACACACACACACACACACATACACACACACACACACCCACACACACACACACACACACACACTCATGCACACAAATCCATACATGCTCTCTCTGTCTCTCTCCCTCTTGTCTCTCTCTTACAGACATAAACACACACACACATATCACAAAGATACAGCCTCCTGTTAAGACATACCAACAGCAAGCAAAAACCAACACCCTGACCTACAGCTTTTGCAGTCATAAATATATATCACACACATGCAAATGCATGCACCCAGAGACACCCAAACAAATAGTCAGATATATCCGAATACACACAAACACGCACACGCACATAAACATGAGCCAACCAACCAGTTGCTAAGGAGATTGCACTGACTGAATGAAAAATCGTCTGGGATTTCTTTCTCTCTCTCTCTCTCTCTCTCTGTCTCTCTCTCCCCCTCTCTCTCTTTCTTTCTATTTCCCTTTACAGGGTAGTTGTGTTTTTTAATAATATATTTTTTTCTAATAGACCACCACGCAGTGGAGGTGAGTGGCTACTTCAGACTCGTGACATTCCCTATTGTGCCACGGGCTAGAGAGCCAGACAAAAAGCATCAGGGGGTGGTGAAATATTAATGGGAACTTTGTCAACAGGGGGATAGCAAGGTGCAATGGGTTTCAGACACACATTTTAGTACTTTTATTTGGATAACAAGGGCAACACAGTGGCAGAATTACAGATCCAAGCGGTATAATAATGGAAATATGCTGTAGGTTTGGACATGTTTGAACACATGGAATGCTTTTTCAATTGATCATTCCAGCACTACTGACTAGATATGACATCTTTGTCTCCAAATGGATATACCAATTGTGTGTGTGTGACCACACCACACACACACACACACCACACACACACTCACATGGTGAGTTAAGCGGAACAGTGTGTAAAATACATGGGTGATCATCAAGGCGCGCAAAACTAGCACATGCTGTTGCCAAAATCTCATTCAGGCAGCAATAGTAAACTACTGCATTGGGCTATTTCTTTTTTTGTAACTGCCTATTCTGTGCAATTACAGTTTTTGCCCATTGCTTGAACGCAATAGACATATGCTTAAACCAAAGTAACATAACTTGAAGTTGTGTTACCATGCCTTAAACACAGTGTAACTATACCTTAAACACAAACGCTGCTTTACACTTTAGTTGCAATTCTGCAACACACTTGCTCCTTTTTGCAACACACTTGCTCCTGCACACTACGCACTATTTCATACATAAGACACTTCGTTCAAAAATGAAATACTGATGTATCATTGGCAAAACACATCTATTCAAAATACAAAAAACAGTGTTTTATATAAAGTAGACTAGTGTGTTGCTGCTGATGTGACAGTGTTTTTATAAGATGCAAGTGTGTGCAATTTTGTCATCAGAGTGACCTTTTGACAAAGGATTGTTAGGTTTTGATTGCAGAGTTTCAATTTGACATAGATGTGAATGGTTTATTGCCAAGTGTTGTGTCCAATGTGCTTGGGTGTAGAGTTTTGGCACAGCGAGCCAAGTTTTACAAAATGTGTTTAAGTAATGGGCAAAAACTGTAAGAACTGGCTAATAGAAATGAAACAATTTGTTCTTTCTTGGTTGAAACTGACTTATCTCTGCCTCTGTCTTTTTCTCTGTGTGTGTATGGTGTATAGGGACCCACAGTTTGTCTTTATTTAATCTGCAGTTCAAATGAGCCTCTTACAGTAATCAAATAGATGTGAGGCTTCGGATTTGTGTGGGGCTTAGTGAACACTTACTGTCACAGTACAGAGGCTGGCAAATAAACCAGTGCATGTGAGAAAATACAGGACTGAATGCTTTTGTATGACAGCTGTATTCTGCCCTACTAAGGCAAAGTGCAGTAACTACGTGAACATTGAAATTGACAAAATGTCTTCAAAGTTGTCAACTCCTGCCCAGTCAAACATGTTGTAAGTATAATAGTGGTGACGCCTAATAGGAAGAAACACAAGATTTGGTCACAAGACAAAGGAGGCGTTACAAACTCAATTTCCAGTCTAAACTCAGTTTTGACAAAATATGTAGTTACTGCCTTTTGGCTTCGTAGGGCAGTATTGGTTTGTGTCTGTCTTTATAGTGGGTTCACTCACCAGGCTGCTGCCAGGTCTAGGAAGTGATGTCGTCTTGAGGTTTTTCAAGGAGCTATCCGACCAGCTCATGCTCGGACTTGGGCACCGTGGCACCTCGAAGGTTGACCGACCCTTGGGTTCAGGGCTAGCCAGAATGCTTCTCTTCTCTCTGTCCCTTTCTCTCTCTTTCTCCCTCTCTCGCACATGCTCCCTTTCTCGTTCTCGGGAATGCACCCCACCGGTCTTGACCTCTCGCTGTGACCCACTCAGGCTCAGCTCGTCCTCCTGCCTTACACTGTCGATGTCGGTCTCCAGGTAGGTCTTACCCGCTGGTTCCCCTAGAGAACTGTCATCGCTGGTTTTGCTGAAGTCCAGGACCGTGCAGCTCGGCAAACACTTGGACCACTGATAGACGGATCGCGACAGACTCCCGTATGTTCCAGGCCTTCTGTGGTCCCGGCTGACGGATTCCGTAGTCGGGCTAAACCAAGAATTGGGGTTGGTAGTCCCTAGTGTTGGTGCTGGTTCTCTTTGTCGGACTGCCCCGAAGGCTTGCAGACTTCCCGGGTTCAGCACCCTGCATGTCACCTCATCCAGGAACTGCGAGAACTTAAGCTTGGCCTCGATCTTCTGCTCGATCGGCGTTGGCACAGGCGATGGCGGTAAGCTCTGGCTAGACGCCAAGCTCTGCGCGTCCCCCCTTGTGGCAACAGGGACTTTCTCCGTCACCTCCCGGCTCTCCACCCCGGCAGGAAGCGCCGCCTCGCTGCTGTCCAGGCTCTGGTAGCCGGCCTCCGAGTCGCTGGCTGTCACCGCCGGTTCCACCGGTCTCGCCCCACCGCCTGACCCTGCGCGTGCCCTGAACACCTCCTCGCTGTGCTGCTTGATGGAGCTACGCAGGAGGCAAGTGGCCCCAGAGCTCCAGCTGTTGGTGTCCCAGCTGTCGTCCTCGCTGGAGCTCCCACTCCTCAGGCTGGAGCTGGAGCTCCTTAGGCTGGGAGTGGAGCTCCTCAGGCTGGCACTTGCACTGCACACGCTGTGCTGGGAGCCCTGGAGCCGAGGCGTCGTCTGGCAGAGGCTCGAAGCGGAGCCTTGCAGGCTAGGTATGGAGGATTGTAGGCTGGCAGGCATGGAGGCTTTCAGGCCCTTGAAGCTGGCGATTGAGCCCTTGATGCTGGAAGAGGAGGCCTGTAGGCTGGTGCTGGAGCCATGGAGGCTGGGAAGAGAGTCCTGCAGGTTGGGGTTGGAGTCGTGGAAGCTGGGCAGGGAACCTGGGAGGCTGGCTTTGGAGCTATGTAAGCTGGGGATGGATCCTTGGAGGCTGGCTTTGGAGCTATGTAGGCTGGGGTTGGAGTCATGGAAGCTGGGTATGGATCCTTGGAGGCTGGCTTTGGAGCTATGTAGACTGGGGATGGATCCTTGAAGGCTGGCTTTGGAGCCATGTAGGCTGGAGATGGATCCTTGGAGGCTGGGATTGGAGTCGTGGAAGCTAGGGATAGATCCTTGAAGGCTGGCTTTGGAGCTGTGCAGGCTGGTGAGGGACCCCTGGAGGCTTGGGTTGGAGCCATGCAGGCTGGACAGCGAGCCCTGGAGGGAGGGCGAGGAGAGGCTGGAGGGACACCGGGGTGGTGGTTCCTCGTCCTGGTCGCTCTGGCGGCGGGAAAAGACAGGGCAGGAGGCCGTGGACGAGCAGGAGCCTCGATCCTGTCGACTGGCGGGCGTCTTGGGCCTGGGCTGCCGCCTTAGGGTCACTGTGGCGGTGTTGGCGGTGACCCCGCGGCCCGTTTTCACCGTTCCGTTCTGCATTCTCCTCAGCCCTTCTGCAGCGGCGGCGATGGCGATGGTGTTGACTGGGCGAGTGCGCGACTGGACCATGGTGTGCTGGGAGGTACCGATTTGATCGGATTGTCCTGCCCCAGTCCCCCCGGCACCCGCACAGCCATCACAGCTCTGAGCGGCTGGCCTCAGTGCCGATGCCTGCTGTTTTGCCGGCATTGACACACTTTTCCAGCCCTGTGCCCCGCTTGGCTGGGTTAGATCAGGCAACACAGTCCACGCAGGCACACACACACACACACACACACACACCACACACAAACACGGAATAATACTCTCTGGTTTACACACACATAATAATAATTGTCTCTAGCTTACAGACACACACACAAACACACACACAAACACACACACAGACGCACAGCAGGGTATCATATAGACCTGGGAGGGAGACCTAGTTTTGCTGTCACCCTCCATGGAGCAAACATACATCGCCACGTCTATTCCTTTTTTTTTTTCTCTTGTCAGCTGTCATTTAAAATACATTAGGGGATCAACAAGTGCCCTGCGTGTGCTGTGTACTTAATTAATGGGCATATTGATATTGCCCAACACATGGGTGGCATTCAGGTTTACGGGTCACCGGCTCGCCAGGGTGGTACGTGATCAATGGCACATGTCACGTGGACAGGAGGACGAGAGCGACAGGGCACAACGAGTGTTCGATAAATCAATGCTTGCTAGGGGTTTGGAGTTTTTCAATTTGCAACTTTCCATCTCGTTTTGTTTTTAGGGACATTTGTTGGTGTCATTTGCTGTTGTTGTTGTTTTTGTTGTTTTTGTTTGTCTGGCAAGGCTCTCTACGTTGCGTGGTTGCCTCCCATAGCTGTTTCCCACAAAGTCATTTTTCCCAAACTTTTCCATTTTTGAAAAAGAACCTAAAAACAGCCCCAATCCCCAAAAACTTTCTTAACTAATCCTTCCTCTTCCATTAGCCAACTCCGTCTAGACACATTTAGCACAGCCACAGACGCAGCGGAGCAGCTCTCACCTCTTTTCTGCAGGCATCCCGTACCCGTTGAGGCTCTCCATATTTCATTAATGACACCGCAGCTTTGGGAGTGACAGGCAAAATTAAGGACACTGCCAGGTAATCTGTATGTCAAGTTAAATATGTCTCTGTGTCACCACGGAGACGTGTGCTCATTGTAGCTGTTGCCGAGTGATGGCACAGTGGAATTCTGCGATGTTGACGGGGTGACAGACAGACTCAACCTTTCAGAGCGTGCGATAAAAGGGCTTGGTGATCCATTATAAATCCATTTTTAACAAGACCACATCGCATCTGCTGAGGTGTTTTGCCCGCACCTTGAAGCATCTGTTGTGCAGAGCATCTAAACAAAGGTTTTGCTTTTTTCTTCTGCAGACTCTACAGGTACATTTGCATTCCTGCCAATTGAATGTTTTGGCTGAATATGAATCAAATGAATCACACTATAAATGTGGAAGATGTCTCAAAACTTTGAAGAGTGCAGTAGACATCTGTGTGTGTGTGTGTGTGTGTGTGTGTGTGTGTGTGTGTGTGTGTGTGTGTGTGTGTGTGTGTGTGTGTGTGTGGTAATAGTGTAAGGGGTGACAGGTATAACAGAGATTGTTTTCTGAGCAGAATTAATTCCATCCTACTAAATGCATGCATTTCTAATGAGGCCACTTAATATTATAATGACTTATGCCCACAAATAAATTAGCATTATGTCCACAAAACACTGAGGTGAGCACGTTCTTTTGTGCACAGAAAACGAAATGAATGATTAACTTGATGTACTGAATCGACTGATGTGCTTTCATTCAGAAGGCATTTTCCTTTTTGTGGACAAAAAAAATCTACAAAACTTTCTGTAAAAAAATTAACTATGTCCATGTCATTGATATGTAGACCATGGTTATGGTTTGTTTTGTCCACATAATTTGATACAATGTACTAACACAGACTGGCTTTGTAATTTTCACCTTGCACTGATTTTGAGCATTTTTGCACATTTCATTTGCACAAAGCTTACTAACCATATGGTCCTTGTTGTGGACTGCATGGTCCTTACTTTAACCTCTAATATTATTAGTAGACTGCATATTATTGTAGTATACATCTAAATAGTACAGTATACAAGTAGTATATTGTGATAGGCACTTGTGATAGGTACTTGTCTTGGTAATTACTACTAATACCTGCACTGTTGTATTGTAAGGTATGTTTTTGTGTATAAGATTTTAAATGCCTTAATTTGCCATTGGGATCAATAAAGTACCTATCTATCAAAGTTGTTCTGTGTTACAGAAACCATAACATGTAGGGAAGGTCTGGGGTCTTGTGCAGTTGGGAGTGGCACGTTCTAGTTGTGTGTCTGTGTGTGGTAAGGGGGTAGCTTACTAGGCGGTGTGAAAAAGGTCAGTGAAGCAGACCTCAGTGGAAAACTAATGAGCCTGCTCTGCTGGGACACAGAAGAGAGGGAGAGAAAAGAGAGGGATGGCTAATGGTGAACAATTATGAACACTTGTGGTTTCCACAGTGTGTAGAGGAAAGAAAGCCACAGTGCAGTGTGTGTGTGTGTGTGTGTGTGTGTGTGTGTGTGTGTGTGTGTGTGTGTGTGTGTGTGTGTGTGTGTGTGTGTGTGTGTGTGTGTGTGTGTGTGTGTGTCTTTATGTCTGTTTGTGTGTGTGTTCACATGCTTTGTGTGTCTCTGGGGTTGATACAGGGCATGAGAAATGTGGCATTGTGGGAGAAGTAGACAAAACCAGATAGTTGGCCACAAGATAGAGAAGGAGAGAGACACAGAAACAGAGACAGACAGACAAACAGAGACAGAGAGAGAGAGAGAGAGAGAGAGAGACAGAGAGAGAGAGAGAGACAGAGAGAGAGAGAGAGAGAGACAGAGAGAGAGAGACAGAGAGAGATGTGGGTGGTACAGAGTAGACAGTGATTTCAGATGGCCATAGATATCCAGCTGCATGATGACTGTCACTGTCAGTAGGGGCATAGCCCAGAGCACTAGAGGGGAGCAGCACAGAGGTAGTGTGTACACCCAGCCCACATGCTAGGCCTGGCACAGGAAGTCAATACTTTTCACTGCTGTTATCGACCTCATCGGTCAAACCTAGCAAGCAATTATAATATGCATTTCAAAATCCCCACTTAATCCCAGCAACCAAGACCTTTATGACGGCTGGTTTGATTCGCTTTTAAATGAATTGCACCTGGTGACGTCTTTTGCATTCTGCATTGTAGACAATAAAAAAACATGTGAAATGTATATGGAGGTGCTAAGTCTGCAGAATATCGATTATTGATACATGGTAATGCATTGAATATGAGTGCTTCTTTTTTTATTCAGCGGATATGGTGTACAGTATCGGTTCAATATGATCCTCAAAATCAGACTAATCAATTGGTTCCATTTGACATGTACTGTAGCATGTCCTGTAGCAGATCTCAGACTAATCTGATCTCACAGAATTATCTGAATTGACCACAGCCCCTTACTGTAACCCAAAATCTGTGGTGGCATTACGGAACCGCTGAAAATTCTGTGAATGTCCCACGGAGTTGATACTATGACTATGACAGGCTTCATTCGTGGTCCACACACAGATCCCCTAATTTAATAATAACTGCATCGGAATTGCTATAAACTCTGTGTTAGAGCATGGAAGTAAGTCCTGTAGCGCATATTTTGTGGTTCACACGCAGATCCCATTTCAACACGGTCATTTCACGGAATTCTGTGGTTTAGGTTGATCGGGCACTTAGCCTCCACTCAGGCAGGTTTTCTAATGACCTCTTTTACAGCATTTTTAGACACATTCAATGACAGCACGACTGTCATGACGTTTTAAAACTCCAATATTTCATTTTAAAAAAAGTCGTGAGGTTATTTTTCACCGAGCCCCACTGGTTCTTTATATAGTGCTGCTACTCTGACTGAACACAGATATAGCACATGTAGGCTACTCCACAGCCTGCGCGTCTATATATAGCCTGCTCAATTACGTGTGTAAGTGCGCAGGTCCCACAATGGCCCCACAAATGTCACCACAATCCATCAAGCATTGCGCTCTGCTATAGTAGTGATATTTAGGCCAGGGTCCATGGAATTTCAAGGGACCCGGGAAACAGTGGATCAGCTGGCAGGCATTTGGTGTTGTGGCAAAAGGCAAAGCAATGGGTTTAATATGTGGGGGATCATGGGACACGCTCAATCTAAATGTTTAAAGAGTCAAGATTAAAGACGGGCCCTCAGAGGAATGGGGTTAAATGTCACAGCTGTCAGCAACATGCAGAAGATTTTTTAATTTGGTTTTTTTGTGTTTTTTATCATGTTTTGTCATTAGTATCTATCTTGTTTTTAATGCATGATGTCAAAAGTTAAAATTTAGTTTTACCTAATTATTTTACACACAATGTATAAAACAGTAGGCAGCTTTAGCTCTGTGCGGAGTAAGAGATAAGAATGACCATTTCTGGTGTAAGGACAATGCCTGTGTAGCTACCACACACTGCATGGCTGATAGGAGTGCAGTATACTCTGCACTACAAAGCCCAAAGGCAGTTACATATTTTGAGTTTAGACTGGAAATTTACTTTATAACACATACTTTGTCTTTTGACTAAACCTTTTGCTTATTCCTATTAAGAAAGCACATCAAAGCATGACCACTATTATACCTACATGTCTGACCTGGACAGTATGACAGCTTTGGAGGCGTTTTTCTCAGTTTCAGTGTTTGTGCTGTTACTACACTTTGCCTTTGTAGGGCAGTACTGATGGGAATCTTGTGACCTATGACTCTTAGTATTGCATAGGACACACACACACACACACACACACACACACACACACACACACACACACACACACTCATACACACACGAACACACACACACACACACAGCAGGTCTGCAGCACCTTCAAAGCATTTTTTTCAGTTTACAATTTTCTAATCATTTTTAATCTGAAAATCTGATCCAGGCAACAAACTTTACCAAAGGAAGCTCTTGTTCTGTTTCTTATGTGATTCAACATGATTCAACGAATTCAACTAATAATCTAGTTACAGATCTGACTCAGGTAGTGAAAGACATTTTAATCATGCGTCTCTAAAATCCCATCAGTTAAAAAGAGGCAAGTATACTGCGGATGGGGTGTTTGTGCTTCGAGGGGGAAATACTTTCTCTGTAGTTTGATGATATGCTGTTTTATTTTCTATTGCAAGGAGACAAGGAGGAAAACCTATTCAATCTAATACATAAGAGTTATCTCAAATATAAAGGACACAGCAATGACTATGCTACCAACTAGCGCACAGCTGATAATAGAGGAGCAGTTAGCATTCTTATCACAAGTTTACCGGAAATGCATTTCTCAAAGAAATGTGCAGAATAGCAGTTTCATTTGATGTGTGGATGCATTTCAAAACAATTGGTTCCTAACAAATTGGTTCCACAATGTAATGTCATGTGTTTCTTTCTCAAGCCATTTATTGGACCTTTTTTCAAAAGAACCATAGCCGTGTGTTGATACCATTTGTACAGCAGCGACGTATCATGCCCCAATGAGAAATATAATGTCTTTACATGGACGTGCTACTCTAAAGACAGATTGATGTAGATTGATTACTGTGTGTATGGAGTCAATTACAAAGTAAACAAAAGATACCTCATCTTTTAGCATCATGGACCGACTCTGAATCATCATTTTACATCTCAGGCTGTGGTGTACTTACCACGTGCTTTGTCATAAATCCAGGGTCCATTATTGAGAGAGCATACGTAGCTTGTGTCATCATAATTCAAAAGCCCTTTATAGGGATAAATGAATGTCAGGGAGCTTTGCTCCTCTGTGCTTGTTTCTTCAGGTCTCTAAACTGCTGACTGTTAGACTGTGATCGGTGGAGGGCATTCAATAAATCCATGACTTTTAATATCTACATCTGTGATTTATGGCAAACTTATGATAAATCAAAGTTCTTATAGTGGAATGGGGTACTCGAAAATGGCTGTGGGATGAGTAAAAGTCAGAGAGTTCTCCCCTGCAGTCACCCCAAGATACGTCATAATGCTTCATTCGGTCTTAACATCAGGACACAACAAAACCTGCCTTGCTAATTATGTTTCGTCTGGCCATCTTTTGTCACGCTTACTCAATCACTCCAAAGACTCCAAAGAGTTTACATTCCAGGTTGTTATTTTAAAATCTAATATCATGACCAGAAAGAAATGCCTGGACAAATAAAAGAGCTGCTGCATGATTGTTGCCCATTTGCAAAATGCCTTTCTCGTGGAGAGCGGACCAAGCTTACGTAACCCATTCACGCTACTGTTTAGAGCATGCTGCCAATCCTCCCTGGACACTGGGTCCCTGGAAGGGATGGGATATGGCATCTTCGACTCTGGAGTCAAAGTCCCTCAGGAGGGACTTTTTTTAAGTTAGTAAGGTTGTGTTTACAGAATTTTTCTGAAAAAAAAAAAAAAACTAATTTATTTACATTCACTTTACTTTCACATTATTATTTTTGCTGAGGTCTTCCAGTATATAACTACATGTGGCACTTTTAGATAAATGCTTTTAGTTAGCTGAAAATTGAAAAAAATGTTGAGGCTAACAAATTGCCTGAGAGAGGCCTCAGACCCCAGAGGGTTAAGAGGAGGGCAATATCATAACTCACCTCCTCAAGTCTGCTGGCCCTACTTTGACATACACTCAGTTTGGACTGAGGCCTCGGCAATAGCAGCCGGCACGGTCGATAACTTATTTAACTGTGTTAAACTCCGTCAATACTTGGACGCTCGAAGACATTTCAGAGAATTTCCTGCAGCAGCAGCAGCAGCAGCAGCAGCGGCAGCAGCAGGAGCAGACCTGTATGGATAGTGACTGCAATCAGGGAGTGTACTGTAGTGAAACGGACCGGGCCTCTCCTCGAGTCTGCTCAGGCCGCACCGCGCCGGGCTGGGCTGGGCCTGGGACGGAGGCAGGTGCGGCAACGAGGCCGGCGCTGGAGCACTGATAAATGGCCAGCGGGTAACGTCTCTTCATCAGCCCAGGTGTCCAATCAGGGACGTGACGCACTTCAGCAGAATCGTATTCATCGTAAATTGTTCGGTTCAGCTTGAAGTGGGGGGAAGCTTTTTAAATAGGTGCTGTATGTGTATATTTCTATTTTTTGTCTCTAAGGTTATTTTACAGGCTAGACAAGATGAACACTTATAAATATCATATTGCTAGAGTACACAGAGAAAGAAATGTTCACACTAACAGACACTTTACACACACCCACCCACTCATAGGCATACACAAACATTCACACGCTGACTATTGTTAGCTCACAGGGTACAGCAAAGGTGCCACAGAGTAATTGCATTCATGACCTGCGCGTCTCACTTTCTGATTCATTTTTGAAATGCTGCTGCTGTGAACACACACACAGTAGATATTCTCACTGACACACACACACACACACACACACACACACACTGTCCTAAAAGAGAGAGAGAGAGAGAGAGAGAGAAATGGGTAGATAGATTTAAATACACAAACAATCTAAACAGAACCAGCCAACCATTCAGGCATGCATCCTCCTCATAACACACACACACACACACACACACACACACACACACACACACACACACACACACACACACACACACACACACACACACACACACACACACACACGCACACAGCATGTAATGTCACTGACTGACAGGTAGGTAATGGATAAATTCCTTCCAGACAAGTTGGCAGCACCGATTTTTGTCCATATCCTCTCAGCTCATTGTCAATCCTCTTTCTCTCTCTCCCTCTCTCTCTCGCTCACTCACTTTCTCATTCACTCCCTCCACTCAGCCACAGATTGCTTTGTTATTCAATGTTTTTTTTTGCTCCCCCCCACGCTCCACACACACACACACACACACTCCACACACTCCACACACCCCCACACCTCATATTAATTGTCGCCCTGATGAAGTCAGAACCCAAAGTCAACACTGACATCTCCATGGCAACTGCAGGACAGGAGCCGATTGTTAGGTGAGAGGGATTCCGTTCCATTGCCCAGCGATGCGTATCGCTCATATGCGCCTGAGTGCCCAGGAGGACAGCTGGCCTTATCGTGCATTGCATCTGCCGAATCACGGCCTGAAGTGGCCCGGACATGGGCCATATGTCTCCCTAAGCCAGCTTCAGCACCTGCACAATGTGGAATATAAGTCTTTAGATGTGAAAATCTCTTCCTGCCATAATATTTTAAAATCATGCTTTTAGTTTTGCATTCTGGGTAATATCAATCAAACTGCAGTTGTTTTCACCATATGAAAATAACAAACAAAATCAAAACAACATAACTGTGGTTTAATTGTTTTATTTAAATTGACAAATTAAAAATAATAATATTTGTGTTTATAGTATTTGTAAATAGTAATTACAATTAAAGGTGTTTGCCGCTGAACTCTCCATAAATAAGCATTGCTAATGTATCCCATGGGACGGATGTGTGGTGCGGCTGTACTCTACTGTACGTTTCAGTGTGACGCATACACACACTGTGGCCCTTTGGTCATTGTACCCCAGCGGACGTTAGGAGTGTCATGCCCTGCCTGCCATGAGCTGAGGAATCAATATGGATCCCTGGACACAAATACATAGTGGTGGTGATGCTGGTCAATGGCTCATCCATTTGTGTTATTTCCTCTGAGAGTGGGGCTGCTGGTAAAGGTTAACAGGCATCTGTTTGAGGGCTCTCACACCTACAGCCTCACTGTTGTTATGAGATCATTATTCTGGGGTGTGTTTTTTTTTTCATCTCACATGTGTAGCCTACAGATGACGTCAGTCTAATTTGTGCTAAATTAGAAAATCATGAAGCAATTACCGCCCCCCACATATTCCCAGAGATGTCATCAAAAGTATGTCACACAATCACACACACACACG
>CM050205.1:10570000-10577500 GCA_027475355.1 Coilia nasus
TAACGACTCATCAGACGTCTTCAAAGCGCCATTAGTTATTTTCAGATTGCAAAGATGAGTGCCGTGTACGCAATTAGGGCTACCTGGGAGAAGGAGAGAGATCCGGTGCTACACTGACACAGGCAGGGCTGTCGGCCCCTGGAAAAACAGCGTGTGGAGTGGGCCAACACACTCTAACATCTCCCTGTGTGGAGTCACAGTATGAATGCGATCGAAGCATGCAGTGCCCCACTTGGCCCATTACCGTGCCCCGCAAAGCCCAGCTGAGAGAGACCCAGGGTGAAATTACAGCTGACAGCTGAGAATGCTATATTTAATCAACTCATTACAAAATATGAAAGCAGTGTCAGTGCACAAAGTACTGCTTTACCTTTAACTGTTAAAAAAGTTATGGCTTTTTTCCTGAAATGGTAAATGGTAAATGCACTGCATTTATATAGTGCATTCCTATACTCGGCAGAATACCCGAATACACTGAATGCCTTACATTGAATGCCTCACATTTACCCATTCACACACACATTCACACACTGGTTGCAAAGGCTGCCACGCAAGGCTCTAATCAGCACACCTGGAGCAGTATGGGCTTCAGTGTGTTGCTCAATAGCACACAGGAAGCAAAACTCCTAGTGAGTTACATAATAAATACATACAAGTTGTCTAAATGTTAATGCATCTCTAGGTTCAAGGTTTAAAGGCTAATCCTATTGCCAGCCAATTGCTTAACCATTGCTTAATGCTTGCCCATAGAGAGTGTGTTATACAATATTTTTTAACACAGAATATGCTTCAGTTTTACATTACACTTAGCTGACGTTCCTATCCTTAATTTCCTTCGGGATCAATAAAGAACTCTACTCTATTCTACTATCCAGAGCGACCTACAGTTATTTACGTACAGGGTTTCCGTTATAGTCCCTGGGGCATTGTGGGGTTAGATGCCATGCATGGCATGGGCACTTTAGCCATGGATGAGGGTGCAGGAGAACGCTGGTTGTTTACTCCTCCACCTACTGCAACAGGATTCGAGCCTGTGACCCTCTGATCCCAAGACCAACTCCCTAACCAGCTGTTTTAGTCATGGTATGCTATTTTATGCTATGCTAGTCATGGTATGCTATTTTATGTGAGATTTGTCCATTTTCACACTTTTACTTTATACCCAGGTGTAGGCCCACAAATAGCATTACATACATAATAAACTAGGTCTATATGCAATTTAAATACATACAGAATTAATGGTCCACTAATATCGGACCATTAATTCTGAAGGGGAACGAAAGTTTGCACCTCCATACACATGCGAAATATCTCAAGTGTAATGTTCACTCATTTCAATTAGTAAACACACTGACCTAAGTGGACTAAACATTATCACATTAGCAAGCGCCACTGCTGCAGAGAGGCACTGTGTTATCTTTAGACGGTTTAATATGTTGACATAAACACAGACATCAGCATTCTCGGTGGGGAAACATTACCCGGACCCCCCCCCCGTGGTGAGATTAAAACGGCAACGTGCTAATAAGGTGGATCGGAACATCAATATGCCGTTTGCTGCAGATGGATCAAAGCGAAACGACGCAGGCCTGTGTATTAGATGAGTAAATAAAGTCTTTGATTCCTTAATAGATGAGCTCCACGCCAGAAGCGCCATCTGCGGCCAATTGAGGAGGCAATGAATCTCGACGCCTACCTTGCCAACACATCCTCATAAATGAAAAAAGAGACGGTGGGCAGATGATTAAATGTTTAATTTATCTTACATATTTAGCCTTTGCGGAGACGCTGTCACGACAGCGGCTTACATGGAGAAGAAGGTCTTAAAAGCTTAATTTATTTCCACCATAGTTTGAGCAGACAACTCTTCGACAGGTCATAAAAAACATAAATTAAGAGGATATATTCTTTTGGTTCACTTTACCTGTATGGTACTGGTCTGTTGACTCATCTTTGATTGTATGTTCACATTCCTTTATGTTATTAATTTTTCGCTTTAAAGGTTACACTCCATTGTACTTTTTTTCACAGTTCCGTTATAGTGTATCTACATGTAACAACATGTTATATAATATGTACTTACACTGTACATACCTAACACTAACCCTAATCCTAGCTCTATGGTACATTGCAAGTAGATAATGTTACATATTGTTACACACTTTGTTACAATGTACCTAACTGATGTAACAGGGACAGGGTTACAAACGGGTGTAACCCACCTTATGTATTGTCCCTGTTACAGTGTCTAAACAAAGTGCAGTGTAATAAGGTGTGTAACAACATGTAACGTAAGGGACTGTTAAAATAAAGATCCTAAAAATCCTTTTAGGGCTATAACATACTATAGTGCATGAAACGTCCACCTGACCCACCTGTCCTATTGTCACACAGACGCAAGTGTCCTGCCACATGGGTAAGTGAAATAACTGCACGTTAAGAAAAGAAACGAGAAATGAAAAACCGTGGTGACGTTTTAACTACAAGAATCCCTACACATTTTATTTCTTTTGTATTTGAACAAGCAACATTTCAACTCTTCAGATTATAAAGGCAAAGTTGCCATGTAACACTTTCTGTGTATTCACTTCACCTGTGTACCGTCCACTGACCAAATTTGGATTGGACGTCTACATCCTGTTCTGTTTTTGCTTTACACATAAAAGTCCCATTGGATCTATATATCAGCATAGCATTGTTTACTTTACATGTAAAGATCCCATTGGATCTATATATCAGCATAGTGTTGTTTACTTTACATGTAAAGATCCCATTGGGTCTAATACCACCATACTGTAGTGTTTTTTGTTTATATGCCCAGTCTCACCATAGTGCATGAAACATCCATTTCAGCTATAATGACCTGGTGTGTATATCACTAATGGAAGCAGGCAGCTGTAACACAGAAGAAACTGCAACTGCATTTTACGCGGAAAAAGCTGCACTTAAAAAAAAAAAGGCACAGACTAGTGTTTAAGCTCCAGCTATCAGTACGACCAGATGAAGTAAGCTACAGAGGAGTATTTTTAAGTGACACGGGCACATCTTTCTCCCTGGCAAAGGCAGATGTATTCACTCGGATAAAATGAAATGTGATGCTTAAATGACCTGCCTCAATGTGCACAAGCCCTCGTGGGCACTGTGTCCACGAGGAGCGTTTGTGAGCGGAGCTTTGCTGATGACATGTGAAAAGGTATTATTTTCAAACTCCCGCATTGTAATTGCATCTGTATCAAAGGCTTGTCAGATTGCAGCACATTATGCAGTGGAGGGGCTCCTGCTGATTGGCAGGGCTGGAGCTCGGCAGGTGAAACTGCGTTCATCATTATGGAGACGGGCGATGTCAGCTGGTGGACCCGGGAACCTGGCAAAAAAAAAAAAACACCTGCAAGCCCACGCACGCGTGCACACACACGCCCACACACACGCATGTGCACGCACGCACGCACGCACACACACACACACACACACACACACACACACACACATAAGAAAGGCTACACACGAGACATTGCTTACTAAAGTACTGCCTGCAAGTGGCAAAAAAAGGGAAAGAGCCTCCCTCTGTGACAGTTCAATAAAGCAAGGAGCTGCCAATGTATGACTGAAGGCATTTGATGGCCATAATTATGTAGAACACAACACAGTAATAGTGATGTATCATTTCCACTTAGAGTCAGAGAGAGAGAGTCAGAGGAATGGGCTGTCAGAATTGCAACTGAAACTAATACATCTGGGAGCGTAATAAGATTTGTACATAGATTTGGTGAATTAAAGATCTTCTACCACATTCCAACAGATGATGATGTACACGGCAACAGATTATGAAGAAGAACAAGTATAATTCTCTGAATCAAAACTCAATTCAAATCATATCAGTATACCTAAGGTGGTGTGTCATAGTGTCAGATAAAACTGCCATTTCTGGATCTGTAAATGTTTCCTGTGAAATGAAGTCCAAGGTCACCTTGGTGTGAGTGTAATATCTGTGATTACTCAGAAGTTTTTCGAGTGAATTTCCTCCTAAGGGTCGGATGCCGGTGCAGCTGAGATAAGATGGGGTCTTGTTGCCTAGAGACCAGCCAAGGACATAACTCCAGCGTCTGAAACTGACTAAAGGATTTGCTGAGGTTTTTGTGGATGAAACCGACAGGGTAGTTACAGTGGTCATCTTGAGTCATCAGGCTCATGTCAAAACCAGGACAGCCGGGCCAATTTTTGTCTCTTCCCCTCTTTTTTTCTCCAATAGTCAGGGAATAGACAACAGAGACACCACAAAATCCATATAAACATTCAGCAAGGCCAGCAAGGTGGGGATCAGTAGACAAAAGGTAATAATTCTCTGTTTCATGCTGTGTGTCAAAGGGAAGGGTGCTGGTGTGTGTTTTGTTTCAAAAATGGGAATGAAAAAATTATAACAAAAAAAAAAAAACGCTATAGTGTTTACCAGTACCATATTCCACATGTCTATGTTTACTGCATTGCACAATATGCATATTTACATTTATTACAGTACATTTAGTAATAATCATCAGTCATTACTGATCTTATCATTATAGATCATGTGTTGATGCCAACAGTAATGGTCTGTTTATGTTAATGAGTTGTATGATCAACAGTTCTAATGATGTAATCTAAAGATCTAATTAATGATCTAATGGTTATTAGATGTTTTGTGGAAGAAGTTATTTATGCTGCCTATGTTAGATCCTGGGAATTCAGGCCTGCAGATGTTACTCAGACATCTCAAAGTACAAGAAAGATGTAGAAAGATGTTGTATGTGCATATGCTAATGCGGTATCAAACCTGTGATCTGGAGGTAATTGAATGAGCTCCCGAGACTCATTTTAATGGCGGTGTCATCTTATGCATCTTCTGCCGGTGCCAAGTTTCTTACGACAGCAATAACACCCTGTGCTCATCGCGCCTGTTTGCATGGGAGAAGCACAGATGGTGGGGCAGGTCTGATTCATGCCTCATGTCACCTATGCCACCCTGCACGTTCTCATCATTTGTTGTTTTGGAGCTGTGATATGACATTGAGAATTAGTGGCTTGGTGGTGTACGAAGGCAGACACAGAATACATTGTGATTCCTGTCGTCTGCGAGATCCCAGTTTCTGCTCTTGTGTCTATCCAAAATCTACCACAGACACAGGGAGTCTGGGGATCAACAGCTGCTTCATTGCGATGGCACAGTTGAATTGTTTGAGAATGCCTTTGGCATATCAACATGGTCTTTTCTCCTCCACGTTACACATTCTCTGTGTCTCTACATGAATTCACAATGAATAAGGAGACGTGACATTGTCCTAATCCTTTTCATTAATGCGTGTCATCTTCATTCTCGATAAACCCATGTCTGTTAATTTGTATGCCCTGTTTTAAATTAAACAGGAAATTACATACACAGCTGTGCATAATGTTACTTGTTTTTCTTCCTCATTTAGAAAGGTCTTTTAATTAACAACACTTGCCCCTCATCCCTGCTGCTCTGAATGATTACTTTGGCAGGGGAAATCTCACTGTTTTTCAACAGGCTCATGCCTGTTTGCATGGCAAATTCACACAAAAAAAGCTACACGCTGCATGCCTATTGGCCAGTTGTAATTTTTTTTGTGCAATTTTGGAAGGATATTACTGGTTGTCATGGCTACTTTTTTCTCTCGTCCTCCTTCACTCGTTAGAAAATGTTTGCTGATCATCGCTTTGGGTTGTCTGTTTTCTCACAGCTGTGACACCTGAAAACTGTCAAATCATGACAGCAGTTTTGGAAGTGAATCCTTTAATCAGAAAGTTGGCACTAGCACATATGGAGATGGACGAAATGGGAACATTTAACTTGGGTAGTCTGGCTCCAGAGACTTAACAGATGGTTTATTGACCATTATTAACTTCAGTCTTTATAAAGTTTTCACTGAACATCACTGTCATTGACCATACACTGTAATGAACAAAGTTTTAATAGATTATTAATAGTGTGACCATCTGTATAGGCGGCCTACAAGCAAAACTGTCCTGCTCTAACTGCAGACCATAAACGTGTTCTGTGAGTCACTGAGTCTGTAAAATATAGACTACAGCTTTCACAGCACCCCATAACTGCAAAGGTGTATGAACAACTTTCTGGAGTCTATCAGTCATACAGAAACTAACACAGAATAGTTATAATATGATAAGGGGTAATTATGATGATCATAGCAATTATCAGTAGTTATGTTTCGAAAATAATAATCAAAATATATTTAATGTTTCTCTATATATATGTCTCATTACTTTAGCTGACGCTCTTATCCATAGCAACTTCCAGTTATTTTACAGGATTTTTAGTTACAGTCCCTGGGGCAGTGTGGGGATAGATGCCTTGCCCAAGGACATTTCAACCACGGATAGAGTGGGAGTCAAACCTGCGACTCTCCTTTCCCAAGACCAACTCCCTATGCACTAGACCAAGGCTGTACGTCTCGTCACGTGTTGATTTTAAATAGAAACGATGGTTTATTTTTCAAGTGATGGGTCACTGTTAGTTCAGGGAATAACTCATTTCAGCTGTTTTCTGCGTCATACTGTATAATGCGTAGGAACCACATCTACAAAGTCTGTGTTTGCAGCAGTGTGACACCACCTCTGTTGTGCATGATGCTATGAAAGATCACTCATTCTCCCTGTACGTCTGTAACATCCCTGACAGCCACTTAAATGAGATTTAATGGAAGTCATGCATTTGTGTCAAGAAGCATAACGCCATCAGTTTAGAGGATTGCAGGGTAATGGTTGGTTGCTTTGAAACATCATTTGTGGCGAATGTGCCTATTTATTAAGCGGTTGGGGAATGTCACGCAGAAATGTCCGTATCATTTTGATAACCGAAAGGAGACAAGATGGTGGGAGAATGCTGAATGGCCTCCTACATCCATTAGGGCAAGAAGACGGAGATGAGGCATACAAGTTGTAGGAAGGAAATTTGTTACGTTTTTCATAAACATATAGTAAGTCACAAAAAAATTGAAAAAAATATTTCGCACTCAGTAAAGCTCCATCTACCCTTAAATGGCTACATTAAATGTGTGATACTTTTTAAATAAATATATTTTAGTGTGAATCCTGCTATCGTCATTAGCACCTTACAAAGACAATAATGTGCGCCGGTTTGCTCCCTTTCTCCAGGGTGAGAAACCGCAGATTCAGAGAGTAAAAGTCCTACCTTACCCTGTGCCAGTTCTTCCTGGGAGCTCACAGAAGGGTGGTCACAAGAGGTGATTTCACTAATTGGCTCATCTGCTGGACTGGCGACTTTTTTTCTATGTAGAATCCTCTGGTTTTGTGAATGGCTGGGACAAATGTGTCACGACTTTAACTTACAAAGGCCTTGGAGTCTTTCACATGTTCTTAATCACTGCTTGCTTCACCTTTTCAAAATTATTAAAAGAACAGTCATCAGAAAAGGATGGATGCTTCTGCATACAAAATTCCTAGGTTCGCCGCCCCACATACAGACAC
>CM050205.1:10580000-10582500 GCA_027475355.1 Coilia nasus
ATCACAAAAGCAAGACATAGCCATGGGGGAGCACTCTTTTGGATAAAGCCCATCAATCTTTGGATAAAGCCCCTTGGCATCTAACAGAGAATCGTCCATGACAGAATACTTTTAGAAATATTTGTTTTTACTTTTTCTTTCTCTTCCTCCAAGAACAGAATGGATATTTTTTGTGGTCTATTTGTCATTTCTGATCAGTGTTTACCTTGACAGCTACTTACGTTTGCCAAACAGGCACCTGAAAGGCTCCTGTTCTACTTCGATAACCCCCTTTGGCCCCATGAATCCCAGATGGTTTGGCATACTGCCAAAATAGGAAGCACCCTCTCTTCAAGTCACTGCATATCGACTGAGATTTCACCTACTTTAGTTTCCCTTTTATTTATTATTATTTATTTATTTGCCTGCCAGCTGCCAGGGTCCGTCATAAGGGAGGTAATCCATGGCTAGCTGCCATGCCTTATCAGGATAACTTGTCAGAGGCCTCATTACAGAAATTTCCTAACTCAGAAACCCTATCTTAGCTTAATATAGGAAGGCATTTAGGAGTTTTGGTAGTACACAAGGAGGTTTCCTAATTTAACTTAGGAAGGGATTCTATCTTATCTTAAGATGGGAATTTTGCTATTAGAGCGCCATATGTGATGTGTTCAAAAATATTTTGATAAACAGTGATAAATAATGCACATAGTATCATGTACTCCTAATATTTTTAAGCATTAAACATACTGTTTTTTTCTACAGTATGCCCTACTATTTGTGATAAACTAAATTACTGCATGATTTTCACTTGTCTACACAGAAACCAACAGGATTAAATTGTCTTTCACTTTTCTGTCAGTCTTTTACCTGCATTAAATCTATACCACAGTTTGTTTTTTTTTTTTTTTTGCCGTATAAGCGATTCTCTGCAATATTTTATAGCCATTTTCCCTTGAGGAATTGCTGGGGGGGAAGGGGGCATCCATTCTTTGTTGTACCACCTGACCACCTTGACTTTTTTTGTGTCTGAGATCTATGAAGACTGATTACATAACTGGGCAAAGGACTGAGGACTACTTCACCAGTAATTATTAAACACCACAACTCTCCAGAAACATCACCATCATCACCATCTTCCCCATTACCTTCAGGTATATCTATTTCTATTCTTCCTATTTCTTCAGTAAAACAATGCTAAACTCTATATGATATCTGGGACTGAAGGGGTCAACAGTGAAGTCATCAGTAGAAAAGATACCATCACCCCTCTGGCTGGTTCCTATGGCAACGTGCCTGATATAGCGGGTGCGAATGGATGCGACTGTTACCTTTACGCCAGATGCTTTCATTACGGTTCCACGGAAGCCAAAAGCAGGCGTGCAACCATGATTAATGGAGGGAAGATCATTGCCTAATGAATTTATCAAGAACCTGATGAAATGCTCTCATGATACTGCCTAGATGAGGGGGTAGAGGGCAAATAGGTAAGGAAAAAACGTGCATTTACACACACACACACACACACGCAGACACACACAGATACACACACAAACACATACATACACGCACACAAGCACACACACACACACACACACACACACACACACACACACACACACACACACACACACACACACACACACACACACACACACACCAGTATGTATATAGAACTCCATGCATGTAACAACCACACACTTACAGCACATATACACAGCACGTTCAGTGTATATTCTTTGACACACAAACACAACACTTACACACACACAAACACACACAGACACATACACACAAACACACACAAACACACACACATACACAGACACACACACACACATATACATACACAGACACACACACACAAACACACACACACACACACACACATACATACACAGACACACATACATACACAGACACACACACATACAGACACACGCACACACACATACACACACAAACACACACACACACACACATACACACACACACACACACACACACACACACACTTATCAGGCACATTCTGCCATCGTCGTGCCACGCGGCAGGCATCCTGGCAACTTTTTTTGGCATTCGGTTTTCTTTTTAAAGAAAAGAATGAAATATAATTGCCTGTTGGGCTCATAGGTTGCTCTTTTTAAAGAAAGGGTGATATCTCAGTCATTAACCTGCTGGGCAAGGATTCTAAAGGGTTCTTGTAGTAGGTAAGAATACCTGAGCCTAATCATAATTCACACAGACACACACACACACACACACAGACACACACACACACACACACACACATACACACACATACACACACACACACATACACGATTGCACAGCTGCATGAGCAAGTTGGTCATACACTTTCAGAGCACGCTGCCTTCCTGAGGACTCCCAAATCAATACCCCACCCCTACCGACAGTGAAACAATGAGCCACCCTGATTGGACTGCATACGTAAAGCCTGACTGCCTCGCCATGGCAACCTGCCAGACCACAACAAGATCGATAGCCTGAGGCAAGAAAA
>CM050205.1:10587500-10610000 GCA_027475355.1 Coilia nasus
ACAATGGACAGATGCTTTGTGGCTGTTTTATGATGCTTTCCCCCCCAGGGCCCAAAGGGACATTCATGTCTGGTTAGGAGGACAACTGTGAGCTGTGGCTAAGAATTATGGTTTCAGCACGACTGAGCACTCCAGTCAGGATGCTGCTAGGCTTGCTGCACAAGGATACTGCTAAACTCCAGCCTACAATTAGGCTATTTACAGCCCCACGCCAGTGTCAGGGGAGAGGGCACCTTCATCAATACTTCTTGTGTGCTGGTTTGAAACACAGTGGAATCCAGAACAAATCGAAGCAGTGGCCTTCTCATACACTGTGTATTGCTATTCATCAAACCTATAAGCTGTACATTGTAAAGCATGAACCATACTGTATGCAGGGGCACTGCTAGAAATTGTGAGCCCCCTGAAAGAAAATAAATTTGGGCCCCCACCACAACAATATCATAATCCTTTGCGGGCCCTGTGAAGCTCTGGGTACCCTGAATCATCCTGACCCACCCCCCCTTAGCAGCGCCCCTGACTGTATGTGTTGTAAATTGTAACACATAACACATATAAGGGTTACACTTTATTTTTACTGTCCCTGTTACATCAATTAGGTACAGTGTAACAAAGTGTGTAACAATATGTAACATTATGTACTTACACTGTACCACAGGGTTAGGGTTAAGGTTAGTGTTAGTATGTAGATGCACTTAAGAAGGAACTGTAAAATAATGCAGTGCTGTTCAAACATATGGAACAACACAGAAAATGATATGTTAGCCAGGAAAACCCAGATTTTATCAACCACTCGTGGTGCACAATAATCAAAAATGTTAATTCGTGAAAGTAAAAAACGTTAGACATAATGGTTTCTGCTTGAAATATAAATGTGCTGGACAATGTGTTTCATCTAAGCATTTTTCAGTAATTGCTTTAATTTGCTAAATTGCACAACATTGCTTTGCAGCTTGACTGCTTTTTCACTAATAAGGTCTGTCATAATTTGATAGACTGTTTTGGGTCTGACTCTTTGGGCAAACTCTTTTTTATTCTGCTCAAACTGCATACTTCACCGATCCTAAAGCACCTCAGATAATCATGTCTCCTGGGAGATAGTGTCAGACGCTCCTCTACCATTTACTTATTTCCTCTGTATTGCATAAGATTTCTAAGCTCCTTTGTATTGCATAAGGTTTCGCCTTAGACTTCTCAGTCTTAGTAGCGTATTTTCTGTTGCCTTCCACAGAGTACCTCTTTCCCTTTTGACTATTTCAGTCTCAGACTCTCACAAATTAGTCTTGGATATGGTCTTTCTTTTTAAACTCAGCCAAGAGGATGTACATTCTGGACCCTCTGCAATGCTGATGATGTGACTGTTTTTTATGGTAAAGAAATTATAAAAAATTAACTTGCCAGCTTAAGGCATTGTGTTTTGAAACAAGAAATGATGATGTTCTTATTCACCTTCACAATTACTGTACGCCCTGCAGCCTGTGGCTTGTCTTTGTGATTAAGCTGAAGATGGTGTGTGCGCTGCTCTGTGAAGAACATGGTGCTGTAACACTTACCGAGGAAATAAACAGTTTCTGGACACTGTCTCATACAAAACAGCACATCATTTTCTTTTGTACAACAGCAGGCTAAAGGGTAACACTTCAGAATAACTACTCCCTACAAATAATGAGGTGTAAGTGTATTTGTTAACTCTTAATTAGAAAAAACAAATGATTAAGCAGAGTTATTAACAGTTAGCGAATACATTTATACATGATTCATAGGAAGTAGTTATTCTATAGTGTTACCGACTGAAGTGTTTCTTCAGAAAGGACAAGGTACCCCTTCTTGATCATTTTAAATACTGATGATCAGGATAGTTAATTAGCCTAAAGAATCCCAGCTTTATTGCTTTCTTAAACACTGCAGCAGTTTTCAAACACCCATATGAAATTCCAAAGAGCTTTTAGGATAATAAATTATCTTTTGGACATGATTGAGGATTAGCTGGCATGGGACTCTACTAAAATACAGGAGAGATATTGCCACAGAATAAGCCTTTTAGATATGCCATTCAAAATCAACCATTTTCAGCTACCATAGCAACATCCATTTGAAGTTGTCTAGATAAACAAAAGTTATTAAAAATGACATTTCCCAGTGTGTCCAAACTTTTGAAAGGTTCTGTACATTAAAAAATAGCACAAAACTGTGCGAAAAACTAGCGCTGTTTTTGGAGCCATCCTATTGACAAACAAACAACAGATGGCTAGAAAAATATACACACTCTCTCAAAGGTAATACTAGTATGTGTTCCAGTGAGATTGCATTATAAAGCACACAATTTACAGAAAGCAGGCAAAACTACAATACAGATCACTGACCATTCTGCCATGTCTTTCTTTCCTTTCCAGCATCACGAAGGTCATACAACAAGAGGAGTCCCAAGTGAGGATGGCCGAAGGGCTGAAATGTATGGACCTCCTAAATGACTTCATGCCTCAACACCTGAATGTCCTTGGACTGTTTATATTCACATTCATTTCCAAACCCTGACCTGTGAAAATACTTTACAGAGAACATTTTTTTTCTCTGTGTGTATTTGTTTTATTGATGTATTGTGGCAATTTCAGTTTCATTACTTTCCAAAATTGAGCTTGTGTCATAGGCGATAACTACTTCCTGTACTAAATGGGAAAAGCTAGCGCTCTCTCATTGCAGGTTTTGTTTCTGCTGAGTGTTATCTGGAAAAGAGTGAGGCAGAAAAAAAAAAAAAACTGTAAAGGAAACTTACATCAAGGTCGAGACATTCAGTCAGGAAATGTGCACTGACAAACAACCTTTCATTCTGGTTGTCATACTGGTAATTACCCGAGGGCAATCATCTAATTCTGCTGAATGGCTTTTTAATCAAAGCGACTGACTATTGCCACATATTCATTTCAAAGGATGCAATAAAAAAAAAACCTGTGCCTCCAACGACAGAAGAAATAAATCATTCATTCAGGTTAGACTGCATAACATCGATCTGCTCATTATAAGATAATCAAATATTCATTGCTCCAAATAGTCTGTGGTTGCTACAGGGCATACTCTAGCACATTATGGGATGCTTCATGTAAGTGCCAGCTGTGAACTGTTTTATTGTCAACTGTTGACATCAACTCTTCTACTAGAGCACTGTATTAAATCTGTACTTTTAGTTTTTTTTTTAAATAACTGTCATATCTAGACAAGCATTTCTTTCCACATGGGCAGTCATGTGACTGTGAGGATTCAACTGAACACCTCATTGCACCTCAGTAGTCACGAAAAAACTTGTCATCTAATTTCCCAAATGTCAGAAAATAACAATGCCAACACACTGTTTTGTCGGTATTCCTCAAAAGACTCAAAAGACTAACAACATCTGCTTTTTATGCGCAGCTTTACTCCTCCTGACACTGCAAGGACTCATCACCACACCACACCACACCACACCACACCACGCCACACCACACCACGCTATTGTTCGTCTCGGTAGCCCACCCATTCTTTCAGCAGTGCTATGCTGTGCAGACGATGAATGGGATGTTAAACTGTTGTATTGATTCGTGTGGTTTCTCGCTCAGCCTGTGTTTTGATTTGCGGTGAGCATGTGAAAGTCCTAGGGCCATGGAAGCATGCTTGTATGGGTACGTCTCGCATCGGCGCCAAAGCTTGTCGAGTACATGTACTCAACACTGACATGATAGAGCAGTTAATGACGCATGAAGTGTAGCTGCCCATGAATAACAAACACACACACACACACACACACACACAATTGCACAGTAGTTTAGTAACCAAATACGTATAGAATAGGTAGAATAGCGTAGGTGACATTTACTATGAGTTATTCTGTACACAGCAACGTTTTGTAAATTACATACATAAAAATCTGTGCTGTGCACACAGGTAATGCTGCAACATTGCTCCTTTTCTCTCATTCTCTCTTTCTCTCTCTCTCTCTCTCTTACACACACACACACACACACACACACACACACACACACACGCACGCACACACACACACACACACACACACACACACACACACACACACACACACACACACACACGCAGGCACGCACACACACACACACAGCTCTTTTGGGCAGGCATGTGAACAGTGCTTCATTTTCAGACAGCTCTCTGGTGCCAAAATGTGACCTGAATACATCACATGTAGCAGTCAGGTGGCCATGCTGGTCCCCTTGCCCTTCTCACACTGAATGAGTGTGCCCGCCCACCCACCCGCACCATGAATAGACATGGCCGCATTCTACGATCCTCCAGGGTGGCCCAGCCCTGGACACCAGCGGGAGACTCTTACCGAGCCATTTAGCAGATGCATTAATTAAAATTAAAAGCCATTTTAACATCAGCAGGTCTCATCAAGGCCGTGGCTCTGTTCAGAATAATAATGTACCCCACAGTGCGCAGGGGCCAGTAAGGCAGCCATGAGCATCTTTATAGGATTTTGCTGCTGTGTGGAGAAGGCAGCTTTGCCTCCTGGTTTGAAAGCATCCATCAAACATAAGACAAGCCCTTGTTCCAATGACATGCCTTCAGGATAAGGGGGAGTGGGGAGTGGGGCTCTTTGGGAGATCAGATGAAAGTCAGAATCAACTCAGACCAGCAGACAGCAAATCAATATATGTCCCCCCTCTTCATAACACAGTAGGCTTAACCTAATGCCACTCTACCAGGACTAAACAGTGTTTTTTAAGCTTACTTATAGCGCCTGTGTTGTCGTGACACTTCATGAAAGGATGGCGAAACACTAATTTTGGACATATAATCCTGACCAACAACAAATTGTCTTTACCAAACAATATATATTTTAGCTTACATAACCAAAATAGCTATTTAAAAACATCTCAGAAGAACAGCAACATGAATGAAGACCATGCTGTTAGATAACATCTCTTTATTGTTTTTTTTAGCAGAAAGGTGCCTTTATGGCTGTGGAAGAGAGATATTTCATTGTTCATCTGTTCACTGGCAGATGTCCAGATGCTTTGATCAGTCACATCAGTTACAACCAAAAAAGATGTCAATGTCTTTCTGTAAAATGAAGACAGATTTTCTTTTCCTCGCCTATTTCTCCGTTTGCCGTCACTGGTATGCTAATTTACATGTAGGTCAGTGGGGACAAAGCCAGAAGCCGTAGCTTACCACACGCAGCACGGGCTGAAAATATAATTATCCTTGATGGGATCGTCCTGGCCAAGGTCGACAGGCGAAGTGAGAGAGACAATGACGAGTGAATGGATGAGTGGACGAGTGAATTCCTCACGTAATTAGGCCTGGGGGCATATAGAATACACCAAAAAGGAAGGACGACTTCAAGAAACAACGGGGGATTCATGCTTACGTCGAAATGTCGTAATATGTGAACTGGACTGAATTGGGATTGAATTTACATTTGTCTAACGAACCACTCTCTTGAATTGAGTCAGCATTGATTGACAAAGAAATATAAATCGCTAATGGCTTGACATAATTTATAATTAATTTCAACTGAATACTGACATGATCCGTTTTTTTAAGTGCCATAGGCTACACTCCATTCAGGAGGGTTGAATAGTATCTTGCACAACAGAATATGATAACCTATATTTCTGCTGAGAACACGTCACACTGTGGCAGTCTGCAGCAGAACGAACTCCCTTCGCTGGTGAACTCCCTTCGCTGGTGTAAAAGGTAACTTTGTTTGCCCGTTCAGAAGGCTGGAGTGCTGGACAGCTCCTCCACGAGTCCATGTGGGCGGAGCGTTAAGTGGACCGTCTCCATCGTCTGAATGCACTCTTCCTTCAGGATTGTCCCTGAGAAGCCTATACTGAAATTGGCTTCACCCCAGAGCGGCAATATATAATTCACTGTAAAGGAAGCCGGTACAAAGAAGACAATTAAGTCTTTTTTATTATTATTTCAGACATTATTCTATCGCCGAGGGTAATTGGATTTTGACTTATTAGCGAACGACCCAACAGGACTAATTTGGAAAACTGCTTTTCCAGTCATTGGTCTTTAGACAATGGTCTCTTTGTGTGGTTCATTCTGAACAGACTGTTTTGATATCCTACCTGGCGTGAACGTACGTTTAGTTCAAAGCGTTCGTTGTGGTGTTTTTTTTTTTGCGTTAACTTTCTCAAGACGGACCTATGATTCATCAGCGAACAATCTCTGTGTAGGTTATCTCAGAACAGAGACAACACGGCTTGGAGCTCCACTACCTGCCACTCTTACCTTACACATGCTTCTGTTTAAGGGAAACCTGGACATACAACGGACCCGAAGATGAATGCGTGTGGATTCCATATCTTAGTTTTGTTCTTTATAACTGTTGACATCGGCAAAGGTAAAAAAAAAAAAGAGACAGATAGAAAAGAAAAAAAACATATTATTATTATTATTATTATTATTATTATTATTATTATTACCTATTTACAAGTGATTCATTTAAATGTGTATTTATTGCAAAGGTATATTGAAAGGCTTAAACTAATTACGTATCCAGCCTAATGCATTGTTTTAGGGATGACTGCCCATTTCTTTCCTTCTTTCTTTCCTGCTGTGCCCTGAAATAGGTTTGGAATGCACTGCTGGATGTAACCAGGACAATGGGCTCTGTGAGGAAAACGGCACATGCAGGTATGTAGCTCTTTGTGCGTATTTACACAGTGCATCTCTGTAATGGTCCCAAACGATGCCCGAGATGTGGCCCCCTTCACTGGGTGACTAACCTTTTGGCAACAGGACGCACAGCAGTGTGGCCATAGCAGTGATTGCTTTCTGACTTAAAAAAGCACAGCAGGTTGACCACGATTACACCTGCCAATTACATTTAGACTATTACCAGCTATACTATTCAGAGATTTTGCAAGAAATGTCCTATCTCGAGTGTTTTTTTTTTTTTATCCCAAGGGCTTTACAGTGGAAGAGAAAAAAAGGTATTGAGTGAGAGCAGCAACTCTTTCAGTCAGTGCGTCAATGAGGATGTCATTTGCAGAGGTCACACATGTCAGCATTAATGTCACACCCCCAGGTGCAAGCCGGGCTGGCAGGGCGCGGCGTGTGAGGAGTGTGTGCCTTTCCCGGGCTGCGTCCACGGGACCTGCGAGAAGCCCTGGCAGTGTGTGTGTGACGACGGCTGGATAGGAAGCCATTGTGACCAAGGTGAGAAGCTGGATCCCCGAGCCCGAGCCTGAGGCTCATTGAAAATCTTTAGGTGGCCCCAGGGGATTGGTCACATGATGTGGTTTTGCATGCTCTCTCTTTGCAGATAAATCTTTCTGGAGTGGCGTGTAAGGGAAGGATAAAAATAAAACTGTATCTCGCTATCTCCATCCTGTTTGGGGGCCCGTTATCTGGGATATCTTGCACAAACTAATGAGATTCTCTGTCTTTTCGCTGCCTGCCTCTGTCCTCTGAGAGAGAGAGAAACTGTCTTTGTGTTAGATGTGCAAAGAGGTCCAAAAATAGAAAAAGGACTGTGCCTGAGTAGTCATTTCCCTAAGCAGAACACAACCGCTATAACTACATTATTGCATTTGGTTCTTCCTCAGACACAAACCCTTGCTCCTCCAAACCGTGCTCGGGCAACTCCACCTGCATCGAGACGGGCGAGGGGGGATACCTCTGCGTCTGCCCCCCGGGATACACCGGGGAGCGCTGTCACTTGCGAAGGGGACAGTGCCGGGAGAATGGGTAATGACCCTCCGCTATCCCCACACACACACACGCTGTGCTTTTCAGGTGTTTCCCTCGCACAGTAGGTGCCTTTGATGTTATATAGGTGCCTTCAATGTTATATAGGTTCCTTTGATGTTATATAGGTGCCTTTGATGTTCTCTACACATCTGTTAGCTTATTATGTCCATCTTTTTTCAAAGTCAAAGTCAAAGTCAAAGTGTACTTTATTCTCAATTCACTATGTAATAGGAATTACACAGAGGACTGAAATTGCATTTCACCAGACACCAAATGTGCAATTTGAACTAGAAACACGCATACACGCACGCACGCACGCACGCACGCACACGCACACACGCACACACACACACACAGACACACACCCACACACCCACACACACACACATGAAGTGTGCACAGACATCCACAATAAATAGACATAAGACATTCAGATAAACATATACGCTTCCAACAAGAAGGAAAGTTCG
This sequence comes from Coilia nasus, assembly GCA_027475355.1. Lineage (NCBI taxonomy): Eukaryota > Metazoa > Chordata > Actinopteri > Clupeiformes > Engraulidae > Coilia > Coilia nasus. The sequence continues at coordinate 10,595,687 of CM050205.1, forward strand.
AGGTAGCTCTTCTTGGTAGCTGGTGTAGGTGAAAAAGGAAAAAGTGAAATGTGCAATATGTAAGGTGCAATAAGTGAAGGTGCAGTTGGTAAAGTGCAAGTGCAAGTGTTTTGTAAGTCGCATTGGATAAAAGCGTCTGCTAAGTGTAATGTAATGTAGTGTAAAAACAAAACTCACTGTATAGCCACAATGGTAACACTGTATAGCCACACTGGGAACACAGTGTACATCAACCCTGCTAACACAATGTATATTTACATTGGGAACACTGTATAGCCACTATGGTAACACACTGTATAGCCACTATGGTAACACACTGTATAGCCACAACGGTAATACTGTATAGCCACAGTGGGAACACACTGAATATTCCCCAATGGGAACACACTATATATCTACACTGGTAGCACAATGTATATTCACACTGGGAACACACTGTAAAGCCACACTGGTAACACACACACTGTATATTCCCCAATGGTAACACACTGTATATAACCACATTGGGAACACACTGTATAACCACACTGGTAACACACACACTGTATAGCCACAATGGTAACACACTGTATATAGCCACACTGGTAACACACACACTATATAACCACACTGGTAACACACACACTATATAACCACACTGGTAACACACTGAATATTCCCCAATGGTAACACACTATATATCTACACTGGTAACACACTGTATAGCCACACTGTGTATGCACACTGGGAACATACTACATATCCATACTGGGAAGCCACACGTGCTGCTTTTGTAAGGCTTTTTTTGTGTGAAAAAAATTCTGAAAAAAAAAAAACCATATATAATCCCCTTTGCACAGAATGCACTTCGCGTATCCACACTGAAAATGCATATACGTATACTCTCATCTGCTCAGAAAAGACGTTGCGTATCCACATTGGAAAACCACATATACTCTCCTTTGCACAGCCATTCCTTTGCATAGAAAACACTCTGTGTAAAACAGTTGCATTTCCTTAGCTCATTTCAGGCAACACGTTTCTACCAATTTTTCATGTAAGCTGGGTTTTTTATGCTATATATTGCACTGCTTTGTCCTTCGCATAGAAACTCCACTGTGTCCACACTGGAAACCCTTACAGAAACAATTGCATCCGAAGATCACACCACCACCCTTGAAATATAAAGCTCTTAGACCAGACGATCTTAATCTCATTTTAATGAAAAGGCATGGCCAGATTGGCCTGCGAGATATGGCTTCTTAAGCACTGGCCAGGCACTTGGTTCAAAAAAAAAAAAAATGTTGAATGTAAATTAAATCTCGATATAAAAGACTGATCATCCAGCTGCAATATTGGCCACTGCTGTGGGAGATAGCGTGTGTGATGGAGTAAGCTGATATAACCGCGGGGCGAGCTCACTGTGCCACTCGTTTCTCTCACTTTTGTTATGAACTCCAGTTAGTATCATTCACCGGATGGATTTCCTGTGCAGCACTGCCCGGCTATTTTAATTGTAGGGAAATGAAAGAAACGGTCGTGAGATACCAGGCAGAGTCATAATTATTGCACCTGTTTGTCAGTGTATTTATGCAAGCGGGAAGTAATTGAATGCTGTTTGCCAGCTGACTGATTAGTTATCCGTTGGCAGAATTACGCAGCCATGCACGGGGTGATGTATGTTGGCTTTTGATGAGCAGATAAAAAGATGGAAAAAAAGCAATTTCGAGGCAAAATTACGTTTCAGAGGGAGGTCCAAATATGTTTATAAATGCAATTACATTTACATTACCCCTCCATCTATCCAGCCAGTGTATTATTTTTCCAAAGTAACCGTATGGCTTGAGTGTTGTATGGTATCCTAAACACTGCCTGGTGAAATAACTGATGCTTATGCAGTATGAATATACATGAGTATATGTCAGGATGTATCAACTCAAAATGTATATGAACTGAGCAAAGAAAGATCAGAACAGGCTCTTCCCATGTAAAGATGCACCTTTACTCTTTTTGGCTGACATCTTATTCAAATGTGGCCCATATTACAGTTATGATACGTATATTATGATTGTTTTGACACTTTATGTGAAGCTGGGGAATTTATCCAATTAACGGTATTGCTGGAAATCTGTTCTAACAACTGAGCAACAGTAATTGCTCACCACAACATCCTTAAGGACATGGTAAAATCAATAAGCTTTAAAAAGTGTTTTCTTTTTATTTCGCAGCACCGTTTGCCAAAACGGAGGAACCTGTCACGATGCGCAGGGCTTCGCTGTGCATGCCACCTGTGTATGCCCTCCTGGTTTCACTGGGAAGGTCTGCGAGACCAAAGCCAGCCCGTGCCACCCAAACCCGTGTGCGAACGGTGGGACCTGTCGGCCCGACGATGGCACCAACCATGCCTGCAGCTGCCCACCTGGATATGGTGGCCCCAGCTGCCTGAACAGCACTGCTCAAGACCCCCCCTCCCCGTCTCCCTACACCTGCTCCGGCAGCCCCTGCCTCAACGGCGGCTCCTGCCTCAACGACACCGCCGCCGGTGGCGTTCGCTGCCTGTGCCCGCCCGAGTTCACCGGCCCACTGTGCGCCCAGGCCCACAGGCCCAAGACCCGGCCCCGGCCCAGATCCAAGCACCCGGAAGCCCACGCCGCCACCGCCAACAACCACCACAACGGCAACAGCAACAACATGTCCCCGCAGCACTACAGCCTGCCCGCCCACGCCTTCCACAAGCTGCTGCGGCCGCCGGAGCGCGAGCTGCTGAAGATCACACTGAAGGAGACGGTGCACGCGCCCGGGGCGCTGGTCACGCGCAGCCAGCTGGTCTGCTTCGCCGTGCTGGGCCTGCTCACATGCCTCGTGGTGCTGGGCACAACGGCCATCGTCTTCTTCAGCCGCTGCGAGGCCTGGATGGCCAACGCCAAGTACAGCCAGCTGGTGAGGCAGCAGAGAGAGCACCTGCTGAGGACCAGCGGTGGCGGGAGTGGAGGTGGTGGGGAGGAGCATTCGGTTAATATCATCCTGCCCGAGAAAATCAAGCTGACAAATTACGGCAAGCATTACACATCGATCTGAACCTGGGGTGCGAGTGTGGCAAATAGGGCAGGGTGTAAGTGTGATTGGGTAAGTGTGTGTGTGTGTGTGTGTGTGTGTGTGTGTGTGTGTGTGTGTGTGTGTGTGTGTGTGTGTGTGTGTCTGTGTGTGTGTGTGTGTGTGTGTGTGTGTGTGTGTCTGTGTGTGTGCGTGCATGTGTGTGTGTGACACAGAGACAGCGAGAGAGAGTGACAAATAGAGGGAAAGAGAGAGATAGAGAAAGAGAGAGCAGGAAAGGAAGCGAGAGAGAGAGAGAGGGGGGGAGGAAAGGGACAGTTACTAGAAGGCCATGTTATGGAGTAACGTATGTATTTAGGTTGGGGTGCATAGCTGTACTACCTAACTACCTGTGGTGTTTATCAAATAAACATCTCAGGACTCAGAGACACAGGGGTCTTCAACCATGACCGTGACACTTGAATGTAATCAGCAAACACTTTGTGCCAAAAAAGGGAATGCCAACAAATGGTTCAGTATATCACCTTGTATAATGGACTGTACATCCCTACAAAGCCAAAAGGCAGTAACTACATATTTTGCCCCAAACTGAGTGTAGACTGGAAATTGACTTTATAACACCACCTTTGACTTATGACTTAACCGCTTTTTCCTAATAAGAAAGTACATAAAAGCATCACCACTATTATATCTACAACACGTTTGACTGGGCAGTATGACAACTTTGAAGGTATTTTTCTCAGTTTTAATGTTCACATAGTTACTGCATTTTGCCTTTGTAGGGCAGTGTAATTAACTGTAAATATGTCATCATTCAAAACATGTGCTGTTGGCTGTCCATTCTCATTTGATTTGTTTAATAATGTATTTGGCCTTTGCATAATGCTAGTCTTGTACAAGACCTTAACTTGCTGCATAGAACTTTAAGTGACTGTATTTTAGATTCAACATCAAGTTAACAGTTTCTGTGAAGTTGTTGTACACAGTCCTCTACTCCTACTTTTTCTACAAATCTGCACATAACTGATACAAGCTTTCTGCTGAAATTGAAAATGATCAATTAAAGTCTTTTTAACCTACATTTTAAACATGTACATATTTATTTTGACAGTGCTGTAAATAGACAGGTCTGTCGGGTTTATTATTTATTATACTAATATGTAAACGTTAATGTATGACATTAAACATTTGAGAATACCACCACCAGTGCATACAGACTCGTTTCTGCAGATAGTTTCATAACAACGGAGACTGCCAGAGATCCAGCACCGTTGTAATGCTTGTTTTAGACAAGGTTTGGCCCGACACTGAGCCCAGTCCACTACAGTCAGACTCAGAAACCATCTGTGTGGAGCACCCCATTAAAACATATTGCAGAACATTGTGAAGCCTGAATTTGGCACTGTGTCTGTCTGTCTGTCTGTCTGTCTGTCTGTCGTAACAGATTCTCCACCAGTACCTCATTTGGCAAGGAGGCTTGAAATATTTCTGGTCAGACCCTTTATGCTCTGTAGTTGAACAGGGCACGATGCCCATGTCCATGTGCCAGACTAAACTATCCCCCATCTCAGTTTCGCTATGTCTCATTTTAGAATATTATATCACACAGAGCACTAGGGTGTGATTAAATGTGTGACAGAGATTCAAGAATCTAAAGGTCTACATCTGAGAAAAGGCTAATGCTAGTATGGCTATGTTGATATACAGAGACCTATACGCATTATATACGCCTGAGATACAGCCTGGTGGTATGCTATCCCGTATTAAGGTGCTGGGTTCACAGAAAGGCCTTTGCTGCCACCATGTGGTTTGAGAAGTAATGAGTAGGCTATACAATTAATGGACGTGGGGTGGCATACAATTTGGGCGTGCTGCTAAACTGTGCGCTTTTACATATTTTGGAAGTGTTTAATATATGTCTCTGTTTGGTTTCGGAAGAATTTCTTACTTGAACAAAATATCATCGCTGTACGGCATCACTGCAATATTATGTCCATCCGATGAGTTGTCGTCTTCATTAGTTATCGTTTGCTTGTAGGCTAATCACAGTCATATATCTTTCTGTCAACCACTGTTTTTTTCTTTTTCCAATTATGTTGGGACTTAATGACTCGTCAAAGACAGTTTATTCGTTTTTATTTGAAGAACATTTACCATAATATTTAATTTATGTATAATATTTAAAACGTTTACATACAATAGGCCTACTATTACTAATGTATTAATACAATAATATTTTATAATATAGCCTATCGAGAAAGAGAGAGACAGTGGACAGATAGTGGATATAGACAGATAGTAGACAGTATAGATAGGCCTGTACCTTAGTAGACGGTTAGTTTATTCTTGCCTTGAAGTTTTGCCCGTTTTATTTCCTTCTCTCCTACCTCGGTTTGCATCACAAATGTAACCAGATGGTGGCAGCCGCGTACAAAAAAAAAATCAACATAGTCTGTGTCCTGCTGTGACCTCAGATGACGCGGTCAGATGAGAGAACCTTGTGATGGCGCTCTAAGGAAGATGCATCTGAACCGAGGTAAGATAAGATGCACACTGCCAATGATATTGCTGTCAAAACACAGGGTTATAATAAGAATAATCACAGGCGTAAATTAGTTGAACTTTATGGAATTTTGTTTTCTTGTATAAAGCATTGCTGTTTATTTAGTGGATGGACGCAGCGCTGTAGAACAACAGCCGCATAAGGATGTTTTTTTCTGTCACAAGCTAGGTAGGCCTGTTTCTGTAATTTTGTGGCAACACGTTTAGTTCAGTCGCAACCGGATTTTGCTGTTGCTAGAGTGACTGTTTATTTCCACTCAGTAATTAAATTGTCGTCAGAGAAAGCAGACACAATGGGGGGTATCGTTTTATGTCGACAAAGATCTTAGACAAAGATCTCTATTTCATTTTATTTAATAATTACCTTTCAAACCAAATCACTTGCAGTCTGCAAATCCTCCCTGAACAAGCAGTCTGGGGCATGACCACCCTCCTTCTTAGGTTCAACAAAGCAAAGAAGAAACGAGCACCACGTCTTCACAATGGCAAATTCACTGTATATTAATGCCTATGTAGTAGACTGCCATGCGTTGAAAGCTATCCCCAAAGTATGATGAATTAATGTGTTTTATATTACCCTTACGGTTTTGATGTTTGCATAGGTGCTTGTCTTTAAAATACAGATGTTTCAGTATATATTTTCAGTGCATTTATAGGCTTCTGCAGGCACAGTTTCAGTGCAGCTTTGCTCGTTGGATTGGACTGTAACACTCTGTAAGGTAAATTGGGGTAGACTATATGTCCACATATGCAAAGAACTTGTATGAATTCCAAAGAACCTCACAGAAAGTTGCAAAAACACAGCATGTATTTAAGCCTAAATCATTGTAGACCAGATAGATCCATCACCCCGACACATCAACTGTAGTTATGTAAATGTTCAGAAGAAACATGCTGTACCAAGGTACATTCTTTAGGGTCACTCCACAATCGTATGTCTTCAAGCCATTTTCACTCCCTGCACAGGACTACTTTAGGAGTTATAGTGACAGCAAGAGAAAAAGAGACAGTGTGAGAGAGAAAGAGACGGAGAGAGAGAGCGGGAGAGAGAGAGAGAGAGAGAGAAAGAGAAGGAGAGAGTAAGAGAGAGGCTATTAAGCTTCAAAACGCCCACATTGTCAAACACTGTTTCAACAAATCTGTCACGGTCTGGAGTTCCCACAGAGTCATAAAAATAAAGCAAGAGCTGCACTTTTCAGCCAATCAGATCTCGCTCTGTCTCTCCCGCTTGAGGCCTAGTTGACCTCTCCCCTTCCATACCGAAAGCTATAGAAAGTACCGTTCCCCTGCCGATGGAAGAGGGGGGGGGATTCAAAGCATTCCTTCCATACTTCTGTGTTCTGAGGCGTAGAAATGGATGGATGTGCTGAAGGCTCCAGCAAGGTACCCCAGGTCATAAATACAAGGGGGTCATAAATACAGTCTTACCTGATGAGATCCACATGGATGCTGTGGATAGGGTTGTGTAAAGCCCCTGTAACACGTCAAGCGTCAACCATCAACATGTCAGATTTCTCCAGCGAGAGCCTGATCTTTAACCCCACGTCTTTATAGGAAAGTACAGGAAATGGTGTTTTCTTTAGTGCAATATGGCATTACTTTAAAGGTAATGTAAACTACACAACCCCTCAAGAGGTTAAAGTTTCACCTGTAACAACACCGCTGTTACTGGAAAACGGTGTTATTAAATGGAGCTTCAGTTGTTGACTTTATTTGCTAATTTGCGCCATGCTGGATAGATCTTTTCTGGCGTACCACTCTTGGTGGTGCTATAAATTTTAATGGAGAAAAACTACAAAGGTGAGCAGTGTAGATCTCTGGAATTGTTGAGCCTAGATATTCAGGCTCGCTCTGGTTATTTATTCAGCAAACAAAGGCTGCATAATGGAGAACAAGAGGTAATGCAACTTTGACATGACATGACACATCCCTGGTTCATGAAGCCGGTCCACTACAACCTTCAACTGCAGCAGGCTCCATCTGAGCACTTCTTTTTGGAGACAGACACAGCTGTGGGCTAATAATGGCCATATGCACAACTTCTCTCTTCTGCCCCGTCCCCAGTTTTTAACTGTGTTCATAACCAATGGCTTATAATGTTCAGTGTGAAAAATGTAAGAGTTTTTAATATCGACTATGAGATGTCTCATGCAGATCATTTTTCCCTCTATAGTTGCTGCACAGAGCTGTCCCGTCACATCGACTATTACATTGATCTTATGAGAGAACAGGGATCAAAGCCATGTTGATCAAGCCCGTGGTCGTAATGCCCCTGATTAAATAGAAATCGCTGTTGATTCTTTAAAAGCGCTTGCATATTGTGTTCTGCAACGCCCGCCCGCCCCGACCCGCTGTCCCACTTTCAAAAACAAGCCTTTTATCTTGTTAAAAAATTTGTAGGAATCAGGGGCCAGGAGCTCTGCACAACAGTACTGAATATGCCCTTTGTTCCCCTTCGAGAGCCTTGCCATGTCTGGCGTGCATAAAAAAGCATGCAATTATTGCAAATATCCAAAGACCTCAGCAAGCCTCGGTAAATGCACTTTTTATTATTTGAAAATAAAAACACACATTCCATTCATGTTGATTTGATGCTGCTGTTTATTTTTAGACCTGTTGCAGGGGCGTGCCCTATACCATGAGCTGGTCTGGGAATCTATCACAAACTCCCATAAGCCAATGGTGCGAGGCAGCTGGGCCATGACAACTAATTACTCCATGGTTTCATCATTCAACACCCTTATAAGTAGAATCAAATATTTAACTGTAAACAGCTGAATGCACATATGTCCATACAGTATTTTCGCTCTCGTGTTTTCTGTGAGTCTTTCATCTCTGTGACATGAAGATAAATTAGGCCTGGTTTCTTGCGGCACATGAATGGATTTAACATGGCAGCCAAGAACATTTGTACTGTATAGAAAGAAAAGGAAAATTCACCCTTGTGTTTTTTGAGAGTTTTATTTACTCTCGAACATTTCTGCATTCTTGACTCTTCTCCGGGAATCTAATTGGAGAGGGTTGAGACACTGAGATATAAATAGGCCTACAACACCTTAAAAACACTTTTGAGTTACTTTGTTGTGTGTTTTCTTTTTGTTTATAATTATTTACCTTGTCCTATACTTTTATTGTGCACATTCATTTCACCTCTTTTTTCATCTCTCTAATTATGCATTGTTACTGTAATCACTTAGCAGGCAAGAGCATGAAAATGTGTAACCCAAACTGACCCCTCAAAGCAAACTAAACAAACTCAAATCAGTTAAACTTAGGTATTCACCTTTAAGAAAATTCCATAAATATTGAAAATTCAAATGTCATGAACTTTTCTATGCAGAATTACATACCCAGACAAAACCATGACAAGTCTGATGATTATAAACACAGAAGTAACATTTAGAAAATCACACAACACAGATGAATGCCCATATACATTTTATAGTCCATACAGTACATCTCTTCTGAAATTGCGCAGTCAGCACTCTGTTCAGTGGTCCTGCTGTGAACTAAGGCTCAACGCATACGACCACCTCCATTCAAAGATCCACGGTTGGATTTCAGAGTAACGGCAGTGCAATTTTGCAGCCGGTTGAGTGATATTGTCAACATCGCCGCGTGGATGAGGTTCCTGAAAATGGATCTCCCGCTTCGCTCCTCCAGCGCTGGGGTGGCCTGTCAATCACGGGGAGGGTGGGAAAAGACGAACATACGATACTGGCCTAATGCAGAAACCTAAATTCCCACACCGTGCGGGGCTATTACTTACATGTCATTTTGTGCGGTACACATTTTGAGGGATTAGAAAGAGGTCAGAGTGATCACTTACAGCCGAATCTATAGTAATCCAGGATGTGTAATAACATGGTGTAAATGAGTAAATAAACACTAGGCCTAAGCACTAGATGGTTGTTAAAATTGGGCATGCCCGTGCAAATTGAGTCTGTCTCAATGGTTAAGAATTAAAAGATTCAATGTTGGTGAGAGCTCTATGGTACACTGGTGCGAGACAAAACCTAGGGTGGACCAGCTGAGAAACGTTATTACAAGTTTAGACAAACTGTCTCGTTTACCAAGGACATGTAAAACACAGCACCAGAGAATAGTTCCCAATGCCAGTGCAGAGGCCCTCTCCAACTGGACTGGATTCGGTACCATTTTGTTATCTTAATAGCCTCGACTTGGAACGCTCTACATAGCCATTATTGACCGAGACAATAAAACAAGCATCTGATCTTCATCCTGACACAACACATTTTACAACAGAGACACGAAAATGGTTAACTGATACTTGCGTGCGCCAGATGTGAACAGGTTTGCCTATATAGGAGGCCGCCAATCTTTCTGTATATAGCCACTAAAGTTTCCTTAAAGTGGGTTTTGCACCTACTACCGCTGTTTACATCTATACATAGGCTACCCTACTCTATCAAAATAAAGAACCCGACCTTTCCCATGATCACGGGGAACCCGTGAAGATAGAGGGAAATCTTAAATTTTCTGCCTTTTTGGGCTTTTCAGTCGTCCCATTACAGTTCAGTGGAAGGCAGGACATTCAGCGAGGGTAATGGTCGATTTAAACAAGGATAGATGGTGTGGATTTGTGCCTATCAAAACTGATAAACGGTAATAGCTTTATTTCGTATCTGTTTGCATTATTATTGTTTTCTCTATAAAGCACTTGCAACTGAACCAATGCTGGACCAAAAGTATAACGTTTATACTAAGTTATCCAGAGCCGATTCCTCACTCCTGGTTTCAGTGGTACTTTTATCCGTTTTACCAATTATGAGACCAGGTGAGAAGACGAAGTGGTGATGCTGTAAATAAAGCCTCTGATTTTACCCCTAATTCTGATGCCAATCCTTCTGTCAGATCCGCGTGGTTTCACTCCCATTTCTAAACATTTGAATACAAGCCTGTATTGCAAACCGAGGGAGCAATTTCCCTCTGATGAGAGATTGATCTTTGATAAACATGTTGCATCGCAAACAGCTGGCGTTCGTATACGCAGGTGCACAACAGCAAAGGCAAATTACTAGCCAAGCACAACAACAACACTTAGGCATTCAGTAAAATCACCAGGTACTTAACGTCTAATTTGAAGAGCAAGTTTTGGGAACGGGAAATGCCTCACAGCAACCAATGCACGAGCCTTGCGTGCCAAAAATAACACATGCTGCCGCGAGCGTCCTCAAAAGGTGGATGTGGTGATGGCAGGCGCAACCCAAAACCTTATTGCTGGATGTAGGAGTTTAATGTAATGTTTCCTACTCATTCGCGACTCCTGCCGTGTATTTACTATTCATCGATTCAGCAGATTTAACTCACTGTTGATTTGCGAACATGAATCCGTTTCGGATAATTGACGCCATGGTCAATGGGGAGGTATAAATCGTACCAGGTGCTATAGTGGCACCATTAAGCTATTAGTTTCCCTGCTTTTGATACCTGCAGCACTAGTGTTTGGGAGGTGTGTCAGAATATCCGTCCTTTCCTAGTTAAAATACTGCTGTTCATAGGGCACAGTGCGTTCCATCACGTCTCAGCTCATCCATACTTATAGCCTATTAAATGACACTTAAAATGAAATTACATGATTGTAGGTATACTTTAACGAAATGGCTTACGCTTTTCTGTAAGGGCAATGACGTGACAGTGCAAAGCAGAGGCATCGCATAAAGAGAATAAATGACACAGCAGCAGTGTGCATCGGCAAGACCGCTGTGAAGCTCGCCCATGAAATTCACTGTTATATGCACTCATTATCCGCAGGAATGAAGAGAAAAAAATCACAGGGGATATTTAGAAAGCAGGCTCTTGTGTTCTCGTTCCGTCACGCCCACTCTGTTCTGGAGCCAACTAATTCTCGCCTGGGTTCATGTGAGGTGATTCAGCAGTGTAAACAATCAGGAACAGGCTTGAAAGCAAATAAAAGAAAACAGCTTTTTGGAAGGAAGTTTCAAATAGAACTCTAAAGAAGCCATCAATTATACGTGGTTATCCTCCTGTTCTGACAGCATGCGGACAATACGGGCGGTGTGGTGTTACATAGGCTACACCTGACACAGACATGCACAGAGGAATCAAGCGAGCCGGGAAAGGGTGGCGATCTAATACCAGAACACAGTGGGACAAACCATGGATTCATTTAATTTCATTCATTTTAGTAATTAACTATTAACCAAACAGCTTCATTTCATTTAGTCTACGGTTAGGCTACCAGCATCTCTGCATTGGATTTTCATATTATTAAATCTCCATAAAGACCAGTATAAGGTAATCTGAAACCTGCCTGACCTGACCATCTCACAAAGTAATTAAGCTGAGCAATTATTACATTTTTGAACAAACCATGAAGTCATGTAAGCAAGGGAGAAACCCTTACAAAGAATGTGTGGGCCCCACAAGGTTCCACGCACGTTGGTTCATTGTGAAATTGTTAGGTATTAAGCACATTTTCTTATTCAAATGTTTATTCTTGGTCGTTGTGGTCTTTGCTTCTTTGGATCATTTGGTCGCTTAAATCACTTTCCATCAAAGCTGAGATATTTTTATACCTTTTATCGGCTTAGCCCATTTCTCAGTTTCCAACATACAGGCATGAGCTTTCATGTTGAAACTCATCAAATGAGGAAGGACCGCATAGGGGTTTGCTGAAAGATGTTCAGAATAAAATCTAAAGGAAACTGAAGAAGTATGCTGGGTTGCCATAATGACACTCCCCTATGAGTTCCTAGAACTGAAGAAGCCTTTTGGATGATGATGGTGAAACATCAACAGTGAAAAAAAGCCCACTTGCTTTGAACTGAACAACCATGCACAATTGCTATGACCTGGATGAATGAAAACCTATGCAGACATAATTTAGATAGTTGGACTTTTTCTAAAGAGGGCGCATTTATGTAAACCCTAAGAGCCAAACTGATAAATATGTAGGTCAGGCAGAGTGTATCATTTATTTATTTATTTTTGATAAGTGACCTGATGGAAAAAAGAACAAGGTTGGCAAACACGTACAAAAATTGCTCCTACTGCAGGTGATGGTTTACCTGGCCATATTGTTGACTGACAGGAAAAAGCCTCCCCTCACACGTTGAGTCATATACTTGACGAGTTCTTCCCGACACTGCTTATTTTTAAAGGGCGGCATATTGTTTTTATAAAATGTTACGATTGATTCACTCGCTGTCAGTGATTTTATAGACTTTATGCAGTGATGTGGTAGTGTTTTGTAGCTTACTGTGACTTCCTAACTGGATCCTCTGAAGAATATTTTTCTGAACTGCTGAATAGCGTAAAATAACAGGTTCAAGCGAATAAAAAACAAAGAGGTTTATGTGTGTTCTCTGAGGTGAACATGCTCCTGTGACAGCCAGCAGTGAGCCACCTGGATGGATGCGATGCGATGTCCATTCTGTGGGGAGCACCTATGTGTACAGTATGCTATGGCCTGGGCAGGCTGTCTGTGACTGGAATGTCTCTCCCTTCCCCGTTCTGTTTTCATCTGCACATTTCACATTGCTTATCTGATCTCTACATTCTTTAAATTTCTTTATGTTCATAATGTATATGTATGTATGTAATGTAATTTACAATGCTGATTGTAAGACACCACATGTAGTTGTAATGCAGTAAAGACTGATGCACTGTGGCCATTCATTTAGTTTGTTTGTTTAATTATTGTGATATAAGTTCATTTTGCTTTGAACTAATTAATGGCCTCATGTTGGGCAATCCGTAACACTCTCCACCTGTAAAAATAGAAGGATATTTAACAAATCTGGACTTCACACGGCAAGAACTAGAAAGTGTCAGTGTCTGTTTGAGAGAAGACATGTAGGCTAAGTACATTTTGCAACAGATTCGACTGTTACGACAGCAATCTATGAATAATGCCTCTAATCCACATTTTTACAAAAAAAAATAAATTATGGATAATCATAGGTAATTTAAAAACGAAATAAGCAAAACGTAACAAGAGTCCAGTTCTAGGTACAAAACCACGAGCACATATTGATTGGTCATGCCTTATTTTTAGGATTAATTAAGGAATTTAGAAGATGTGGATTTTTATGATGTGGCCTGGCACGCCATCAGGCCCACAGCGCTAGTGTTCTGGTGGTAAGCGGTGGTACCTCAGCAGGAGATGGTTCTGTGCTTTTTAAGACCACCAGCATAAAAGTTTCCCCCTTGTCCTCTCTCGCTCTGCTTGCTTGTGGTTTCCTACCCACATGGTTCCTCCATTTCCTCCACCCTTCCCTCCTAAATTAAAAGAAAATGCGGATCTGCTGTTCAGTCTCTGTCATGAAGCTGCTAACTTCCCGTCAGTGGCATAAGCTGTGCGGATTCATGACGCATCTGTCTGTAATTGACCATCATCCATCACTGTTGCCATACTGGACAAATCAAAAGAATGGGAATCATCAGTCACACTATACATAAATTACTAGTTCCACTTTCAAATGTGTGTTTAACAAGCACATATACCCATTGTAGAACAAACTGCTGCCCAAAATTGTGTGTGACTGTTCCTGAGTGTGTGTGTGGTGTGTGGTGTGTGGTGTGTGGTGTGTGTGGGTGTGTTTGTGTGGGCAACAGAACATCAGATACAGAGATACTGAGTGGGCGCGAGTTGGATTTTATTACCAACTGTCTCCTGTTGACCCCTGCTGATGATCCTCTTTGCCACTGCTATGCCACAGCGTTGACATGTTGA
>CM050205.1:10615000-10627500 GCA_027475355.1 Coilia nasus
TGTGAACTTGAGACTTTGTGTATGGAAAAAAAAACTTTGGAGCATATCAGATTTTTTTTTGTCTCAAAAGACTGTCTCTGAGGTAATGTGTAAGAGGCCCCTGGCCAGGACTGAATTGCTTCAGGATCAGCTGAGATGGAAGATTAGATGGGCTAGAAGGTCAACCAGAAGCCTCCTACCATAACCAATAACAACAACAACAACAACAACAACAATAATAATAATAATAATAATGCAATAATAATAATAATACATTGTGTTTATAAGTGACTTTCAACAGATAAAAGTTAGTTAGTACAGTTTCGAAAGGAAAAGTAATCAAAAGCAACAGTACACAAGCACTAAGGACACTGAAGTGCAGGGTCTATTCCATATCTTTGTTAGCCTTGGCCACATGTCTTGCCTAAGCAGTTACAGCTTGTGCCTGAAGCCTTCCTGCTCACTTCTGGCTTATTGCTCTGTGGAAATTCTCATTCATCCAGGTCATAGTAGTCAAAGGACCTAACAACTGGACTTCTTTTTGGAGCTTGAAGACGATTCACCTTTCACCCAAAAGGCTTCTTTAGTTCTGGCTCATTGCTCTCTTCCTTCATTTGACATGTATAACCACTATTATGAAGCAAATAGATTATCTCATCATTTATTATATCAAAAATATATTTAAATATACATAAACTTGATGTTTTCCCGTTTTATAACAGTCCATTGTGACATGCCTTACTATGCCCTTAGCTGTTCTGATACAGTTCCACCTGTCAGGCTTATTGCTCAGTGAGATGTGTGTTGTGATGCTTAGTGTAAGTGGACTTTGAATAGGGTGTTTGTCCCTTGTTTACGTTTTAGCACAATGTAATTTAGCTACAGGTGTTAATTGTAATATTGTTTTGAAATTTTGATAGCTATTTAAAGTGGGTCTTTAGGAAAACGCCTGATATTACTTAAAATTTGTTTAAAATTTGCTATTACCATAAAATGACCCACTTATTACAGATCTGTGAAGTGTTACCAAACAATTTAGGGGATATGTGTTGCACTGCACCGCACACTGTGTCGCAGTAGGTCAATCTTCAAAAAATCTGCAATTTTTTTGTAAAAATGGTACTAGTCTCTCTATGGCCTATTCTTTATTGCCCATAATTGTGCTATTCCCTATTGCCAGGGCGCACACAGATAAACCATTGCGGCACATTTAGATCGCGTGTCAAGAGCAAGCCAACTGTGGTAGCTGAATCGCACAAGGTCACGTCATTGTCACATTACATCACGGTCAGATTGTACATAAACAATCTCAGGACAGCGAGAGAGAGAGAGAGAGAGAGAGAGAGAGAAACAATGATATCACTCATATCTGCCTATGAGGCTTCAATCTAGTCCAGTGAATTAAAAAGAGAGGATGAGAGTGGGGTAGGCTAGGGTGGGTGGGTCAGATAATGACAAGTGCGTAGGAGAGCGAGAGCTGTTTATCCCAGAATGCTGTGACTCTGCAGCTTGTTGCAGTGGACTCGTTTGAACTCTGGATCAGAAGGATGAGTATTCATGGAAGCCTTCTGCTTGCAGCACAGCGTGGCACGGCACAGCACAGCACGGCACAGCACAGCGCAAGCTCTCCTGCGTCTGCTCCTACCCTTTTCGTTTCGCTCTCGCTCTCGCTCCTGCTTTTGCCCGCTCTCTCTCCCTCTGTCTCATTCTCCCTCCCTTTCTCTCCCTCTTTATCTTTCTCTTTTTTTCTCTCTTTCTCTTTCTCTCCTATACTTGCTCTCACTCTTCATCTTTCTCACACTCTTGCTCTTTCTTTCCCCCTTTAGTCTCTCTCTCTCTCTCTCTCCCACTTGATCTCTCTTTCTTCCTCTTTCTCACACACTTGCTCTCCTTCTCCTTCAGTCTCTCTCTCTCTCTCTCTCTCTCTCTCTCTCTCTCTCTCTCTCTCTCTCTCTCTCTCTCTGGTGCTCAGTTGTCAGCGTGGAAATTCATGTAAATTAAATTCAGTTTGAAAAACTGTCAGTGACTCAACAGTCTGTCCTTGCTTTCCCTGACATGACACAGCTCTCAGAGACAGAGAGCGAGAAAGAAGACTGTAGAAGCAATGAATGGGGCTGAAATATACGAGAGACAAGCAGACAGCCAGACAGCCAGACAGGCACACCGACAGAATTTAGTGCAAGACATGCTTGAGAGTTCTGGCACACTTCTCAAACAATCTCTGGCACACACACACACACACAAACACTGATAGTCCAATGCACTATCATACCCTCCTCACACTTTGCTCCCTATATATATATATATATAATATTTCTCTCTCTCTCTCTGTCTTTCTTGCGGACACAAACAAACGGACATGTTGCGGTTGCATAAACAGTGCATGATAATTCGACGTGGCTTTCACTTTAATGAAGAGTTCCCTCATGCCCCAGCTGAGATACAGAGCTTTGTCTCCCTTGGCAACCGAGCATGACAATATGCAAAGGACATGAAAAGGGACGGGTTATGTCACCAAAGCACAAAGGCACATGCGACACACAGTTATGTTCATGTTGAGACCCTGCTGATAAGGCGACAGACCCCTGTAATGCCGTGTTTTTTTTTTCAGTCAGTGTCAAGGAAATCCGTGACTGTAAGCAAGTGAGTCAGTGAAAGACAGAGAGAAGCAGGAATGAAAAAAAAGAGATACAGTGTAGTCTACATGACATTACATTGCATCTTGCAGATATTTTCATTAAAAAGTTAGTTGCAAGGGAGTTGTAAATATTGCATAGATATCACAGCTTACTGGAAAATACATGTTGACTGTTCGTCGTGCTTGTAGCAACACTGTAAAAATGAAAATGAACATCATAAACATATTTGGGTCGGTGTAAAACTCATATCTGTGACCATTCTTTGCCACAGATTAATCAGCGCATATTTGAGATTTCCTCAGGAACATGGAGAATGTTTTCAACCACCAACAAACACACAAAACAAAACAACAAAAACAACAACAACTGCATGGGACTCAGCGTTCTCTCAAAAGCCAGGGTTGAGATCAACTTGAATGAACCCAAAAATATAAAAAAATAAAAGCTGAGGAGCAATGCGCTGTTCTGTGCATGAATCATTGATGCAGAGGCTAGGTAGCAGAGCGAAGACTGTGTAGAGAAAGCTTGCGCTTCAGCAAGTCCAGCAGAAAAATCCTGCACAATTTTATTTCCTTCTACGTCTGTCAATTAAACCAAGGACAAGGAAGTAGCAGAGCAACCCCATGGGTGGTAGCAATGAAATGCCAGCCTAAAACACACAGGTCAAACCTATTTAAAGCAGAAATAGTCACACACCAATCTTCAGTGTTAGTGTTTGTACTGAAGTAGCACTAATATTCTGTGATACATTGGTGAAGAATGTGTTTTTATTATCATAAATATTCATATACTTGGCAATATCATATTAGGCTGATTTACAAATGGAAAAAAAGAATATTTGAGGGAGTCTACAAGAAATGTTGCAGGCAGTGAATTGATTTGCATCATCCATCACCCTGTGTGAACTCCGAACTTACCGAAATTCGTTTCGTTAAGAAAAACTTCTCTCCTTTCGGAGAGAGCGTCACCTCCTCTGAGCAGAAAGTAAATTTGGAAATGCAAATTGAGTGAGAAGCACAGCTCACAAAAGAGAGCTGATTACAGACAAAGGGGGCTCGCAGCTGCGGAGGTGGTGCAGAGGCTCGGGAGCAGAACAGGGAGGGGAGGGAGGGGAGAGTGTGGGGTATCTTGTTTTTTTTAAAGACCTGGCTGCTGATCCAATAGCAAATACCTGCGTGTTCCGGTTTGTCTGCACGGAGGTTGTTTCTGAATAGACCATGAAATCAGCATGAAAATGTAGCGGAAGACCCTTCAGGCTGTTTTTTTTTTTCTGGTATCAAAACATTTGTGCGTGTGCCATTTGTAATCTCTGTGAATGCCATGTGTGATCTCTATGATGCAGATGTGAATGCACACAGGGTTGCAGGGGATTTGCTTTCCACATGTAGATTTACAGTAGCATGTGATCTATACCACCTACTTCCTTTTGTATTGTTTGAGAACTGTATAAACATGCAAACTCTTTCAACACGAGTAAGCATTACATTCTTGTGAAATCACAGGCAAATAAAACAAGCTATGCTGATAATCCACATGTTGTCCTAACATGACCACTTCTCAGTCCTGTTTTAGCTCCCACAGAATAATGTGCACGTTTACGATGATGAAAACATTTCTATTGGAGAATTAGTGGTTGGTAGCAGTGAATAATAACTTTTTTATATGATTCTTTATATATATAAAAAAAGATTTGTGCTGCTGGCTGGAACATTTTACACAAGAAGTGTTTAAGGATGTCAAATGGTCTAGTGGAATTAACAAGACTTGATCTGAGAAAATTTCCTTAACCCTTGTTTGCTACCTGATTGTAAAGGGTAATTTTGGTAATGGATAGCCCAGAAAGAAATAGAGGTGCCCAGTCCAGCCTTCCAGGCAAGCTATTTGTTGCCCGTTTCAGTTCCCTGAATGTAGTTCTTCACACGCCAACTTGGCAATTAAGTTTCCAGCTACCTGTGTTAATCACTTAGCTTAATTTAGCATAATCCAGGCTACCTTTAAACTGTTTAATAGAGATTCATGCTGCTATACAACGCTATAGCTTGGACTCAAGACAAGTCATGAGACAAATAGGTCATGTCCATCCTGTCTGTGATAAGAAGTCTGTCTGTGTCAAAATCACATGAAAAGATTACAGTACTACAGTGAAATTTTCAACACTGTGGTCTGTATTTTTTGTCTTTTAAAGCAATACTAAGTCGTTTTTTCAACTTTAAAATGATGTTTCCAAAATTGTTTCAGTGGTTCATCAATTGTAAGTTGGTAAAAGGTACTTCTGAATTCGCTTTGCCACCCTCCATGGGCTAAAACTGCACTTAGTAAATTTGGAGGAGTGACCCATCTGTCTGTAGTTCTCTACGAAGGACAATTCCACTTCCAACTTGTAGGGTGACCAAAGACAAAAACTACTTAGTATTGCTTTAAACCTCTTAGCGCAGCACCGTATCGCCGGCACTACGACTCACTGTGACTAAAAAAAAATTTAACTACAACATTACAACATTACTACGACATTACAGAGAGTCTTTAGTAACACATTACAACCTGGTCATTGCCATTCTGGTAACACCAAAGTTATAATAGGGAGTGCATCTTAAAGGGTTAATCTCATATTTTTTTATCTCATTGTAGATGTGTATAGTGACAGTAAAAGGCTATCTGTACACTGAGTCCCAGGGAATGGGGGTCCAGTGGAGACTCGACTCCCTGAGTAAAACAGGAGTGGGCTGCTCCTCTCGCTCCCAAGGGGCCATGGCCATAGTATGGTCTCAAAATAGACTGCGTGGCATGACCTAAAAAAAGCAGATTGCAGTACTGTACCACTATCTCTCTCCTTCTTTTTGTTCTCCTCCTCTGCTCTATTTCCCTTTCTCATTCTCTCGTCAGGCTTGCCATACTCTCTTAGCCTGGTAAACCCGTAGCCTGGTAAACCCGCCCCTCGTACTTCATTTCATTTTGTACAGAGGGTCTGGACCGTAATCCCTTGAGGGTCATTTAGCAAGTCCCAGCAAGACCGATCCAATCAGCGGTGGGTTCGTTAGCCGTGACGTTGACCTTGTGTGCTACATTTGAATTGTAGTGCGTAGGTAGGCTAATTGCATACGTGACGACCAGGCGTTAGCGATTGGGTAAAGGCAGAGGCACTTTTTTTAAACTTCGGCAGAGTCCACACCTCCAACAAATTGTTTCTGACGGTGTCTGTTCCAGACCATCTGTACAAAATGAAATGAAGTACGAGGGGCTGGTTTACCAGGCTAATACTCTCTGGCTGTCTCTTCTTTTCTTGCAGTCTCTGTTGCTTATCTTTCTCTCCCTCTTATTTCTGCCTGCCTCCCTTCGTCCATCGTCTTTCAGTCTTCCTCTTTACCTCACACCCCATCTGTCTCTCTTATTTCTCTCTTTTTCTGTCACTCTCACCCAGCCCACCATCTCCACGTCTCTCCTTTCCCAACATGAGCACACAGACACACAGACAAACACACACACACACACACACACACACACTGACACACACACTCACACACTCTCAAACACACACACACACACACACACACACACACACACACACACACACACACACACACACACACACACTCTCTCTCTCTCTCTCTCTCTCTCTCTCTCAAACACACACACACACTGACACACACACTCACACACTCTCAAACATACACACACACACTCTCTCTCTCTCTCTCTCTCTCTCTCTCTCTCAAACACACACACACACACACACACACACACAAATCCTGATGTGGCATGTTCTTTTACGGCACAGACGCGGGGCCAAAAGCAGTGCAGAGCGAAGGCTTCGGGTTTCTCACATTAACATCCGCTGCACTCGCATCACTGGCCGCCTACAGATGAAAGCAAGCCTGGCACGTCGCAATCTGATACCAAAGAGAGCAGCATTTTTACTCTTTCAAAAGAGCAGTGCAAGACAGAACGCAGCAGAGGAGTGATGATGAGCAACGAGGGCAGACAGAGAGGTGGGGGTGAGGTTTTGGAGTGAGGGTTTGGAGGAGCGGCGGTAGGGGTTTGGCATGGGGTGTTGGGTGGAGAATGGGCTATAGACACATCCTGAAGGTTTGCCAAGGGGAAGACGATTGTATGTGGGAAGTACTCCTGAGTGGTGTGTCAAAGGTGTGGTGCTATCTTTCCTCATCAGTTATTTATTTTTTTTGTTTTTGAAGCAATTTGCAAATTTTAGCATTACATCATTACGGTACAGAATTTGCAAATGAGCTCAGCAGTAATTATTGGCGGAGCCTACCCATAATTTCACCCTGCACTTGTGTGGCATTTGTACCCAGACAGGAATGAGGAAGCCTGAAAAACACAGTACACACCCATTTGTATGAGATATAATGTGATTGTTTTCTTCAAATCGCTTTGGATAAATGTGTCTGCAAAATGTAATGTTATCTGATGTTGTGACTCCCACAAAGGACATATTTGTCACTCTGCATATGCAACCCCTGAAAAAGACAGGCTTGACAGTCAAGTGAAGCTTCTCTCTTTCTCTAACTGATGATTTACCTATTACATAACTGTAAACTAATATATGTAAGTCACTAATTAAGTAAATAAGCAAATAAATAAATGAATAAATACTTTCGCCGTTTTGTCTCAGTGGTGTGTGCATGGTATGTTAGCGAGACAGACTCAAGGGAACATGGCCTATTTTTGTTACTTGAAATTCCTGTGAGATCTTCGGCATAATTATATGGCTAAATACATATACAAAACAACCTGCAATCTGAGCAGAAACAGGCTGATTGTCTGGCACTGTCCTCGTCTCACACCAGACTGTCCTTAGTAGTTGTGGTTTTCTTAGTGGTGCAGTAAGCTACCAGTGGCCACCACTTGCACACTATTTTAAAAAAAAAAAGCTCTAAAAAGAGCCATGTCCTCTGAGATGTCCATCTATCCTAACATCTCCCCACCTGCACATACTGTGCATTTCTCTGCCTGTCCCCCTTGTGCATGTCTTCCCAGGGTAAAAAATGACCAGCGTCATTCTTTATCTCGCAGAAAAACTGGATATTCTATTGACAATCTGATGTGTTTCTCTTAAAAGACCCTCAGGAGAAAACAGAATAGCACCAGATTATTTTAAAATCCTAAAATGAATGTATATTGGATTTAGAAGTATGACACCAAGGCCACATCTTACTGAATTCTGAATTCTTTCTAAAACCATCCTTGGAGAAGAAGAGACAAATCAGCTAAATATAAGATCTTATATATTTCTAAAAGATGGTGTCAATACATGTCTAAGAAGCTGTATTTTCCTGTGGGTTATTTCCTAAAACTCCAGTAGGCTAGTACTAAAAGGTGAATTGTTGTTTCTCACTTTTAGGTGATCATGGATAAAAGCATCTGCTGAATACAATGTAATCTACTGTCATTCAAAACATTCTGTAGACAAAACTATAGCCTACACAGCTGGCCATCTTTAAAGCAACACTAAGTAGTTTTCCTCTTCAGTCACCCTACAGGTTGGAAGCGGAATTGTCTGTAATTCAAACTACAGAGAGATGGTCCGCTGAGGAATTAGCAGTGTTAATGCTATATGATAATGTTGTTGCCCGCACTGGGTGGCTAAGTCTTTCAATCTTGCAAAGTTTTTGTAAACACAAAGCTTTTACTGTCTTGAGTGATTGGGTTAGCCCCTGATTAGATTAAAATTGGTTTACCCCCCTCACCAAATCATTTCGTCGCATAGCTATATAGTTTCTTTCAGTCGTGGAGTCGTACACATGAGATCTCAATTAGCCAGGCCATAACATTCTCCCTGCTTCCCCAAAGCAGCGGAGGTGTGGAAAAAACACAGATCACAGCTGACCTGATGTTTGCAATATTCTGGTGTTGTACCATGTTTAGAAATGTAATCGTGCTACTGATGAAATTGTCTGTAATTTTTTTTTTTTTTAGTTAAATCAGCCATAGAGATGTTTGACCTCTTGATACTTTGTGTGATTTCTGCTTTGTTGCACTTTTTAAATTTTATTTAGTTTAATTACTTTTATGTTTTACTTGTTTAAAATTACTCTCTTCACCTTGTAATTTCTTTATTATGCTTACTATATTATATTTTTAATCTTTCCTTAAATGTTCTTCTTGTATTTTTTATTGTGAGCCACATTCAATAATCTGTTTGTATGAAATGTTCTATATGAATAACCTGCTTTGCCCTGTCTGAAACATTTTTTGAAACTAAATTTAGCACAAGCAAAGATATTTGTTACTTTTATACAACAAAAAGTACAATAAAATTGGACTTGGGGTTTAGAAATATGTGTCCTATTTTTATAATGTCATGTTGATATTTTTATGGCTCTTTTATGGCAGACATGTGTAAATGTCTTTTTACAAGCCTTCCTGGAGCCTTACGTAGGGTCTGCCTTGGTGTGTGTGTGTGCGTTCATGAGCTGACCGGCAATGAGAACAGGACGATACATGTTAGCACGTCATCCCTGAGCCCGAAGGAAGCACACAGCACCACCTGTGACTCAACCCCACCAGGATGCCTTTAGTTTCGTGACAGAGGCCCAGTGGCCGCCCTAACCTACAAATCCAAAAAGACATTTCATCCCAGGTCACCGCCGCGAGTGTTTATCCCGTTTCCTCAAATGACCCCCTCCGCCAGAGCTCACAGAATGAAGCACACATCCAATTAGAAGCCAGTCATGGTGCTCACCCTGTAACAAGATGAACTGCGCGTGAGTGCCAGCAAACAAACGGGCGAGCGAGTGTCTGTCCACAACTCTGTGTTACAGATCGACTCAAACAAAACGACTGAATTGTAACTTCCTTGAACTTCCCTTAACTCCAAAATGCAGACTGGGCTTATTCATGGTGTCTGGTTTTGCCATGGTGTAACCTCAAACAGTCTTTTACAAACACACATTTTCTTTTCCCTCTCTCTCCTTTTGTCTCCCTCTCTCTCTCTCTACCTCCCTCCCTCTCTCCCTCCCTCCTCCCTCACTCAAGTCTCACACACCCGCACACTCCCACACACACACACACACACACACACACTCATGTACACGCCACTGAAACAGTATTAATTTTCAGGAATTATCGACCCCACCAATTTGTACCCAGAGAAGTAGAAGATGAAAGAACGTAGAATATTTTTATTATGGCAATTGCTGTGGGAAATAGGAGGGGAGGGCAGGATAAGGAATAAGCAAATTTTGCAGCAGTGAATCAACGGCGAATAGCACGAGTCCCCCAAGGCCATCTGTCCTCGTTTGACACTTGCTGGGTATTGTGGGAGACGCAGGCGCAGACACAGACACAGACGAGGCTTGCAGCGCGTCCAACGCAGCGAGCATGGCGAGAGCAGCGGCCCCCTCCTGCACACTTCTGTTCTGGAGAAAAAATAAACTTGCTCTGGCACTCGCAGGCTGCTAGGAGTGCATAGAGTCGCTGACTGGATGGCTGGCACATTCATTCTGGCTCTGGAGGAGTCGGGATGGAGAGTTAATGATGACAATATTGGGCTCTGTGAAGGCTGGATTAAAGCCTCTGTGATCAGAGATTGAAAGCAAGGCAAAGAACTGCACTAAACCAATTACAGTGCTTCAGCTGATTCGGAATGGGAATTTAAGATTTGTGTAGTTCCAGGGTTGTGGTCATATGCCCAATACAATTTTAAGAATGTAATGACGTCTTACGTTTCTCTTTATCAAATACACCTATATGATGATTAATATCCTGAATATCTGTTCAGTCAAAGAAACACTCAGTGACTACCCTCTAAATAGGCAGCAATTAAGCTGAAGTAAAGTAACTGCTACTTCTGTAAACAAAAATATGTGCAAAAACTGCTAGTCAGAGACATTACCATGTACAGCCTTTCCAGCAGTTAAAAAAGGAATACATTTGCAGATATGGAAGGGGTTACACTTCATTTTACTGTCTCTGTTACATCAATTAGGTACAGCGTAACAAAGTCTGTAACAATATGTAACATTATGTACTTACACTGTACCTTAGGGTTAGGGTTTGGGTTAGGGTAAGTGTTAGGTATGTACAGTGTACGTCCATATATGTTGTTACATACTGTAGATACACTAAAAAGGAAACTGTAAAATAAAGTGTTCCCATGCAAAAATGTCTACTGTCACCTGGTACATAAAACAAGCCCACTGTCTTATATAATATCACATCAATAAAGCTGCCTGCCTTGATCCTTAGGGATAGGCTTTTCAAATAATCTCAAAAAAGTATCCTGTGACTGTTTAAGGTAGCATAGGGTTTCAACAGAATGTGAAATATAGATTCTCTGGTTGTCTCCGGCCAGCTGTATTGAGCTGGATAAAATAGAACGAAAATGTGATCTGACGCTAAAGTTGAAGAATCGATGTCGTCATACTTTGTAGAGATCAAGTCTGCTGTCACATTCCTCTTGGCTGTGCAGTCCTGTCTATCAACTTAATGTAGCAACTCACCACCTGTAGCCCACAGACGTCCTATCCTAACAACTCCTAACACCCTAACTTACTAATTTACATCTAGTGATGGACAACGTGGCTTCAGAAAATACAATCCAGTACCACATATTTGCTCCAGCCATTCACTAAATCAGCTGATTTAACCAATAACTGTATACATCTCCACAGCCAGGTAGAGTAGTTAATTATTAAATTCACTTCTAACGAGCGCAAAGGTAATATGTGGTACTAGATTGTAGCTTCTGAATCCATGTTGCCCATCATTGACTATATCACACTTCTCGACCTTTCTTTCTATCCCCTAGTCTAATATAAAGTAATGTTAGCATAGTGATTCTGTGCCATGTAACAGAATCACCATATCACAATATTTACAACAGGCTCGAAACACATGTGGAAGCAGTCAAAGGCTACAGTACATCCTACTACTCAGGGAGAGAGAGAGAGTTCAGAGCCAGCCAGCCCAGCAGTCCTCCCTGTGCCTGGTAACAGCATGCTCTGTACCAGTCTCTGCACCAGTGTCTCTCATTGGAGGCACTGGGAGAAGGTTATGGATGGATGTGAAGTGAGGAATGGTATGTGCATTTTACCCACCTTGTGCCTCCGTCAATCACAAACTGACAGTGTTACTACTATACATGTGTCAACAAAGCCTGGATAAAGGACATTTTGTTCAACTTTGGGTGGTGTTAAGCTGTCAGGTATTACAGAAACATGAAAGCTGTGTAGTACAATGCTGCAGTGGTACCATTAGTATGGCCTGCCAATGGCTGGAATCAAATTTGGATTAATCCGTCTGGTAAGCTGAATGTGTTGCATTGTTGTTGTGTTGCAAAGGATGCTTTGTGGGTGTGTGTAGTTGTATGCTACCGGTTTTGTTTTTGGACTCTATTGTAGAACATATTTGAGAGGATTATGACTAACCTAATAATGATTAACTTTTGAAACTACTTCCCAAACAGTCACCTGACCAAGGGCAGACTTTGGAGGAACCTCAGTCTGAAGAAGGTGGGTAGTGGAAGAGACCTGCGGCAATTATTATTATGACAACTAAGAAGCTCAATTGTGTGTAAATGAACACTGTTATTATGTTACTGTTACTATTAGCACCTTCTGTCTAGAATCTGCTGTTAGTGGGCAACTCGTAGAAGTCATATTAAGTCAGACATAAAAATGATCATGTCTGTGGAGGCCTCCATGTAAGCTACCATCTGTAATGCATATAAGCATGTTTTAGTGCCATACTGTGTAAAGGATGCCATAAAGGTGGGGGAAACTGTTCTTTAATCGTGAACATAAAACATTAAGCTTTAAACTTCACCTGGAATATAAAGTTAATTGGGGTATAGGTTAAAAAAAGGTTATGGCCTAAAGGAGCAACGTTAAAGAAATACATTCATCTTTCCAAAACTTACCCTGA
>CM050205.1:10630000-10652500 GCA_027475355.1 Coilia nasus
CTTCGCCCAGCAAACTCTTTTTGTTCTGCCACTGTGGGAAAGCATTTGGCATGACAAGGTGCAAAGCAGGTGAAGAGGAGGTGGAGGAGAGGAGGAGAGACTGTAGAGAACCGCGAAAGAAAGAAAGAAAGAAAGAAAGAAAGAAAGAAAGAAAGAAAGAAAGAAAGAATGAGAAAAAAGAGAGTGAAACAGTAATAAAGATAGACTGAGAGGGTGAGACAGAGAGAAAAAGACAGAATGTGAGGGTGCAAAAAAAGGAGTGAGTGAGACAAAAAGAAAAGGATAGAATGAAAGAAGGGAACAGAAATACAACGAGAGAGCAAGACAGAGAGAGACGGAAAAAGAGACAGATGAAAAAAAGAACGAGAGAGTGAAATAGAGAGAAATACAGAATGGTAAGATTATATTCAGCTGTACGGGCAGGATCCTTGTGTGCACTTTGGGTAGGAGTTTATTAATGTTGACAGAGCAGGCAAACCACATAAATTCCGGTACATGCTTCAGGCTATGGGGGACGGTCACGTATGTGCCGGGCTTCATAGAGGGTCTCCACGGAAGCTGACGGGAAGCTGAGTGCTGTTGGTGGTGTCGTAGCATCCACCAGTGAGCTCACGCAACCCTGGAACGACTGTGTCACACACACACACACACACACACACATACACATACAGTACACACACCAGCCCCCCAGGATGCATCGAATCTGCTGCTGTGTGTCCAAGAGAAAAGAAGCTCTTGCTTATGTATGTGTGTGAGTGTGCATGCATGTTTGTGTGTGTGTGGGTGTGTTCGTGCATGCTTTTGTGCATACCCACAATATATATGTGTGTTTGTGTCTGTGTGTTTGTGTGTGTGTATGTGAATGAAAGATGAACATACAAACATTTATTATACTATTATAATTTTTGCCATCTCTGAATTTCAAAACAATTCTGTGACAAAACAATCTGACCTAACTATGGTTCTGGGATCCATTCAAATGCTTTTCTACATACCAGCATGCACCAAACTGGTAATAATTAATGCTTGTGAGCAACATGACAGTAGATTTAAATCCACATAACAAGTATCTGCAGGGAAAAAAAAACAATGTTAAATGAAAAAAACACAAATTAAATAAATTCCCCATGGATATACAATATATTACAGTAAGAGATGAGAAACAAATTGCTCATGTACCATGACTGACTAATTAGTTTATAAAACTCTTTTGCTTAGGCTCACCCCACTACCCCATCTTTGAATGCTGGATGGCAGTAATGACGTCCCACCATTGCTGCTCAAGTCTGAGTGACAAGAAAGGGCATTCAAGGTCAACGCTGAGAAATCTGATTATGATGTGAATTGCTGGGAAAAAAAATGGAGCAGACTGTGTCCACATAGTCCAACTGGCAACTGTGTTTGAAGTGAACAAAGCATTACACAACACAGCAAGTTGAAAGAACATTTGATGTCACGCCCTGCAAGCTATTGGCTTTAAAATCAATATGGATGAATTCATTGGATATGTTGCTATGTCCAAAACACAATGTAAGACTTGATAAAATAGATTTGCGATCAGATGCGCTTTGTCAGTTTCAGCGCAGACTCATACTTTTTTTCAAGTATGAATCATAAAAGACATTACGATCTCAAACTGCCACATAAGTGATAACTGTGGCACTGAACACGGACAAAACTGGTGCTTTTTTATTGTCTGCTTGTGGTCATTTCCAGGCAAGTTCTGAGACGTCTGCAGGTGGTTTGTGGGTGATCGCGATTGGGTTCTGGTAAGTTCAGTGACTTGGCATTTGAGAAGCCAAGAAACCGTGCTGCCATAGCAACTCAGAAACAGACTTGCCAGCTCTAATCCGCCGATGAATTAAATCAACTATTCCCATCTCCTCTAAGAAATCACACCCTGACTTTGGGCCTCGTTGGCTCCGTGCCTTTTTTCTCGCCAGCACGATTTTGCATAGACAGAGCACGCAGTACAAGGGGGGTACAGGGGGGAATCGTTGTTATCTGAGTAATTGCCATCGTTTTTAAGTATCAGCAGATGTGTCCAAAATCCAAATGGCTGTATTTAATTCACTCATGTCGAGGCTGTTCTGTGGTTGGGCTTAGTAATTGTGTGCCATGGCGCTGCACATTAGCGTATATATAAAAAAAAAACATTACTCAGACAAATTACCCTTGGCTCCATCTGCCTACAGTAAGCTTAGGTTTTTCAGGATTATGTTTTCAACGATAACTGTTACTGAATTCGCATGGGGACTCTTTGATCACTATGTCTATGACACCCCTTTCTTTGGGATGCCATAATGGGGAAAGGAGGGAGGTTCCAAGGCAGGGGTGTAGCTAAAAATATTGGGCTATATAAAATATATATATATATAATTTTTGTCCTCGTTAATATTAGTATTAATATTACTAGTGTTTTCAAGAGGCCCCTCTGCTGGGCCTTAGGAATCATCCTAACACCCCCACCCTTACACGGGGACACACCCCTGTCCTAAGTGCTCCCCACTGATAGCTGGGCCCCACAAAACATAAGAAGCAAGTCTACTGCTACATTGGATGAGGACCAACAACATATCCTTTCACCAGGCACAGTGTTTCTAGCAACGCCTCTGCCCCCTTGGCCGCCGATTCAGCCATCTAGCCGTATGGCAGCTTGCGCCTCTTTGGGAGAGGGAGGGCAAGGGAGCAGCAAGCTGCTAAGTGCATCTGTTAGTACCCACAAGGCCTCACCATGCTCCCCACAGGGCAGGACCAGTGCTTGTGTCTGCCTGCGCCTGTGTATGTATGGAGATGATTGTGTGTCTATGGATTTTATCATGTGTTCCTGTGCGTGTGTGTGTGTGTGTGTTTGGATGCTTGTGTGTTTCTGTTCCTGTGTGTTTTTTGCACATCTGTGTGTGTTTGTCTTTGTCAGTAGTCTTTGCATGTGTGTGTTTGTGTGGGTGTGTGTGTATGTGGAAGTCTGTGTATGCTTGTGCGACTGTATGTTTTTTGTGTGTTTGTGTGTGTTGCCTGTGCCTGTGTGTGTTCTTATCAGCATGTGCATTTTCTTGTGCATGTTTGTGTGTGTGTGTGTGTGTGCGTGTCTGTACGTATGGGCACTCTCATGCGTGTCCATATGTGTGTGCGTGTTCAGTGGCTGATTAACCCACTACTTTCCGCCAGTATGAACACTATGTGGTTTCCAAAGGAGCCGCCATGGCCGCCACTACCGCCAGGAACCAGCTGGCCCAAATGGGCGCAGTGAAACCCGACCGTGGCGTTGCACGATGCCTCCATTGCACGATGTTCCATAGGCGTGCTCTGCCTTGGCCTGCCCGTCACCGCGCCTAATGCCGCTGTCCTTTTTCCTGACCCCGGGAGTGCCGTTCCAAGTTGGGCGTAGTAACTTTACACTGCGACGTGCAGGTTGGCCTCACTGCAGTTGCAGCATGAAACTAAGATTGACTTGTGTAACAGGTATTGGCCGTCGGCCCGTGTACACACACAAGTAGGTGGGAAATTGTAACGGGAAATGCCTTTGATGTCTGAGGGAGCACATCATGCGGACGGTGATTTGTGAAAGTGGTTTGCTGCGTGACACATACGCTAACTCTAACTGAATTTTCCTATTACGGTGAAATACTGTAGCTGTGCTGTTTATGTTATTCAAATTCAATTACGCAGAAATGTTCTCCTGCAATAAGGCTTCATTTCAAAGGTTCGGGATAAAACACAGCCTAAACAGTTCCTGAAGTCTGAATGGATTTATAGATCTGCATTAGCACATCAAGAAAAATAACATAAGGGAATCATTACATTACATTTAGCTGCCACTGTTATGCAGAGAAACGTACAGTTATTTAGGTACAGGGTACAGTCCATGGAGCAATGTGGGGTTAAATGCCTTGCACTTCAGCCATTTAGTTATTTACTCCCCCACCCACATTCTTCCTACTGGTACGAGATTCGAAGCTATGACCTTCCATTCCCAAGACTAACTCCATAACCATTAGGCCACAGCTGCCCTAATCAGCATGTTTGTGTATATATAGACATATATACATGCATACAGACATACTTATGTGTGCATATAACCACACATACATACACATGTTTTATGTTTTATTCCATTTATACTGCATATAGATCAAAAGCACTAAATTGTATGTTAAACTGCAGCGAAATTTAGTACTTGGTATGTATGTTTGTGTGTATGTAGCCTATGTACATATGTGTGTGTGTGTGTGTGCGTGTGTGTGTGTGAGTGTGTTGGCATGCAGGCACACACTGTATGTATGTGTAACAGAATGTTCCACAGTGGTCTTGGCATAGAGTCTGGTGTCCTCAGAAGACACGACTGCCCACAGGCTAAGGAGAGGGGTTAGGACTGGAAGTCTTTGGGGGGGGATCCCTCAGATGTCAAGCTATATATTGTTTGGACTACATGGCATACATACTGTGCTAGCGGTATTTTTAACAGGCAACACGATAAGGCTAATTCAGTGCACAATATTTAACATACTGTATTTGTTTTGCTACTTGCTATGTCTCTGGCTATATTTGCTCGTGCAGTATTTAGCCTGCAAGTGTAATTTATAGGACTGCACGAAGGGAAGATGCCTCCTCTTCGTCCAGCGAAGCACCCTTGTCCTGATAGAAAGTTGAAAAATACATAGGAAGCATGCTTGCAGCATGAGAGGTATTCTGGTGCTGAGGCACTTAGTCTGCCCAGAGACAACTGATGCAGACTGACCTGACCAGGGCTGAGCTAGGGCCTTAACTGCCTTACACTCACCCCCATATAAAATGCTAACTGTTTCCAGGGGTGCTGCATGTTTGGGTGATATGATTAGAATAGAAT
This sequence comes from Coilia nasus, assembly GCA_027475355.1. NCBI lineage: Eukaryota > Metazoa > Chordata > Actinopteri > Clupeiformes > Engraulidae > Coilia > Coilia nasus. The sequence goes on from CM050205.1 coordinate 10,634,847, forward strand.
AGAATACAATACAATACAATAGAATGGAATAGAATACAATAGAATAGAATACAATACAATACAATACAATACAATATATTATACCATGGCTTCGTTCAATTTCACATTGTGCTGCATCCTTTAGAACAGTTATTAACTTTCTATATATGCACACCTATGAAGTAGTCCCTGCTTTCCGACCTTATTATAACAACAATGCTGGCCTTATGTACTATTTGGGTCCCCCAACAGGGCAGGGTTCTTGGAATTATCCCAATTACCCCGACCTTCCAGCCCTCACTGCTGTCACGGGTTACTGAGCAGAAAAGTATGTTTTTATTGTTTCACAACAAAGTCAGATACTTTGGTCTTAGGCAGCTAGTTCAATCGAAGTAGTTTCACATGCCTTTCTGCTTGCAGGTGCTCAGGTGTGTCGAATGTGGTCTCTATCAGGACAATTAAAACTTAGAAAAATCTGCAAACACAATAAAGAGGGCATCAGTCTTGGAATCTTGGAATCTGTGGAATCAGTCTTTTTACATGATTCTGTTTCACATCAGCTGGAAACGGCGGAAAAAAGGCGGAAAAAACGAGTGAATAAGAAAAAGGCCAACAAAGTGACGTAGGTTTGTAAATTACAAAAAGCCATACCACAATTGTGATTACTGGAGAAGTTTTGTTGCAGCACACATTCACTTAGCGAAGTATAGCTAAGTATGTGTGTTTGTGTAGAACGTTTAGATCTTCTATTTGGTTCGCTATGACCGAATGGACTTCGAATGATTGTAGCCTGTGACTAGCATAGCCAAGAACCTGTCATTGTCCCTGCTCCATCTCCTCCACCAAACTACAACAGCCTGAAAGAGAAGCACTAAAGCATTTTTTTCACCAAAACCGTCTCACAGGGCATTCATTAATACTAGAGACCACCGAAAAATTAATGAAAACATGATGGAAGTACACCTTTAAGGTGTAGCTGAATGCATTACCATGACCGACAGATGTCAGTCACTTTTGACAGAGAGGATCAGTAGTTGTAGTTTGTTGTTGTGGTTTTTGATTTTTGTAGTTGCAGTTGTTCAAACAGATGTTAGTTTTTCAATAAAGTACAAGAGGAAAAAAGGATATGAATCCCATATTAACCAAATGAACACTTGCGCCTTCGGGATTAAACTAGCTGGAACAAACAGAGTGGTCTTTCAAATCCAATTGCTGTGGCTGGCAGTTAACCCTGTAGTCTGTGCCAAATATTTTGTATGTAAGGCATTTATTACCTCAACACTAATGAACATGCTGCTAGTACATCTAATGATCATTTGTCATACATGCTCTATATAAAATGCTCACGTATGTCATGTAAAGACCATTTTGATATATGTTATGTTGATGCAAGAGGAAGAAGTAAAAAAGTAATGGGAGTGGATGGGTAAAAGAAAAAAAGAGGAAAAAAAGAAATGCTCACGTATATACAAAGTTTGATGACTTCTCCTTATTTCTCCTCTCCTCGTTTCTTTCCCTTGGAAAACATGTATTTTTCATGTGCACATGCATGTGTGTGTGTGTGTACACTTGCATGCATGCATGTGTGTGTGTCTGTTTCACTGTATGTCTCTTACTGTTTTTGTTTGTGTGTGTATGGGTGTTTGTGTGTGTATTTGTGTGTGTATTTGTGTATGCATGTCTGTTTGAGTGTCTCTGCTTGTCTATGTTTAAATGTCAGTCTGTGTGTTGGTGTGTGCATGTGTTTATGGGCATGCATGCATGTACTTGTACTGCATATGGGCACAGAGATGGCAGAGAATGGGAAGACCTTTACCTTCTTGTTTTTTTACCACTTTACCAAACCAAACCAGCCCATGGCCGATTAAGTTTTTATGGATGTGGCTGTTTGAAATAGGCAGCTTGTTCACCAAAGCAGTGAGTAGCTTACTTGTTTAGACTGAGGGGGGTACAGCCTGTCCTTAAAAAAAGCTATTGGGCACAACTGCTGGAAAAAGGCTGTGAGTTTCATGTAGTAACCCTCGTATTTATGCCTGATTGGCATGGTCATTCCTGTAATGGCTTTGGAAGAAACTGCTAAAAAAAAACAACTAAAACTGAGATTATTACCCTGGACTTCTCAGTGCTGGCACAATATCAAACTGGCTACATGAATGAGCATGAACAGTGGGTAGAAAAAAAATGGTTGCTGACCGCAAAGCAAGGCAAACATTCAAGCCATGCTTCCAAACGAGTTCTATTGTTGCCGAACAACACAGCTGTACAGCACAGGCGTGGAAGCGGCCCTTGAGCCCAAGAGGTAAGCTGAGGACAGGGGAGTATAGCTACATAGCTAACCGTGCAGCAGGAGAAGCACTGGTCCAGAATATGTCATGCCACACACACCAGGGCACAGGCAGTGGGTTTGTATGCCATCAGAAGCGTTGCTTGTCTCTTGTTTTTACAATTTTTCACTATTGTTTAAGCTCAATTTAAAAAATTGGGCCCATTTTGTCAAAACACTACACACAGTTAAAGGTGTACTTCCATCTTGTTTTCATTCATTTTGCAGTGTTCGCTAGTATTAATAATTACCCTGTGCGCTGGTTTTAATGAAAAAAAATGTTCTAGTGCTTCTGTTTCAGGCTGTTTTAGTTTGGTAGAGGGGGTGGGGCCGGGAGAACGACACGATTTCACCAGAGGCACGCTCCCTGCAGCTTCCTTTGCCCCACAGTCAACTTGATAGCAGAGTAAGGTAAAGGGGAAAAGTCAACTTGACAGCGCTAAAACTGCACACAGAATGTCTACGGAGATACAGCCTTATGTGTTTGATCCTGAATCCGAAGAGGAAGGAGAGATGCCACAAGCACAGTCGCTTCCTGACCGTTTGTCAATGAACGTTTCAGAATGGTCATATTTGCATGACAAACAGTGCAAGTGCCCGGCGAAATGCAGTTCATTCAACTAGCCTGCTAATCTTATGCGAGTCAGTCAAACAGGCTAACATTATTTAAAGCCCATTCGGTCAGTTTCTCTTATATGTATTTCCACGTCTACGTCACGCCGAAGGCCCTTTTTGCATTGGGTCGTTTTTCCGTGTATTGTCTTCTTTTGACTGATATAGAAAACGGGGATAGAAAAACATTTTGATATGCAGGATGCATATGCAACTCGGGGTGACCTATCATATTTCAAAAGAGCAAGTACTAAACAGTTTCTCGTGGAAGTACACCTTTAACACAACCATATACCCAATTCACAGAACACCCCAGATCTACTGATTTTCTTCTTTCAAATGTATACACTTATTTATAGAAAATGCTATTTTGTCGCTAAATCGCACACACATGATTCATATGACCTAGTTGTGTTTGAGTTAAGCACGGTGGTAATCAATCCTGAACACTTTGTTACATTCTCACTTTTCTAGTGACATAATCTGGGTTGCATTTTTTTCCCAAAAATATTGATGAATCACATGAAAACATTCACAAAACGCAACACATGGCTAATACTGTTCACTAAATACATTTTTGCAATTGCTTCTTTAGCTTTCACTGCAGAATCAGTCAGTATGCTGAAGTGTTTTCTTGTTGCAATGTCTACAAAGAACCGTGTTCACAGTAAACAGTAAAACAAAGTATTGATGGAAACAAAAAGCTACTGTAAGCATAATCTCTGTCCAATTTGGTGGCATGTCTCAATCTATGGTTTTCAAGTTAGTCAACCACTGTCAGTATCATGTGATCAATTTAGTCCTCGTCTTCTCTGTCCACGCTGCCCTTCCATTATACCTAGCAGTGACAGTATTTATGTCTTCCTTTCGTTACCCCTCTCTGTATGTCATTTTCACTGTCCCTCTTTTGCTTCCTGTTGCTAGAACGCTGCTTTACATTTCTATTCAAGTGAGGGTAACTCCCTATTTTACAGTGTTTAGGCCTGATTGCTGAGTATTGCATTTTGCCCCTTAGTGTTTTAGCACCTGACGATTGTGTTTAAGCAGTGGGTTGCAAGGGTGTGGCCAATCGATAGCTAGTGTTTTGAAATGTAAAGAATGTGACATTACAATATAATCATGTGTGTAATGCATATAAGTGTGTTTAATGTTTTGCAAATCACTGTGTGTAGTGTTTTGCAAAAGTGTGAAGCTGTGTTTAGAAGAAATGTGTTTAGAGTGGTGCCAACCTGAGCACGTTTTGTTATTTGAGTGTTATGTTTCATTAACTGTGGGAAACTGTATATTTTAGTGTGTAAGCAAGCATAAAACTGTAATGTCTGTCTGTCTGTCTGTCTGTCTGTCTGTCTGTCTGTCTATCTATCTATCTATCTATCTATCTATCTATCTATCTATCTATCTATTTACGTTACTGCAAAGAGTCTGAGGACACCAGTGACAGATGCTAGTACCTGTTAGCCTCCTTGCTATCACACCCATCCCCCTGGCTGTGGCTGTGAATTGTTTCATGTCAACACAGTGCAGGTTACACTGCTATGGTGTAAATGTGCAATTCAAAAGCAGACTTTCCTAAAAAATGATGGTGTTTCCTGAAATGGCATAAAAACTGGCTTGTAGTCGCAGGAATTAAACTAAAATTTAAACTAAAATATATTTTTTGTACACAGGGTCGCTGAAATCCATATTCCAGCCCTGCTTCCAGTTTCTCAATTCTCCAAATGAATCAGCTAACAGCACAATAGATGTGTCTAGAGAGGAGTAAGAGATAGAGGCCTTTGCTCTGGCAAGCTCATGACTCTTCTCTTCCAAGCCTGTCAGTAGTCAGTGTCTGCTGTAGTGTTACAGTTTTTCTCCTTTGGTTTGGTTCATTTCTTGAAACAGAAATTACATTCTTAAAACTATAAGATCATTTGGCCAAACAGTCTTATAGCTACAGTATAGTAACATTACAGGCCACTAGCAAAAGCTCATATTTCTCCCAAAACTGTTTAGACAAGCTTCAAAACTAGATTCCTTTCCCATATAAAGAGTCAGTACCATCAAAATTGCAAAGATCCTTGTCAATTGCTTTGGCTCATTTGCATTCACTTAGTGCTTGTGCCAAAATAATCTGGATGGTTCAGCAGAACACCATGGATCACCTGCAAAAGCTCATATCTCCCCCAAAACGGTTTACATGTACGAAACATAAACACAAAAAAAAAAAAAAGAAAAAGTATATCTAGCCTATAGTGCTGTAAATAAAGTCCCAACTACAGTAACACTTTCACTGGTTGCTGTCGTCACTCTCCCTCTCCTGGTCACCATCCTCATCCTCCTGGCCATCCACGTGCTGCTCTCTGTTTGCCCATTGGTTTTGGCAAATATGTTCCCTTGCGATGCAGCGAGGGAAGAAACAGCACAAATGCCTCAACCGTCCCCTACTACACTGATCCCCTGTGATGTCCTCGCACGCAGCATCCATTGCATGGAGCAGGGACCTCTGGTGTTGAGCTTGATGTTCATACACTCTCCACCTCCAAGTGGAAAAAAAACTCCACAGTCGGATTGAGGAAAGGAGAGTATGGTGGTAGTCGCTCCACAAGCATCCTTGGATGGGTAGTGAACCAGGCTCTGAAATTTCAAATTGTCCCACACAATCACATAGTGTGGTAGATGAGGGCCTTCGAAACCTATCTCATGTTCTGGGACCAGATCAGTATAAAGATGGTCCAAGAAAATTAGGAGCTTTTGAGTATTGTATGGGCCTAATCTGGGGGTGCGTATGGCCACATGTTGTTATATTGCTCCCTCACTGGCAATAGTTCTAATTTCAGTTCTAATTCTAATGTCTAATGTCACCTGACTGTCAATTGCTGTCATGAATTTATGAAATGTTCAAAGAAATTCATATGGTGTTCATGGTATTATGTTGTTGACTAGTTTCGACTATTGAAAAGACTATTGTGCATATGATGACTTACAGAATTAAATCATGCTGACATGTTTTGGATAGAACAACCATTACACTGAGAATCAACTAATCAGTTTAGATCAGCAAGATCTATTTATTTGGAAAATGTGCTAAATGTGGGCTCATTGTGCTAACTGTAGGCTACTTGTACATAACCATTTGCAAAGGTGCACTGAACCAATTGTCCTAAGACATTTGCAAGTTGATGAAATCAATGAGAAATGCCATTCTGTTGTGGACAACTGCAAGGTGGTTTGGGGATTTGTCCATGTTATTTTGAGAATGTCATTTCTGTTTCAAGAAATGAGCCAAACCAATGAAGAAAAAACTGTAAATGCAGCCAGTCCTGCCTTCCTTGGACTGACGGAAGCCCAAGGGGCTACATTATTAGTAGTTTAGGGTTCCACCACACCACCCTCCACTGCTGTAAATAGCAATCCACACGAGGAGCCTCTGGGCTCCAGAAATGCCTTTAATGGGCTGTGTAGCTCCTACGAATGCTGTGCTACTAACCCCTCCTGTCTAATCCTTCCTATAAATCTCATGAACAGAGCTTGTTCGGACAATGTGTTTTCTGACTGTCATGTTTTTTTTTGGGGCCTCATTTATTTCCCTGTGGGTGTTTATTTGAGAAGCCTTGGCAGGGCTATTGCCTAACACTTTAGGTTTTTTTTGGCAAACTTTATCACACCCTTGCTAGTTGGGTCATATTTCAGGAATGTTGTATATTATCTTGACGTAGGCTACTGTGACAAGTGACAAGCCCCTCTTTACATCTCAGTAATGCAGTCACACTATATGAAGTAAAGACCACAGGCGGGGCCTGTGAATGTATTCAGTGTCTTGGCCGAAGTGCTCCTGTGATAAAATGGTGATAACACATATCACATTTATGAAACCTATAACAATAACAGTGTAACAGAGTGTATCCACATATCAATAAACTTTATTCATCCTATAATAGAATTTATGTACCAAACACAATTTCTAACATTCCAAAATCACACTATGTCATCTGTGTGTGTACCATCAAAATGCACTGGGACTGTTTAAACATGTTTTGCATGTCTTTTAAAAACATTTTGTGTTGCACTGTGCATCCACCTCACCATGATCACCAAATTTATAGTTCACCCACCTCTGATTTTAGCACTACGCCCCTGTTAAGTACTATCAATAATGTAACAGGCAATAAAATCAATTAATAAACATATTGCCATGATGCTTGAATGTGTCAAATTAAACTCACGTTATTGATGCTAGTGTGGTTTTGCATACAATATTTGTAAAGACCATAATCAACTCCGCTGCACTGTTTATTGTTTTACATAGCTGACGAATGACTAAGTCACCGGACTAAATCTCTGTTATATTATTATCTCATATGCAATTAGCGTGTGTCATTAGGTAGGTAACCTATTTGCAGGGCAGGGCAGCAAACATCAGCTTGAGAGTCACTCAAATGGCTACTTTGTTATGCAATAAAGCAATTTCTCATGCATAAAATACAACCACCACCTCCACCCACACTCACACACCCCATGCAATGGATATACAATCCCCACATTGGACACCTCACCACCCCACCCCCCAATCCCTTCCCAATTGAAAAGTTGGCAGCCATACAGGTGTTATGTAACACTTGAGCAATTTATTGGATGAAGGGATGACGGGAAGGAATCAAGACAAGAGAGACAAGATTATCAGTGTTTCCGCACTGGGATGGTTACAACAGACATCATTTGTCACTGATTTTTACTACCATGATATTGTTGTAGCTATCTGTTCAGTGCTTGCTCACTGGGACGGCATGAAAGTCAGCAAAGTCGAATTCCTCACCGAAGGCAACAGAAGCTATCGAAACAAAACTAAGAAACTGGTTTCGAAACTCAGACTCCAGGACAAAGTGATGGCAGATAATAATTAGCGACTGCATTAAACCCTTACTTATGTATACTTGTGTAGCTTTGACACATTTACAGTGTACGTGTATTTCGGCAGCAATGCCTTTACTTTGGTAAGTGATACTTGGCACAGAAATTGCATGAATTGTTTCAGTACTTGTTTCTCCTGAGGGGTACGATCGGCTACTGCTAGGCTAAGTATGCAACGAGGCCATATAAGGACAACTGACATGCGATATTGTTCCATTCAGGCACACTTGGTCTCTCTCGCAGTTACATATTGGATGGATGTTGTCCTAGATATCGACCATGACACCCCGAGAATATGTTTGGATACCCTCAGTTCTTCCCCCTAACCACAGACTTCAGAATATAAGTTCACATGTCGCAATGTTGCGAAACAGAAAACATTTTGCACATACCGTTTGGGCTGAAAATCTCGCTCACAATCAGAGCCTGAAGTTGCCTACTGTGTTATTCAGAACATATTTGACTAAATTAGCTGCACACCAAAGGTCAGGTCACATCTGGTAGGCAAGGACGGGCAGTATGGAGACGCATTGGACATTGTCCAGACTGAGTAGGTTATAAGAAAGTGATTGAAAAATACATGTGGGCTCAGTGTGTAAAATAACAGATTATTGTTGTATTTGTTGATATTTGAGTCAATCCTCACCGTTTTCTCCGTGCAGCAGCAGGGTACTACAGTTTCACCAACAGTTCAACGTGGAACCGCCCCCCTCTCTTTCTCGATCATTCACTCTCTTTTTGAGGGGCTATTTGATTAGAATTTTGATATGTTTTCACAGAAAGCATCTTTAACGAGTGGGCCACGTTAGAACAGGACATGGCTGGCATCTTATCCTTTCCAAATGCTTACACTTCCAATTTTAGCCTCCTTTTACATATGTCAATAATATGTAATTATGTATTTGCGTTTAATTGTCAGCTTTAATTTATATGTCATTTTCTCTTTAGGCCCAATGCACTGCACGTCCATTCTTTTTAAAAGAAATACTGATACATTCGACAGGACTTGTGATGTGAAAAATGTTAGAAAGGCTACTTTAAATACTTTTATTAAAAGGTTACTTCACGACAACGTTACCTAATTATTTAATGCATCGATTAATACAAAGATTAATACCTAAACATAATTCTCTGCAGTCATGTAGGTTAACTAATTGGTCAATTTGGTTATGTGAAATATGATAATCCCTAGCATATGTGTATATTGTGTAGCCAACATAGACGTGTATATTGACTTAGCTCAATTTACATCGTTTCAAAATTCTAAAAAGGTTCCAACTGTTATGGTTTTCAAATTTCTAACAGTCGTTTGGCAGATCCGACACAGTGTCTCACAGTTGTCACCAAGAGGAGTTGGAACACTAGTCTAGCTTTTCGCACTACATCACTAGTCCGATTTGTTTTTGTTTTTATTTTTTTTGTTTTTTGACATTTTTGGTATGCTACCTGTATAGCACCAAGAAAAAAATAATATTCCTTCGAAGACTAAAAAAACTATTTACCCATTTAGTATGTCTTACCTGTCGTGCGTAATTTGGGGCGTAAAAAGTTTTTGGCAATTTTTCGAACCAGGTTCATGAAACATTTGGAAAGGAATCACTCTAGTGGTCATACACACTAATTCCAGCGTTTACAATACTCCAAATGAAATGTGTACTGTGAAATCCTTGTCAATGAAGGAGTTATGATCGATCATCACTGAGCATCGTGTGCGCTGAAGTGCATCAATGAAAATGGTCTATCGTTCGGCTTCACCGCCTTATGTTACTGTTTGGTAGGTATTTCTAATTCCAACTTTAAAATAATTTTGCCTTTACAACTATTTAGTCGCTTTTTAGCACAGTGAATGGGTTGTGTTTCTGCGCGCCTTTCAACAGTCCTCATGTTTTGTGGCAATCACCAGCGCCGTCTAGTGCTTTCCCACGCGCTTGGTGAAAATTCAGCACCTGCTCTCAGACAGGGGGAGCGCAGGACAGTGCACAGCAGAATAACCTCGAGCCAATGTTAGTAATCCGCATTTACCAAAAACGAGTCTTTTATGTTGTTCTCCACGCTTAATTTTTATTATGTGGTCTGTCGCTGAGTTGCAACGAATACCCTACCCTTTTTCATGTAATTGGTTTTAACAAATGTCAGTGTTATGTGCTATACCTGCGTTAGGCTGAATATTTCCTCCTTATTTTACGCATTACAACACGAGAACAGAACTTCTGAAATGTGCAATTTAACTATGTCATTCAGTACGTTCAGATTTAGAAATCGCATTCATATCCTGTGACAAATGTATTAAACTCTACATGGCCAATTAGACTACCATTAAACTACCAGAAGTAGGCTACAGGAAAATCGTCTCAACAGGTATGATTTTCGCCGGTGTTAGATACCATACATGTGTTGTTATACCGACGTGTTTTCCTTTATACTTAACATTAGTTAGTCGTGGGGCTCCAGTAAGAGTCTATCCCCTATCCCTTACATCACCAGCGCAAGTTAATGGGAGGTAATCCCCGCCATGTGAGGAGTCGGTCAAGGTTGGAGGCGGAGTGTGTTTCATTCAAATCCTTACCCCTGTCCTATAAAAAGGGAACTTGTGTGCAGTCAAGAACTCAAGTGCAGAGGACCACAACGGATGAGAACGCACAGCTACCCAAGTCTCCTTTAGCCAGGCCTGAAGACGGTGGCCGCACCACCTCGGTTCGGGATGAAAACCATCAAGGCACTTAAAAATGCTGTCATCTGTCTTATTTTACTGCCTCGCTTCCTGGTGGCTGCGGTCATGCTTTGGTTCCTCGATTTTCTGTGCGTAAGGAAAATGCTGTTCAAAATGCGGGAGAGCGAGGGGAGCGCGGATGATCCGCCTCTGTGTATCTCCGATTCTAATCGGATGTTCAGCTTGGAGTCGCTGAAAGCGGTCTGGCATGGACACAGGCTGGACTTTTTTAAAGCGGCGCACCTGGGACACGACGCGCCTAACACCGAAGTTGTGCAGCTTGGAGACCGCAAACCGAGTCGGATTCTAGACTATGCGAAAGGCAAGAGACCACTTATTCTAAACTTCGGCAGCTGTTCCTGACCGCCGTTTATGACACGCCTGAAGGCGTTTCAGCGGGTTATAACCCAATACGCTGATATAGCAGACTCTGTACTTGTGTATATTGAGGAGGCGCATCCGTCAGATGGATGGGTGAGCTCCGATGCGCCATACCAAATCCCCCAACACCAATGTCTTGATGACAGACTAAAAGCGGCAGAGCTGATGAACCAAGAAGTGCCGTGTTGTCTTGTGGTTGCAGACAGTATGGAGAATTCGTCAAACGCCGCGTACGGAGCTTATTTCGACAGACTTTACATACTCCAGGACGGCAAGGTTGTGTACCAAGGCGGTCGGGGACCAGAGGGATACCGAATATCTGAGCTAAAGAACTGGCTTGATCAGTACAGACACAGTATTGAAAATTCTAGAAACATTGTCATTCATATCTAATTTAAAGTTTCTTTTACCCCATGCATTTAGAAAAAGTGAACCAAGGCTGCTATATTGACACACTGCAATCCCTGGAATGTTGTTTCCTTATTTTTTTCATCAAAGGACTCAAACCAATTAAACTAATGGTGAAGATGAAATGTATCATCTCAAGAAGTTGTGTCCTAGGCTGTTAGTTTATATTACTCCTGGACATCTGGACATCTTCATTAGGCATTGAATCAACTATGTTGTTTACTTGTTAGCTATCAATTGCATAATTGTCTATTCGAATTATATCGCTGCTGCATTTGTTATGCTCTTATCTTGTTGTATTGCTTTGTACAGTGTGAATGATTGAGGGGATTCTCCCGACAGCGCAATGCTCACTGACACACACACCTCAGTATTGTTGTGAAGTTCGATTTTTAAAAGGTGCGTCACCAGAAAATTGATACTGATGTCCTAATACTGGTGTGCGTGTAAGCCTGCGTTGCCCTTTTTTATCCAGTATGTTTTGTAAATGATACCTCCTTTTTATCGAATACATTTTGTAAATAAACAAACTTCTAATTTGAATGTCTTTCTATGACAAACTATGTTTACACAGATCATCATTTGACTATTAATATAGTAAACTATTAATTAGACGGCATTTTTTCTAATTACTGGTGCATATTATAGTGGCTAATTGAATTCAGTTTAAGACGTAACGCACCAATTGTCGACACTGTGGTGTTTGTTGGGTTTTCTGATTTTCATCCTTTTATGTAAATACTAAAAGGTTCTTCTTAAATTGATAACTTTCAAATCCCACTCCAACGTCATCGTGACGTTGTTCACGTTACAATTCTAAGGTCACACAAGTGTATGGGCGTGCTTGTGGTTCTCTCCCTGGTTTGTGCCAAGGGACAGGGAGTATATTTAAAATTCATCAAAGATTTCCAATCAGTTTACTGAGCTATGGTCAGAATTCTGTACTAAATTCTGACTAAAAATCCACAGTAGTTCAAACAACAAATTCGTTCCCCTCAAAAAGCAGCAACACCCTCTGAGCAGTCTGTGCCATGGCCAGTGGCACATTGCTCCATATGTTGGAGGTTTTAGGTCTTATGTTAATCTCACAAGAATTTACTGCTGCAACCTCTGTGTATATTGCAGTGAGGTGTGCTTACACAAAAGGACCTGTAAGACCACTTGTGACGCTTAACTTCTGCCACAACTGGATTAAAAGCGTAAAATCGGATGCCTGCTTGCCTTGGTCACTTTAAGCCCAAACCATACTCATCATCACAACCTACTGTATACTACTTAAGCAACTGTAGAGGAGACTTTTAGTTTTGCTGTTCAGTCCCAAAAGGCCGCTTAAGCAAAAAGAACAGAGAAAACATCAGCAAACATCAACATCTAACCTTATCTTTTGCCATTTCATAATATGATATGGGAGCACATTTCTGTTGCTTTTGCTTTGAGTCATTTATATCTATTGATATCCGTTGTTTGCTGGTCTGTCTCCTTTGCAGAAACCCTGCTGAGCACTGCTCTGATTGCCTCTGCCACTTATTTGTCATTACTCCTCCTGTTTAGGCACACTGATTACCTTCCGTTTTACCCCTTATAAAAGAGTCCTTCCGCAGCTTGCTTTTACAGCCCCAGTCGCAACACTAAAGAGATTATGAAACCGGTTTGAAAGCCAAAAAAGTGTTGAGAAACCTGAGGCGCTCATTTTCAAGGGTGAACTTGATGACATTAAGTGAAAGTAAACATTGATGTTTTCAGTGTGATAGTCTGTGTCACTGACGACTTGATACTTAAAGGCTATTTAGCGTCACACACTCTGTATTGGCCAGGAAAAGGTTTAAGCGCTGGTATCAAGCGGTTAAAACATAGTATGTGATCTTATATCTCCACTCTGCAGTGCCTCAAAACCTCAAGGTCAGGAGTTGAGCTCTCTAAGAAATGCATAATGAAATCTTAAATGTACACTACACCATGTGTTTGCTAGATCTGTACAGTTGAAAACCCCTCCCATCTCCTTCAAAGCTACTATTTGCATCCGGTGCTCAATAATCCCATAGAGTCAAGTGCCCAGCACAACTCGTCATATGGTCATAAGACTTCGTTCAGTCACTGACTAGACACTCGTGTGGCCAATTCAAAATATCCCTTTTGGTCTTTTCCTCCCTACGTGTACAAGCAGAGTAGACCAACAGAGCCCAATTTCAGTACTTTTTTAGTGGTTCATGCATTTCATCAAGCATATAACCAATGCACCACTTTGGAGTTGGTGTAAACAGCCCTGCTCTTTGAAGGGTGGTGCCTTAAAAAGGAAACACAGGCCTTTGGTTTAGACTGTTAGTTTGATCCTAGGATGCAAAGCAAGTGTGCAGTGTTTTGCAGAAAGGCTTGTGCGTCTCTGGAGGCTGAGTAAAGGCTGAGAGTGAGCTTATGGTGTTGAGAGTGAGATTTGGTGTGGAATTTTGCCCTCGGAGGGGACAGGTCTCAGAAATCTTGTGACAACAATTTTGCACATAAGCAGTTTAAACTAATACCTCTGGGTTAATATCTTTAGTTTGAACATTTTTGAATGTGCTTGTATAAGCAGATCATAACTTTCCTTTACAAGTTTCTGTTTGTAAACCATCATTTATTCAAAGGTCTTCACACAACCACACATACAAAATGTAAAATATGCAAAAAAAACTACTGTAAGACAAAACATTGCATTTAAAACTAAATGAATCCTTTTCAGAACCTAACTACTGTGGCATTTTATAAACACAAATGTTCCGTTTTACTTTGCAGTTACTAGAACACTTTGATAAATATAATACACTCCAGTGTCTGCTGCTAACAGTATATAACACACAGCTAAAGAACATAGCTATAGAAGTATAATAGTGTGAAACTAGTTAAGTGAATGACTACATAAAGATAACTCAATGCCTACACTTTTTCAGGTTTCCAGAGCATTGTAAACCAAAGTTGCTGAGAAGTGCAAAAAAAAATATATATTTATTTACAAGTAGCTAGAAAAATGTTTATTACAGAAATGTTAAATTCAGTTAGTCAAGGCAACATAAGATGAAGAAGGCTGCAACAGCAACAAGGGTTATTTTCAGCAGCATGGGATTTGAAAACAGCATTTTGAACTGTGTTCAAGATGGAGATGCACTCTATACATACAGCAAGTTTCGTAAGAGGTATATAAAAAGGGCCCTTTGTACTTGGTACATACATAAAGAAGAGATGTAACTCGACTCAGCTGTATATGCGGACCCTGTCATAGCACCCCATCAGCACCACAGCCAGTGTCCTCCCTCTGAACTGCTGTTTGTCGTGAATGTTGAGGGGCAATGGCTTTACAAAAGTCCAGTTCAAAAGCATCCAGTTCAGCTCTGGTGTTTTATTAAACGATCTGTTTGTCTAATGTGTGGGGAGAAAACATAAGAAACTGAAAACGGAGTCAAAGGCTAGGTATTAGCCTGTAGTTTTGCAGATCTGCTGTTGAATCTTGGCGTTTGAGTGACAGTTTGTGTGAAATTATAAGACATATAAAAACTGAGCAGTTTCAGAAAAACTGTAAGTGATATGTTTGCTTGACCTGACATTTTGAAGTCCATGGTGTCCAGACATCTTTAGAAAACACTCTTGACTTGTTTTGTTATTTCAGATATCGAAGAATTATTTTATGACTTGGTTACTAGTTTTCAGTACCATACTGACAGCGGTTTTGTTGATATTACAGTCTGTTCCAGACCGAGCCAAAATCTTTCAGATAAGGAAAAATAATACATTTCCAACACGTCAAGTCATGGAAATGCATAGTGCATTTCAAATCAGATAAAACTAAGATGTAAAAATACTGGAAGTACACTAAAGATCCATCTGGGAAGAATGTCTGTACCTCATCAGCAAAAGTACAGTATAGAAAATCATACAATACGTCGGCTATATTGTGCCTAAAATGCACAAGTTAGATCTATCCTCCTTAGTGTGTAGTGTAGACTGTGTGTAGTGTAGACTGAAAAGACAACATAAATGCCCTCTGGATCTGTTTGAATTGGTGAAATTAGTGAACCAAGGGTTGAGTGAACAGGTCTGTTTTATTTTTTACCAAAAACAAAATAGACCTCTTCAGAAACCTGCAACATTTGGTTAAGCACTCTGTAATAGTGTCTGTGTCGACCACATGCTGACACGTGTGACATATACTATGTATGACATGTATGACAGATCCTATAAGGTCATGATAATCCTTTGATTGATTAAGTCTGATCTGTGCACTGTCTACAGCATCTCGATGGGACAGCCATAAAGGAGATTATCAAAGCACTTCTTTATTTGTTGCCAACCTCTGATACCGTCCTGCTGTCGGTTGCTTGGTTACTGTTGGGTATTTTTTTCCTTTTTTTCCCTCTCTCTCTCTCTCTGTCACTTTCTCTCTGTCTCTCTCTCTTTCTCTCTGTCTCTCTCTCTGTCTCTCTCTCTGTCTCTCTCTCTCTCTCTCTCTCTCTCTCTCTCTCTCTATCTCTCTCTCTCTCTCTGTCTCTCTCGCTCGCGATTGAGTGGCCTCATGAATGTGTCCTCATCCCTGTCAGAGACCGAATTACAAAACTACGTCTGGGCAGCCGCGCTCTGCTCTATCCCCAGGCAAAATAATCAACCCTGTCAGCAGCGAAAACTACTGTATGTGAATATCAATCTTCTGTTATGCCCTCAGGCATTTAAAAGTTAACTAGGATGTTCTGCTAAATGTGAAGCAAAGTGAAACCGTTTTAAACATCCTGTCAGTCAGTTCCTCTACATTTGCTGGCAGCATTATGACTGGGAAGATGGAAGAGTTTAGTCCAGTCTGCCTTACTTGTTGCTAGGTCTGCGCCACAGCTCTAGGGTTTTTTTTTTTTCTGAATAATCTTGGATCACAAATGCTTCTTAATGTCAGATAAAAACACCACCAGTTCATGTGATTCTGACACAATAGAGAGTAGATGTGGCATAGATGGCATATAAATGAATTTGTGTTCCATGAATCTCATATTGTATGGCACTAATAAGTGAGGTCATCTCAGAATCCATCTGATAACTGACAAG
The DNA here is from genome assembly GCA_027475355.1 of Coilia nasus. NCBI lineage: Eukaryota > Metazoa > Chordata > Actinopteri > Clupeiformes > Engraulidae > Coilia > Coilia nasus. The sequence continues at coordinate 10,651,205 of CM050205.1, forward strand.
GCTTTCAACTTGGTTTGTTTTTTCCACATACTGCCCACAGAATGGGCCCCAGAAGTTACCATGGTAACATTTTGGAGAAAAAAAATCAAAATCTTTTAATGCCAGTGTGCAGCCTGTCACTGTACCTCAGCCCAACGTGACGCTGTGCGTGTTCCAGACGATCGTTTCAGTGCTGGCAGTTGCCCAAAGAAATTGTTTTTGTTAAATAATCAAAACAATTCAAGTTCTTGTCTCTTAAAGGATAATTAGTCTAACGAAATCTGTGAGGTGCATGTGATAACAAAACTGCAAACCAGTACACTTTAAACAACAACAACATTGAGATTCTATCTTGTCTGAGGGATATACTGTTTTCTACAGCAATGTATTGTAAGTGTACAATCCCATGTTAAGCCAATAAAAAATTCAGCTAACTGTGATAGCTTTATTCACACAGACGGACAACTACGATAGTTCAGTCTGGTCAATGTGCTTGAACTGCTGAATGGGTTTCATTCCTCCTCCCCTAGAAGCAAGAGGATAATCTCTTTACTAAATACATCACCGCTAGCCATCAGGCCTAACCATTTTTGAACCATCTGGAAGGTACTGGATCTGTGGTGCATCCATCCAATTAATACATGTTGCACTGTTGGTAAATGCTATGTGCAGGAGGCTGTCAGTTCAGTGCTTGGAAAACATTATTCCTATTACGTGGTCCTCTGCGAAGAATAGGCATGAGGCACTAAGCTTGCGTGCTCTGGCGTCATGGTCAGTGACGCATTCACAACCAGCACTTCCCTGAGAACAACAAATGAGAACAGGCTCAAAACCTTAACAGAGCTCGGCTGATGGTCAAAGCGAGGTGCTTGGCACGGTTTCAAAAACGGGGGCAGCGTTCTTTCTACTGTACATCGTCTGCCAACTCTGCCAGCCAGTTTTGCCTTTTAAAGTGGGACTGACATTATTTAAGCAGGATTTACAGCTTAAAAGTGTGATGATTGCTTTGCATAAACGAAAAGTTGAAATCCGCCCTTTTTCTCCCCAAACAGGCTTATTTCTTAAGCTTAGTTATCCCTATAAATTGAATTGAATGTACTTGAATCGAGCCAGGCGTGTAATCAGCCAGGATGACGTACAATCGAACTTGACCCATCTTTGCCTTTGTACCACAGATGCATATTACGCTTAATTTTTAACAAACATTTTTTTACTGTTCCAACTGTTTTACTGTTTTTCATTCGAGCACAGGAGGCACAGAAGGACGAGAACACTGAAAATCTCTGAAAAAAAATGAATTTTGGGAATGAGAAAGTG
>CM050205.1:10655000-10667500 GCA_027475355.1 Coilia nasus
ACACATGCACAGACGAACACACACACACAAATATGCACACCCATGCATGCATGAACAAGCATGACATGCACGCACACACAGACATATTGCACTCACACACACAGGCATGCATGCATGCACACACACACACACATACACACATACGCATGCAATCACACACAGACATATTGCACTTACACACACAGGCATGCATGCATGCACGCACGCACACACACACACACACACACCTTGAAAGTACAAAATACATGTATGTTTTCATTGTTCTTATCACACATTACGAACAGCATTTCCCTGCTTCACAAAGCGTGTTACAAATCTGATTTGAGAGGCCCATAAGAGGGAGCGTTCGAGCCAACTAGATGACTGTAACTATGCCAACAGGACTCCTTTTCTCCCTCAGCCAGGCAAAAAAGCAACAAAACCTGTCAATGCCCCTTTCAAAATTCGCAATGGCTTGTCAATTCTATGTCAGCTTTTGTCAGGCATCTCTTCTCGTCTGGATTATGTGGTATGCTCTCACACTGGGAGACATAAATATTTCACAGCATCTCAGACAACCATGTCTAAAGCACTCAGCACACTACTCTGTCTCACAAAGATGCACACGCATACATATATACATACACACAAACATACATACATACATACATGCATACTTATGATGTACTGTATACAGCTTTTGGGGCGGGTATTTGTCTGTATTCTGAAAATCCAAAATACTGAACAGTGTCCTATTGTGGTATTTTTAGACGTGGCTAATGGCTTGAATCAGTGCCACTGTCTGCCACTGTGGATGGCACTCTGGTACTTCCATGTCCTGGACAAGATGTCAGCAATCAAGGCGAATGTTACGTTGTGCTTCAGCGCTATTTTCTGGAGACAGTTTTGGTGGTCTGTCCCATGCAAAACCTCAATTTGTCTGTGCTTTCTGTGGCTAAAACATCAGGCTACTTATTTTTATGACCAGTGCAGAGCCTGTTCTCGTGGGATTTCATGTCCCTTCTTGCAGGATTTTATGGAGTGGACACACACACAGACACAGCTTGCTTCTAAAGATAGATAAACACTGACTGCAGAATTTGGAATGTGCATGTTTTTAAAGGGAAATGTTCCCGGGTTTAAGCCCCGAGATCTGCGGTGTGTTCCGATATCCATGCTTCCATGGGTACACTTAACCACAGTGCACTATCTGCACTGTCTTTCTAAGTACACAGATTTCAGCAGGTAAGTGTTGTTCCATATTCCATACTCCGTGATGCACTTACCGGAATTTCCGATGGTGACTGCCGCCGCGTGTCATTACCCGCCAACTTTGAACGGAGAACGAGACATATTTAAGTCATTGCAAAATTAATACACTACTGCAAGCTTCCTGGAAAATGTGCCAACGTCGTCAGCAACGTAATCTCCTCGTTTCTTCTTCAGTTTGGTCTGTTTGAATTCGTCACTTCCGCAGCTACGTAGGTAAGATGGCGGCGGTTCAGTGCGGAAAGTGTACATTGTTCCACACTCACCGTTTTGACCGTTATGAGGGCAGCATCCGGGTCCTTACAGTACACTTATTTTCGCCACAATCGTAATCGGAACGTTCTACGTACCCAAACTATGTACAGTAAGTGCAGGAAGTATGGACTTCGGAACAGACCACTGGTCATCCTGTTCCATCACACCACACTCAAGTGGGAAAATTGGCTGGATGGGCATCTTACCTTTTGCTTTTACCTTGGCAGTGGAGGTCATTGACAGAGGCAGCGACATGGGTTGTTAGTGGTTAGTGGGTGGATGAAGACAGAATATGCAAGTTGTAAACAAAGGGTGACAATATAGCCATAGATGTTAAATGTCATCAATATGTCATCTTAAAACTGACTTTCCCCTTAAATTAACATTATGATGCAGAAGAAAAACAAGGTCTTTCAAAACATTGTAGACTTCAGAAGCAATCTTATCAGAGTAGAAATATACACACCAAAATGAAATTGATTGAAAGTTATTGTCACAGTGATACAATATGTTGTTCTGAAAAACACTGAGATACTATACTTAACTGATTTCTTCCTCCGATGTATACTGTACATGAGACAACTTGTTGAAATGCATTCTTTCTGGTTGATAAAAGGTTGATACATGTGTAGAAATAAAATCATTGGCATGTATGAGAATAAAAAAAATCATTACAGAGTACACATGTATAAGAAACAGACACACACACTTTCATGCTGATAAACACACACACACACACACACACACACACACACACACACACACACACACACACACACGTCCACGTCCACAGAACCACAACTCCCCCTACAGCCTGACTAAAGCTACTGTGTTGTCTTATGTCTCATGCATCTCTCTCTCTCTCTCTCTCTCTCTCTCTCACACACACACACACAGACACACACACACACACCCACATCATTGTGATCTGGCTCAGACGTGGTCTGGATGCGACCAAAAGGAAGGCACTTTACCACTGACCCCCACAGCACCAATAAAGGGAGCCAACCTACACATCTACCACAGCTCTCTCGCCTTCTTGCCTTTTTATTAACAAACTTGCAAGTGATTGCACACTACTGACCTCCAACAGGCCTTCAAGCTATTCTGCGGCAAACAAGCATGCGCCTGTGCTTCGTATTCACGGGCTTGGTGTGTGTGTGTGTATGTGTGTTTGTATGGGTGGGTTGTTCACAAGAAGCTGGCCAACAGAACTCATGTGGCTTTGATGGTGTTCTCTGCCAAAGGGTCTGTTGATCACAGGATCTCATGCATACGCACGTGTATGTGTGGATGTGGGAAGACAAGGACAGGACACTGATGCCGCAAGGCATGACATCAAAGGTCTGCTAGCTGAACTTGTCTGCTGCAAACAAACATATCATCTTGTTTATTTTGTATGTTTCTTGTACGGTGTTTATTGTACATTTGTTTGTTTATATTTGTCCACATGCCCATGGTGACACTATTTTCTTAAGTGCACAGGACTGTGCCCTGTGGTGAAATTAATTGATCAAGCTAAAGTGACAAGCTTGTACATGACACAGTCGCAGGAATTCACTGTTGTCCTCTGTCGGTTTAAACCAGATTGCAGGAACTTTACTGTTGTCCATTTAAACCACATTGCTGGAATTTACTGTCGACCATAAACCAGATTTAGCCCAGACCAGATTGTATTACATAAGGTCAAATAAAACTCCTGCCAATGAATTACCCTCTTAAGCAACCAATTACAAATTGTTTGTTGCACATTTGCCTCATGTTTCACTGCTTTTCACCCCCAGGGTTTGGCGTCAAGGCTAACTTACCCAGATGAATGGAGCTAGACTCAGCGACGTCAGTTTTGCAATCAACTCGACTTGTCCCACACACTGGGTGACCACCAGGAGTCCGTATATATTTTTTTATTTTTTTTTAATACAACCTCCTTGTCATCATTCATCATAAGACTTTGAAAGTGCCAGACAAAACTTGATCTTATACACAGAGTCGTGAGCATGTATTACAACAGAAGTGAGGCTAGACTTAAGTTTATATGGCACAAGCCACATGGATGCAATTACAACTTAACCACATGTTTGACACAAAAAAGGGAGGCGCTATCTTCATTCTAATTCAAACATTAAGCACAGCATCAAACAAGAACCACACACAAAGCATTATGGAGCAAACAGATTACCATCACATGGAAGTTTGACCAAACAACTCCACTCATCTTTCTCTGTGAACTGCATTTCAAAGATTCAAGATGCGATTTTACAGTGATTTCTAAGAACTTCTTTGGTGTCTTAGTCTGGCCTGGATCTGGGGCTGATAAGGACCTGATTCTGGGCCACATTTGTCCCCAAATGAAGGCATCTTGATGCGATGTGGTGCTGGCCAATCTCTGGCAGCCGTGGCCTACTGGTTAGGGCTATTTGCTTGAAACCGAAAGGTTGTCGGTTTGAACCCTAACCAGTGGAGCACGGCTGAAGTGCCATTGAGCAAGGCAGCTAACCCCACACTGTTGCCCGGGCAGCGCTGCCTGACAAGCAGCCCACTTCTCCGGGTTAGTGTGTGCTTCACCTCGCTGTGTGTTCAATGTATGCTGTGTAATTTACTTATTCAATGATTGGGATAAATGCAGAGACCAATTTCCCTCAAGGGATCAAAAAAGTATATATACATGTACAAGTTAAGTTATGAGTTAAGTAAGTGATGTAAGAACAAGGTTTGTGTGTATCTTGGTTGATGCAGCCATCATATTTTATTCCAGTAACGAGCAGTGACAAAGCATGGGAAACATACTCCGTATTCAGCGGTGTAACTGAACAACAACCATCTCAAAATCTAGCCATGTATGCTGTTAAGACTCCTCCTATGTTCTTGAGGTAAATGAGCTAGGTTGGTCATTCAAACAGATCTGAGACCTTTTGTCACTCTACATGCTAATTACATTCACTTAAAACATTGTCTGTGCTGGTTCTCACTTGACCACTTCCACAACCCATACTACAATTGATTGGTGTTTCCCCGGGTATCTGGTTGAGTGAATGTGGGCCGTTCTTGTTACCATAATGGGATTACGATTCAGGAAGCCACATTCTTAGTGGTGTCTCAGGCAGGGCAACTATAAATTCTTACAGTGAGCGGTCTCTGGCCCCTGGGAGCCTCTTCTTCTTCTTCTTAGCCCTCTTGGCCCCCTTGGGAGCATAGGCCGTCCACCATGGATCTCCACTTCACCCAGTCAGAGGTAGAGTTCCCATAGTTTCAGTTTCTGCAACCAGATTATTTTTCCAGGGACAGGTAGTTGGCCCAACCCTGATGGTATTTGAGTAAAAATAATGATCTTGTAAATAACATTTTAATGTTGAAACATTTTATTATTATTTCAAATACCTTTTGTTTTTATGATTGTGTGTCAAGTCAGTTAGACTTGAAAAGGTGGACTGATGGTATTTGAGTAATAATAATAATCTTGTAAATAGCATTTTAATGTTGAAACATTTTATTATTATTTCAAATCCCTTGGTTGGTTTTGGAACTCTTGTATTAGGATCAAAAGCTTTGTATGTGTCTCTGGCTGAGCTAGGAGGTGTGAACAGCGGGTTTCCTGAACCATTTGGTGGCCTTCTGAATAACCGTCCCTGTCTGGTGGATTAGCATACAGACAATTTGGCACCTTTCGTATCTGATTAGAAGACACTGTACTAAACAAAAGACCACTGCATATTCATTTTGGGGTGGTAACCTTCTGAAACACCCATTGGGTGTCTACAACATTTAAGTCAGAATAACTACTGTTTGAGTTAGTCTTGTCTTGTCGTCCTTGTCGTTGTCCTGTGTGTGTGAGTGTGTGTGTGTGTGTCTGTCTGTGATGTCCTTAATGTTAAGAATAAACCTTGTACTTGATGTTCAACCACTAGGCTGACTGAGTCTCCAAATTCAACTATTATTTATTACTTTTAACCCCAAACCTGGAGGGCCAGTGGGATCACTCTTTGTTTGGTCTCTACCCTTCGACCTGTTGAGCGTGGGTGACCCTACCAGGTAGGGCTGGGTATTGCCAACAACCTCACGATACAATACACATCACGATACAGATATCTATTGCCATATCGATATTTTGAACATACCACTACTACCAGGTGTACAAGACTTCTGTTGGCATAGCTCCAGGGGTCATGGAGACACACAAACCATCCCACCACGATAAGGTGGTGATCTCGTCGGGGCAGTAGCTCTGTCCGGTTGTATATGCATTATAGCATTTGGGTGCAACTGTGGCTTAATGGTTAGGGAGTTGGTTTTGGGATCAGAGGGTCGCAGGTTTGAATCCCATACCAGTAGGAAGAACGTGGGTAGGGGAGTAAATAACTAGTGCTCTCCATGAAGTGCTCTCTCCTGAAGTGCCCTTGAGCCCATCTAACCCCACATTGCTCCTTTACTGTACGCTGGACCTAAATAACTGTAGGTTGCTCTGGATGTAATGTAATGTGATGATAGACGCCCGTTGATCCTGCCCTCTGAGAGCTTTCTGTCTATGGGATCTCTGCCAGACCAAGCTCCATCTATAAGCTTGGTGCGACAGCCAGGCTGGGGACCCTCTGCTTTTATCATAATGATCGAAAGACAAACCCGCCTCTGTTCCCTTTCTACCTTTTCCAGAATTGCAGAGAGCTGACTGAGAGTCCTTCTTTGAAGGCACACAGACGTGACCGCGGGGAAGCAAAGAGGCATTAAGAGAAGAACGTGTCCATAGCCATGCGTGCACTTACGTGAACCGAGACGAAACTAAGTCCTATTCATAATCCTTTATAAATTTTCTCCAACATAAAAGGGTTTGAGAGGGCTCCCAAGATCTATAGTGTGTATATATTCAGGCAACTTTCACTGGGTTTTTATACAGCGTTTCAGTGTGGCCTCGATGGCCATTCAGAAAATACTACGACTGGAAAGGCTTAAGATGACCTGCATGGAATGGAAGTCGAATTAAAAATCGTTTTGCCAGAAAGGGCTGATTGACTCCTACATCATCATATTCCCAGAATCATGCTGTGACTTCTAGGAAAGGCACTAAAGCCCCAGCCACACTGCATAGGGTCTCAGTGTCACACATGATCCTGATTGGTGATGATGGCCTCCGAGAAAGAAAATGACCATTTGATCCTGATGGTTTTTAACGTACAGAATAACAGGAACAGTTTGTCCAGTGGCATCTAGCTAGAACGTGGTCCCCCCACTGATTTGTTGACATCCTCTAATTATTCTGAGTAGAGCTTTCTTCAAAAGCTAAAAAATGCTTTTGTCCTATGCCAATGTGGGCAAATGCAAAAAGGGAGGGAGAGAGAGATAGAGAGAGACATACAGAGAGAGAGAGAGAGAGAGAGAGAGAGAGAGAGACAGAAAAGGGGGGAGGAAAAGGGAGAGACAGAGAGAGAGAGAGAGAGAGAGAGAGACAGAAAAGGGGGGAGGAAAAGGGAGAGACAGAGAGAGAGAGAGACATACAGAGAGAGAGAGAGAGAGAGAGAGACAGAAAAGGGGGAAGAAAAGGGAGAGACAGAGAGAGAGAGAGAGAGAGAGAAAGGGGGAAGAAAAGGGAGAGACAGAGAGAGAGAGAAAGAGGTAGGGAGTACTATGATGAGATAATAGTGGGGTTACTAGCCCTGCGAAACAAGCGGCCTCCAATTGAGTTAGAATCGCTTTATTTCATCTGGACAATCCCGGTAAGTCAATTACGCTGCAGCGGTCGGGTACAGTGGGTTTTCGATGTCGGAGGTGAGAGCCCTCCGATGCATGGCAGCACGCCCGGAGGGAGAGCACACAGGGTCATTCCCAGGCGTCAGGCCCGACCGGACCGCCGTGACACTCCGTGTTTCCCTCTGTCTGTCCCTGGATCCGAGCGTGTGATGGGTCCCGTACAGAGAAACATGCTTTTCACAGCGATAATGAGACGGTTCAATCACGCTGTTGTGCAGACCATGCCAACACTGCATTGTGTCCAGGAACTCCTTCTTGGAATCACGGAATGTGCTCAAAGGTACTGGAACGTAATTTTATATCCTATGACATTTGGTTGGGTCTTGTTTGTCTGTTTTTCATTTCAAAAAATGTAAAGTTTGACTTTCAGAAAACACAAAACAAGATGTGTGAGCCCTTATAAACAAGCCAGTTGTGAATTTCTTTGCTAAAGACTTATGAATAAACATAAGACACTGATATCTAGCCTACATTCACCATTAAGCTCAAAATCTCAATTTGAGAAGCATGAGAAGCCATGAAAGGTTAAAAAATACAATAGAAATATGAACTAGAATGCACACGTCAGTTTATTTACTCCTGTGTTATCAGTGTGACAGGACAAAAAAACAGTGGCAGGACATGTTATGGCACCCTTGGCGAGGAGAAGGTGAATGCATCTCTTAGTTTAAGGCATTAAGTTCAAAATAAAACATCATTTCAACATTTTAAGGATTAGTTCATGCATTTGGTTACACTTTATTATAATGGGCCGTTTTACAGTGCATCTACATCACAAACTACAGTGTAACAAAGTGTGTAACAAGATGTAACATTATGCACTTACACTACAGCTAAGGGTTAATGTTACAGTGTAATTGCCAAATGTTACATGTGCATACATTGTAAAAGGGATCATAAACATTAAGTGTTACCTTGCATTGTTTTTGTTTTCAGCAATAGACCACCCATAGGCACCGCTAGAGATGAGCTTTCAGATGCCTTTTTTTCAAGCTATCAGACTTAAATAAACTTAGAACTAAGGTTTCTTTCTCTCGAAGAAGACCAGGTGATGCAAATGTTAAGGCATTATAAAGACTTCGGCCCCTTATACCTTGCTTGCAAAACAGCCCAAAAAGCTTACAGGACTACACACCTTTTAGTAATGTCGATATTTAGTAACATTAAATTCAGAGTTACTTCTGTAACGCTGTGATGCCAGAGTCTATCCACATGAAGGGTAACACTAAGAAGAAGGGATGTAAAATACCTCAGACAAGACATAAAAGACTCCTGGCAAGAAAATGTATTTATAGGCTGTGGTACTAATCAGAACATGTCGTGCAGGGCTGCAGTGGAGGGTAAACACAAGTAAACAGTTTACCCACATGTCAAATAAAAAAATGAAATCTCCTCAGTCACTTGTAAATACAATAACAGCAAAGTGAGTTAATTGTGATCTCAAGAACACACGTGCATTTACCCCTGCACAAATTTTTCAAAAAATTCCATAAAAAAAAAACCCGTTCAGATGAAAAAGAAAATACTTTTTGACTGGCCCTCGTACTATACATATGGCTGAAATGACAATAAAACCTACGTGACTTGACTTGACCATATATTGCAGTACACTACAGCCTCTGTACTCTGCCTGGTCTGGTCTCCTGGACCTGCTAAGTGTATTCTTGCCCAAGGCTCCAGTTTACTGGTTGCTGATGGTGGGATCCTGTAAGTGAGATCTCGTTGTGTGTGTGTGTGTGTGTGTGTGTGTGTGTGTGTGTGTGTGTGTGTGTGTGTGTGTGTGTGTGCGTGCGTGTGTGTGTGTGTGTGTGTTGGGAGAAACAGGACCAGCTGGTCTCACAGCACACCTTTCCCGACTGGTACCTCCGGACAGGGTCCCATATGTATATGGGAGCCTCCGTGGAGAAATGGACTTGGTCCAGGGGCCATGGAGGGAGGTTTTCACAGGGCCTCTCACACAAAGATAAGGTGGTGTGTGGAAACACTAGCCAGCTACGACCAGGAGTGCTGGCTGCACACACACACACACACACACACACACACACACACATATACTGTGTGCTCGCCCAAACACACGGGACGGATCATATGGATCTCAAGCATTTCACACAGCGAGGGGAATGTGTGTATTTTTCTTTCCTAAATGGCATGCACATACATAAGTGTACACAAGCATATGTGCTTGCACGCACACTCACATGTATACCACACACACATATGCACAACACACACAGAGCCATACACGCATACACATATGTACATAAAACACACACACATCCACACATAGCCACACACATACAGATACATACAGGCATGTCCACACATAAGCACACACACACACACACACACACACACACACACATCCACACATAGCCACACACATACAGATACGTACAGGCATGTCCACACATAAGCACACACACACACACACATTTACACAGGTAACAGCGTTGCATCCGTCTGTAGGAAATTAGCCCCAAGGGCTCCACACTCACACACAGACACACACACACGCACACACAGACACACACACACGCACGCACACACACACACACACACACACACACACACATACGCACACACACACACACATTTACACAGGTAACAGCGTTGCATCCGTCTGTAGGAAATTAGCCCCAAGGGCTCCACATGTACACACAGACACACACAAACACGCAGACACACACACACACACACACACACACATTTACACAGGTAACAGTGTTGCATCCGTCTGTAGGAAATTATCCCCAAGGGCTCCACATGCACACACAGACACACACACACGCACACACACACACCCCAAGGGCTGCACTGTGTAAGCAACATGACGGGCCCAAGCCTGTCAGCGAGAGAGGGCCCCCATGCACCAGAGGCCCCCGTAAGGACAAGTGTTCTTAAAGGCCCAGTGGAACACAATCACTTGTGCGAATGCTCTCATGGTTTCAGACCTATAGACTGCTTCATATCAAGGGCATTGTATTATTAGCATCATAGCTGTTCCCACAGGGATTCCATTTTTACATTCCCAGTGATTTAAAACATAGCAGACGCAGAACATTCAGGAAGTGCTTTTGTTTTTACCCTTGAAATGCAAGGATACAAGGATATTTATTTGTCACATGCATAGACATACATACTGGGTAGTAGGACATGCAGTGAAACTGTTGATTGTGAGTCTAGACTGTGCATGGGGAGTGGGGAGTAAAGCGCGTAGAGTGCAGTTGAGGGGATGACTACTATATGAAGGGCAGAGGTAGAAAAGATGATGGGGGGGGTGGGATAAAGCGCATAAAGTGCAGTTGTGGTCCAAATGGTCCATAGAGCGCTTGCTCTGACCCCAATCAGTTGTTGTGTTTTTTCCTTTTCTTTTCTTTTTTAATGTCAGAACAACTACAAACCATCACAAATCACTACAACCCACGTGGGAACATCCAGGCCTCCTATTGGTCAGATGTGGGCAGGGAGCCCTCGTACTGTACTCCTGCCAAATGCAAAGGAGACATACTGACTTCACCTCGGTTCACTCCTCAGCTAGCCCTTCCCACGACCTGGAGCACGTCCTACGGGCTACTCACTCCGTTGGGTCCCAGAATGCAAAGCACACCTGGATCCAGAAGCTGTTTCCCTTGCAGAATATTTTCACCTGCTATCTGGGACAGCATTGAGATTGAGGATGAAGTTCCCATGAAAAGCACAAAAACCTCTCCAGAGTTCATTTTGGACCAGACTGAGACCGGCTCCTCTCTCTCAAGGGTCTGAGTGCGGCCCGAGTGTGATTAATGACTTCACACCTGCCCAAACCATTCACACCTTGGAGCAAAACGAAGCAGAGTGTGACTGAAACACTGTAAATTGTGCAGATGTAAAAACACCTTAAATGTATTTGGACTGAGGGAAAATAGTGAGTATGGAGACTATAAACGCATACTTTAGGCACCGAAGGGACACAGCTTTAAGCAAGACATTACGAAGAAGGAAGAGTCTGATTCTAAGTTCCCAAGGTACGTAAATTCACATAGTGCGCATAAAAGAAGTGTTGTGCGGTCGGGGTGAGGGGGGTTGCAAAATTAAGATGGGCCGAAGTGCTCTGGAGGGGATTTTGAGGACTTTGTGAGCGCCGGGAGGTTACGGTGGCTGAAATTTCATCTGCGCTGGGATCCAGAGTGGCAGCTCTGGAGAAGGGCCCCTTTTCGGAGGCCTCCTCCCCGCGTAGTATGGAGTGAATTCGGTGTCAGGCTGAGCGAAAGAGAAAGAAAGAGAGAGTAAAAAAGAAAGTAAGTGAGACAGAAAAGGAGTGTTAGACTGATGGAGGGGACCACCGTAATGGAGAGAGACAGAGAGAGAGCGAGAGAGAGAGAAGTAGGCGGGTTGAAAATCAGGAAGAGTGGGAAAGAGTGAGGGACAGAAGACCCAAAAGAGAAAGAATGGTGGGAAAGGGAAAAAGCGAGAGAAGGAGAGAAGAAGGGGATGGTGGAAGAGGGAGAGAAGGGGCCTCTGGCATTTCCGACCTCCAGGGTACACAGGGAGAGACCATGAAAGCAGATGTGTGTGTGTTCAGTGTGTGTGTGTGTGTATGTGTGTGTGTGTGTGTGTGCGTATGTGTGTGTGTGTGCGTGTGTGTGTGTGTGTCCAGTGTGTGTGTGTGTTCAGTGCGTGTGTGTGTGTGTGTGTGTGTGTGTGTGTGTGTGTGTGTGTGTGTGTGTGTGTGTGTGTGTGTGTGTGTGTGTGTGAATGTGTATGTGTCAGTGTGTGTTTAGTGTGTGTGTGTGTGTGTGTGTGTGTGTGTGTGTGTGTGTGTATGTGTATGTGTCAGCGTGTGTTTAGTGTGTGTGTGTTAAATGTGTTTAGTATGGTTAGTATGTGGGTGTGTGTATGTGTATGTGTATGTGTGTGTGTGTGTGTGTGTGTGTGTGTGTTTAGTGTGTGTTTAGTGTGTGTGTGTGTGTGTGTGTATGTGTCAGTGTGTGTCAGTGTGTGTTTAGTGTGGTTAGTGTGTGGGTGTGTGTATGTGTATGTGTGTGTGTTTAGTGTGTTTAGTGTGTGTGTGTGTGTGTGTGTGTGTGTGTGTGTGTGTGTGTGTGTTTAGTGTGTGTGTTTAGTGTGTGTGTGTGCATGTATGTGAATGTGTGTTTGTGTTTGTGTGTGTGTGTTTAGTGTGTTTAGTGTGTTTAGTGTGTGTGTGTGTGTGTGTGTGTGTGTGTGTGTGTGTGAAAGAGAAAACCCTAGGGTTATATGTTGCACTTCATGGGAATAAT
>CM050205.1:10672500-10682500 GCA_027475355.1 Coilia nasus
CCTCCCAGTTCATGTCAGCCATTTCCCTTGTAAGAAAACAAAAGATAAAGAAATGGGACGACTCTCACGTAGTGCTTTAGGATGAAAATATAAATCCACATATTCTCTTTATTCATTCTATATAGTACACCACTTTAGGTTGGATAAAAGCACACAATTAAAGGCTAATGAATAAAATCTTGCCACAGACATAAGAATGGTCAAACAAACTTTTTGTAGACTTACAAACTGATTTAAAAATATTATCGTCATTTTCCTGATGTAGACAGTTACAGAGAAAAGAAAACAAAAAAAAAAAAAAAGGTTTGTGCCACATTCCAAGTGTTCTGCAGTTGCTATTCATGTTTGACTGTACATGAGACCATTTGTACAAATTAATCTAGATATATAACACTACATAAAACAAAGTATTTAATATATACAATAATAAATGACGTTGTATAATACAGGTAATATGAAAGGACACTTGTCATGTTATAATGTTTTGGAAAGCTTATGTAGAAATGAAAACCTGCAATTATTACAGTGAAGAACCAGTGACTGCAGAAAAAAAAAAAAAAAATCAGTCACCAAACGTTATTTCTCCTTTCAGTAATTCCAACAATATATTATTTCAGTCTCATCCAGGAAGCTAAAGTTAGCTGAAAAGAGTTTGAATACACAAACAAAATGAAAACTGACATTTTTTTCCCCAAATAACCCCAATCACAACACAACAACAGCTGGCATTCCTTGGGGGGGTCAATAACTATTTGGTGAATGTTTTCTTTCCTTGGGTCTTTAGTTTTTTTTTTTTGTTTGTTTGTTTTTTGAAGGGGTTTGTGGGGTATTAGTAGTAGTCACCATTACATCGATAACATCCGAGCAAATATCAATACAGCTCTAACAGAAGAGAGGAAAAGAGAGAAAGAGAGTGCATAAGAGAGAGAGAGAGAGAAAGAGAGAGAGACGCACAAGCCAGAGAAATCATACTGATCACCCTCATGTGTAGTTCAAACAATGGTACAGAAAGACGGTCACTGGAGAAGATAAATTAACATCATCCTCACACGTTATGGTTTTACACTCATGCTGGGAGAATGCATACATGTACAACTGCCAATTTGACGTTACACACATACACAAAATCTAAAATCTTTCAAGTTTTCAGGAAGTGCTTCTAGGTAGTTCAATAAACTAGTTTTTTTTTCATGTATGGAGATCGTAAGAAGGTATTAATCATCTTCTAGGTCATTACTATAATCTAAGATCCATAATCGTTCATTATCTTTTATATTTGAAAGAGATTAAAACATACATGACAATCATTTTGTCAGCCTCATGTTGATTTGTTGAGTTAACATGCCAATGAATGAATAATGTAACGCCTGTGCAAGAGAACAGAAGATGACATCGTAGGAAAGAACAGCAAGTAGTGCCTTTTTTTGCCCAACACTTCTGTTCTCTGTCCAGCCAATGGATTTCATGAGTTTAAATTCCCCTACACTGGTAATACAAAGGCACTAACATATCTTTGAAAACGAAAAGAGGCTTTTCTTTCTTTCTGTTTTTATCCTTACCTTTTTTTTTTTTTGATGTCGCTCATATATGTAACAAACATAACAGTCCTTTCTGTTCTACAGCAAAGCGCCAAGTGAGGAAGCAACACAGAGGCAGAGATGGAGAGAGGGAGAGGAGAGAGAGAGAGAGAGAGAGAGAGAGAGAGAGAGAGAGAGAGAGAGAGAGAGAGAGAGAGGAAGAGAGAGAGAGGGAGAGAGCTATAAAGAGAGTAACAGATGCACAGTGATACCTACAGAAGTCAAGACAATCGTTGGGGGGGCCGGGGGGAGGGTAGTATGAACAACCTCAGTTTGAATGACCTCAGGTGTGGGGATTTCTCTGGTTTGGAGCAAGTCCTAAGTCCAGGCTTGTGTCTGGGAATTTAGCTGAGTGAAAGGAGTATTTGGTGTTGTTGCCTGGAGGGCCTGACACCCTCAGTGAGGGCTGCGTCTAGTCCACCTCATATGCTATAGCATGGTGGACCACGCTCGCTCACTACATGCAAAGAGTTTGCCTACTCTTAATAGATTTACTTCCTGGCAGGCAGATACTTTCTGTGAACTTTAAAAACACCAAGCGACATAGCCCTTCCTCTGTTTGTTGTTTAGCAACCAAAAAAAATGGTCAAGACAAGCGGGGGCCATAGTATAGTTGCCTGACGAAGTACTGTAGCGAAACAGAATATTGAACAGAGGCATTATGGAGGCACTAGGCTGGGTATACGTACCATGTCCTATAAACTATCAGCCAATCAGACTGTCACTACATGAATTAAATAAGAATATATGCCTTGACCAAGTTGTAGATAGTACATTACATACAGTACTACATACAATGTATTAAACACTACATAAGGATATTGAGATTTTGTTAGTGGACCTCAGGGGTATCTGCAACCAACATGGCTATTCCCATAGACCATTATTATCAATCTACACAGAACGTCCTTCTCAGACCACGAGTCCAGGGGAAAATAGAACTTTTCACAACAGTCTTATCTTTGTCTTTCTGAAATAAATGTCTTTGACTTGTGTTTCTAATAAAAAGCCCTCAGGAGAAAAAGAACAGAATAAGACTATTTTAATATCTTAAGTTAAACTTCAACTGTCAAATTGTAAAATCAAACTGCACTCTGTTTCTAACTCTGAATTCTAAGCCGTTTCCTGCAGACATGTTTGCCATGTTTGAGATTTTGACAAACTGTTGTGTCCCCACCGATACTGAAAGCTCCACTCTTGCCTGACTGCTGTATGTCTAACTATAGCACTGGCCCCTGGGGGATCCCACAAGACGAGAGCATGAGGGGAGAAGTGTCCTCTTCAGTTGCCTCGAGCCACTTTGTGGAAAGGGCCGGCCGACTGCTAAACAGAAACATAAGGACTGTGTGTGAGACTGTGTGTGTTTCTGTGTGTGTGTGTATGTGTGCATTTGTGTGCGTCTGTGTGCGTTTCTGTCTCTGTCTGAGAGTTTGCTAGTGTGTGTGCACCAAGCAGAAAGCACAGAGAAGCATGAGGCGAGGAGTGTAGAAATAGGCTATAGAGCAGCGACAGTGTAAACGGCTACGACATACACAAGCAATGAATGCAGACTGCTATACAGATGATTCCAAGACAGACAGACAGACAGGCCGACAAACAGACAAGGAATTGTGAACATCCCACATAGCCGAAAGCACTATGGGAAGTACTGCTGTGCCACTCAGACACCCATCAGAAGTCCTGCATCCCCATTTGAAAGAGCAGTACCATTGTTTGAACCGTCAATACTCCCACCATGTCGCAGTGGAGCGTATTGTCAAAGGAAAAACCCCAAAAAAGTTGGACATCCCCGGAAAGAAGAAGGAAAAAAAACATAAACAAAAACAAAACTACGATTAAATGAAAGCATTTTTTTCTTTGTCATGGCACAAAAAAAACAACAAAATGTCAGTCTTCACTGGGACACATCCACACCGCCCCTTTGTCTGAGAGACACATCCACACCGCCCCTTTGTCTGAGAGACACATCCACACCGCCCCTTTGTCTGAGAGACACATCCACACCGCCCCTTTGTCTGAGAGACACATCCACACCGCCCCTTTGTCTGAGACCCCCCCCCCCCCCCCCCCCCAGCCCTTAAAACCACCTCTCATCTCAACCGACTTTCAACACATTAGAAAATCATAGACATTAATGGCAAGAGACACAAGGCAAACCACACTTCACCCTATACCCCGCCCCACCCACCCCCCCCAGAGCCACACCTGTTTGACAGCATAGAACACACACACACACACACACACACACACACACACACACACACACACACACACTCCTACACAGACACACATATAACATTTACATGGTGACAGAATGGTCTCAAAAACAAAACAAAAAGGTGTTGGCACAGGCAACAGTCCCTGGGATTGAGAAAGAAAGAGAAAAGTAAAAGGATTACAAAAAAAAAAAAAAAAAAAAACAGAGAAACAATACAGAGCCGAAAACAGAGTGAAAACAAAAGCAATGAACGAATGAATGGAATCCCCTCTCAGAGCAGTCCCAAGTCCCTTAGGTTGTTCCCTTTGGGCAGAGAGGGAGGGAGGGAGGGAGGGAGAGAGGGAGAGGGACACAGGGGAGGAGGGAGAGAAGGAGGGAAAGAAGGAGGGAGAGAACAGGATGGTTTCCACTTGATTTGCATCCTGGCTGGCCCCTCCTCACGCCCCGCCGAGAGAGAGGAGGTGCTACCGGCGGGAGCTTCTGTCGTCGTGTTTTCCACGGCGCACACAGGACACAGGAAAGGAGCAGGTGCAGGAAGAGAAGGAGGAGGAGGGAGGAGGAGGAGGAGGGAGGAGGAGGAGGAGGAGGAAGAGGAGGCCCAGGAGGAGGAGGAGAGGGTGAAGGAGGGATGGTGGAGGAAAAAATGGCATGGAGGCCAGGTGATGCTCAGAAGGAGCAAACCGACACGGAAATGAGAATGTGAATGTATGGCGAGATAGAACAGAGGGGAGATACAACGGTGAGGAGAAAGAGAGAGAGAGAGAGAGAGAGAGAGAGAGAGAGAGAGAGAGAGAAAGAGAGAATAAGGAAAGAAAAAGAGAGGGAGAGAGAAACAGAGAGAGACAGAGAGAGAGAGAGAGAGAGAGAGAGAGAGAGAGAGAGAGAGAGAGAGAGAGAGAGAGAGTAAGAAAAGAAAGAGGAGAGAGAGGGTGGGAGGGAGGGAGGGAGACACAGACAGAGAGAGAGAGATGCAGCCCAGCCCCTTCCTGAACTTAAAAACAAATGAATAACCTGAGAGGCAAACTTGATTTTTTTTTCCCGTTAGAGGGGAACAGGGACATTGTGCTGCTTATGTTCCAATGCTGAATACCAGTTCCATTGGGCAGGGCTGGCGAGTGGGGAGTGGGAGGAATGGGCAGTATGATGGGCAGAGGGGTGGGTGGGATGTCACATGGATGCAGACTAGGAGAGGAGAGGACAGGACAGGACTGGACAGTTAGTTAGTGGCCGTCATGAGTGGTCAGCATGTCTTCAGCACGGCGATGGGACTCCAAGGCTTTCGTGGTGAACATATCCTGAGGCAGATCGGACTTCCGGCGTACTAGTGGCCGGTCTTTTCGCTGGTCTCTCTGGATCTAGACGGTAAGAGCGGAGAGGTAAGGAATCACAGTTAGTTTTGCTGAGTAATAAGGAATACATCCCCCACAATGCAATCCTATTGTTGCAGTCAGAACAGGAAGTCACTCCAGGACAAAGGAAGTGTCCTGCTCACACCAATGTAAATGAGTTTTCACAGGTCTCTCTCTTTACTGATCCTCAGGCTAACAGTCACTGCGTGCACATGGACGAGTTGAATACGACTGGAAAGGGATTGGGGTCGTACCGAATTCATGTGCACAGGCTAAAGATCGTATAGGGATTGGTTTCGCGAATCCGATTGAAACCCCTGGCTAAACCGATGTTAACCCACTTGGTGCAGCCTTGTGCACGCGATTATATCGGATTCGCGTACTGCGCATGCACTGGAATGCACTGCTTGTAATATCAAGTGCCGACGGCACAGTTCGTGTGGTATCAAGGAAACCAAAAAAAGCTGTTTGTTCGTTCATACGGACTTCCAAACAAAGCAGAATGCACAACATGTATGCAAATGCTACTCTGTCAACCTCCTCGAACGCCATCTTTGTTTGTATGCCGCCAGATAGTTTGTTTATTTTCTTTTTAGCAGCCGTCAACCAGAAGTAGTTCTAACACCACTTGTTGAAGGGAATACATCGCCACCTAGCGTAGCGGAAATGGCCAGATCTCTGACCATTATCCGATTACACGAACTCCATGTGCACTTGGATTTTGGCACTAGAACAAAAAAATGTTTTTTGTTCTAGTGCCTTGATTTTTTGTGAGCAGACGCACCAAGCAATACGTTGCTTAAAGTAGGCGCAGACGCCGACCTTTTGTTTAACCACTTGGATTTTGGGACAGACCACCCGTTGGGTAGCAACACCCAATCCAATCCGATCCTACCATGTGTACGTAGTGACTGTTAAAGGCAACAGGCTGACTGTAGCTGAAGGAAATCATTACACCCTTGATCTAGGAACGCTGATGCAAAAAAAAAAAAAAAAAAAAAAAAAAAAAAAGAAATTGATTCCTGAAATTGATTTTTTTTAAAGGAGAAAGACTGAGAGGTGAATAACTACAAGCCTTCGTCAATGTCAATTTGATCCAAGGTAAGATCTCATTAAATGAAAAATAAATTAGAAGACAAAAAAAAAAAAGTCCTGAAAAGTACACTTCTAGTTGTCAAGTGAAGCAACATGCCACTGTGGTGCTTGCGATAAACGAGCGATCCAAACACATCTAAGCGTGTTTAAAGGTTACACTGTGGGAGAGCACAAATGCCACCTCAAGCTCTGGCAGTCCCATGCCAGCTCTGCTGCCAAAATCCCCCCCCCCCCCCCCCCCCTATTTTTTCTAAACTGTGCAAGCTGTCATTCGGCGTCTTTCTTTGGGGCTTCCTCTAATTAGCTGTCAATTCAATTGGCCCGTCAGCTGTCCGTGGCCCTCTGTGGTTTTATAAGAGCTGAATACAGTGAAGTAATGGTAGGTGCTTAGGAGGGGAGCATCACAGAGAGGGTGCTCAGACAGCGTGCAGTATCATCAGCAGCAATGGGATGGCTTCTGTCTGTCTGTTTGTTTATTTATTTATTTAGCTTGTCATTTTGAACGGATGGCTTCTGTCCATGGCTATTACTTTACAGTGCAACGGCCAATGAACAACTAGTGGATGAAAACAATGCAGTAGCTGTATTGTCCATCTACTTTTATCTTATTTTAGACTGAGCTTTGGATACTTATTTTGATAAGATCTTTTCCCCGTTTCCTGTGACATGATCATGTATGAGTAAATATCATCGTCACAGTGTTTACCCATTTTCTGTGACAAAATGACACATCGCAGTACTAACGAATACTGGTAACTGATCAGACACAGTATTCAACCAATGCAATACATAGGTTAGTACAAACACACAATGTGTCTATATTCTCTATGTGGAATAGATGTTGTGAAGATGTGGACTCAGGTAAGCCTTATTACTAAGTGATATAGTGGATTTTAGGTGATGGATTTAAACACACAGTTTAGCTTTTTTTCGGTGCTGTGCACGGAGGTGATATCATTTTGATAAGTTGAGACCATCAAGAAATACTCCAGTCACGTACACTTCAAACAAAGTCCATGAAAGAGTATGAGAGTAGATTAGTTTTACAGAGTTAAACCTAAAGGATCATGCAGACATGCTGGATGAATACAAAAGTTACCTAAACCTATTCTATAGAAAATGCCCTCCTTAAAACATGCATATGAAGAATAGGACATGTAGCACATAAATGAGAACAGACACTTTTAAAAGATAGCTCATTGATTCCAGTGTTCAATTTACACCTTTCCTCCATATCCTGACAGAGGGAGAGGGAAAGAGAGAGAGAGGGAGAGGGAGAGGGAGAGAGAGAGAGCGAGGCAGAGGGAGAGGGAGAGATGGGGAAGAGAGAAAGAGACCCTATATTTGCACTGTAGAGGAACAGACAATACCAACATTTACCTGAATGGCTTCGTCCGCTACAGTCTTTTTTAACATCTGAACATCTTCTATCAATGGACCATCAGTCTCCATTGCTATGGGACTATCGTGGCCAGAGGAATCAACATACATAAGGAACTATTGCAAGGAAAAACAAAAGAAGAAAAAAATAAAGGATGAATTTTACAAAGACAAGTCAGTTTTGCAGGCAAAGGAAAAGGTGATTCAGACAAACAGAAATGAAGGAGGGTTAAGGAAATCAGCATTCCAACCGATCGATCGAATGATGGCGGGAAATGTACTGAGTTAAGAGGGGAAACGAAAAAGAAAGTGTCATGCCATTCATGCGTGTTGAAACAAACATGACTAGTGGTATTTCGGTCAGGTTCCAGTGAAAACTGTGTCTTGCTGTGGACTGAAATTAAAACCGACGCCCCATTTCAGTGATGAGCAAAATGTGCAAGAGAAGTTTAGTTAAGTATATGCTCAAGTGAAGGACCAAGGCTGACGCCCATTTTAGAAGCATTTTAGCACAGCCATGCTCATTCAGCACCAGACTTTCCTTGTAGCTCATGTTCACCATGGTCAGTATATGACATAGCAAGGCATAGGCTAGAAGTTACTTAGTTTCAGCATTCACTGAAGTGTTTAATGACTTAGTGCCCGGGTGACAGTGGATGAAACGGGATACATTATTCCACCCAATTCGCTGACAAGTGTCCAAGAGCAAACCATTCCATGCCAGTGTAGCGGGCCAACCATGACCTTACCCTGGGGGAAAAACACCATCCGACCCACCTGTGGGTTTGATTTGGCAAGATTCTCGATCTTGATCCAGGCCTCTTCCCTCTCTTTTAACTTTAACTTTTCCCTGTGGCACAGACACAAAACACATAGAGATGTGTTCAATCTGCGTTAACAATGCCCATAGGGTATGTCGTATGTTGTGTGGGTGTGGTACGAAGAGTGTGTGTGGTGACGCTAAGCTTATGGGATATGTGGTGGGTTGTTTGAGGCATGGTATGTAGTGTATCTATGTTGTGTGAACATGCTGTGTGTGTGTGTGTGTGTGTGTGTGTGTGTGTGTGTGTGTGTGTGTGTGTGTGTGTGTGTGTGTGTGTACAGGTGCACTGCAGCAATGCTTTTCACATGTGAAGAACGGAAAACTAAAGTTCATTCATTTTTTAATGTGATGCTACAAGGATACTACTATACTGTTCCCTGGGTTCCCTGGCAATCAGTATTTTTGTTTCAAGCCTTTTGCTGTATTGGCTTACAATGCTAAAACCCGGACAAATAAATAAATACGTGGGAAAGACCAGAAAGAAGAAACCAACATGAATAAAGTAAAGACTGCTACTTCCCTGTTCTTAAGGAACCACAGTAGCAGGGTTAAGACTGCGAACACATTGCAAAAGATGGCAACAGACTGCAAAATATTGCAAAACATAGGGCTGTGTCTCACTTGTTTTTCTCTGCCCTGAACTGCTGCGTGCAGTCATCGAACAGCTTCTGGTTCATCTCCATGAAGAGCTTCAGAGCGTTGTAGATCAAACCATGGATGGTCCTGAGAATTAGGAGAACAAGATCAATTGAAGGTCAAGGAGCAGACAGAGAGACAGACAGATATAGAGAGAGACAGACAGATATAGAGAGAGACAGACAGATACAGAGAGAGACAGACAGATATAGAGACAGACAGATATAGAGACAGACAGATATAGAGACAGACAGATATAGAGAGAGACAGACAGATACAGAGAGAGACAGACAGATATAGAGAGAGACAGACAGATACAGAGAGAGACAGACAGATAGAGAGACAGATATAGAGAGAGACAGACAGATATAGAGAGAGACAGACAGATACAGAGAGAGACAGACAGATATAGAGAGAGACAGACAGATATATAAAGAGAGACAGATATAAACAGAGACAGACAGATAGAGAGAGACAGACAGATACAGAGAGAAACAGACAGATATAGAGAGAGACAGACAGATACAGAGAGAGACAGACAGATATAGAGAGAGACAGACAGATACAGAGAGAGACAGACAGATACAGAGAGAGACAGACAGATACAAAGAGAGACAGACAGATATATATATATAGAGAGATAGAGAGATGCTTTATTGATCCCAAAAGAAAACAAGAAGCAACAAGAGGCATGTCACAGGTAAAGGAAATGTTTATACAGTGTAGCCATAAATGATTTCTACACTTTGACAAATTTTAAAGAAATATAGAAGAGATATTAAAGAAACAATTTGAAAAATGGTTTCAACTACAACAAATATGTGGTTGGGCATTGCTGCATCTCTCAACAAGATGATGGGTGAACCCAAGCACATTACACATTGCATATAAGCCTTCCTCACCAAGAAGATTATTTGTCAGA
>CM050205.1:10687500-10845000 GCA_027475355.1 Coilia nasus
AAACTTATTGTGCATTGCATATATAGGTACTCACTAAATAGTTCAGCTTGTTGAAAATATTTTAATGCATAGTCTTAGAACATTTTTGTTAATATTTCAATAAATAAAATCCCAGTTTACCTTCCAAGTATCTCCAGCAATTCAGCTATTCCATTATGGTGCTCTGTCTCATAAATGAATCTATTAAATAACCACAACAGGCTTAATCAGTTTTTTGGGGAAGTAATGAAAAGACCCAACAAACAAAACAAATAAGATTATTAATATAGGCGATGGAACCACGCGTTTGTTTTCCAAGCCTGGTATCACTCACCTATAAAATATATTATTGATTTGTTTCCGGATGTACGCCCTCAGGCCAAGGAACTTGCCGTAGATCCGGTGAAGAGTGGTCTTCAGGAAGTCTCTTTCTCGGGGGTCTTCGCTGTCAAACAGTTCTAAAAGCTGTGGGGAAAACAATGTCTCAAAAAGTCACCAGGAGCCTCAGCACATCTGAGGTAAAAATAATAATAATAATAATATGAAACGGGGGAATGTGTAATAACATGATGGCAGCAGGGATTAGGGAAATTAGGTTGACCTTACCTGCATGACAAATTTCTGGTCAATGTATTTCTTAGCTATGTTGGGCTGAAAGTCAGGAGATTCTAAAAACCTAAGGAAAAATTCATAGACGAGCTGCAAAAAAAAAGGAAAGCAAAATTAGGGAGAACATCAGATGCTCCATCAGTGCTCCATCACAACAGTGAACATCATCAAAGACACGAATGGGAATCACCCCAGAAAATATGCGTCCTCTGCCACTACATGCAAACCCTCAGTAGAAGACCTCAAGGTATGTGTGTACACTGAAACACACACACACACACGCGCGCGCGCACGCACACACACGCACGCACGCACACGCACGCACGCACACGCATGCACGCACACGCATGCACGCACAGTGTTTTCCCCAGAAATAAAAAGAAGGGTTTAAATTTTTATGTAAATACGATGACGCGGTGGCACGGTAGCTAGGAGGATTGGTGGGCATGCACCCTGGGATTTTTTTTTTCTAGAGCTAAAATGGTGCATTCTAGGAAGATCTGAAGCTAAATTTTGGTCCCAGAAGGCTGGTGGAAACATAACACTTTTAATACAATGTTGCATTTTTTGGCACAAATAGAACAAAAAACTTGTTCCTACTATCAGCTAAATATCTCCCTGTATGGCCACATGAAAGCTGAATTGATACCACAGATCGTAGATTCTGCAGATAAATATAATTCAGTGTAGTGTAGTATTATCTAGAATGATGTCTGATGACAACAAATTCTTATTTCAGTGTTCCTGTAACAAGCTAACGAACTAGCTCATTGAAATGATTGGTAATGTGGTAATGCTAACAGTCATCAACTCACCTTGAATTGAACACGCTGCAATAACCTTACAACTTTATATTACTTTCTCCACTTCAGCTAATATCAGTATTAGTATCTAGGTGGGTGTTGGTGAGTAAAGTGGCAGCTTTCAGTTTAAAACATTATGTTAGCGTAGTTCGCTAGCGTTAGCGCGCTAACAACCCCATACAGGCTGCAGCCTGGTCTGAAATGAAGCTAATTTTCTGGAAATCCAAACAGTAACAACGTAGCTACACTATTAGGCTTGAAATAATCACAAATAATTGCGGATTGTGACACTTTGTTAAAAAGAACCATCAACAAATCCAGAAAGACGTAAGGACCAATTTATTAGTTAAATTCCACGAGTGTCCCATTCAATGAAACAGTCTTGACTCTGCTCTATTTGCCTTTCACGCTCTCTCTCACTCTCTTTCAGCAGCTAGATGATCCGATCACATTCTGTACACTGGGGAGAAAGTTTTCTTGCTACATGAGCATGTCCCAAGGAGAGCGTTCTCCTTCCTTCTTGTGTAGCATTTACAGTCAAAGTCAGGCAGTTTTAGTAGCCCCAAGGTTTGCGTTAAAGATCTTAGATTCTACAATACTCTCTGATACAGCTGACTGGCGGAAAAAAAAACAAAGGAGCACTGTAATCGGCATGTGATTGGCCAGTTTCGCCAGTATAGTAGTTTACACCCACCACGGAAGTTTCCTAAAAACGCAGCCTACATTTGACTACATTGGGGCTTCTTGTTCGGGGAAAATCCAGGGGGGATGTTTTTGTGCATGATTTTTAAGCGTATCGGCATTTTATGAAAGCGTCTCGGCAAAACTTGATGCGTATCGGCGAAAAAAGAAGCGTATCGGTGCCGATACGCTTAGACGCTTTGGGGAAAACACTGACGCACACAGACACACACACCATATGGAGCCTACCTGGAGGTGGGGCCAAGCGGCTTCAAGAGTGGGCTCGTCCTCCTCGGGGTCAAACTCGGCCCCTGTGGGGTTCGACGAGGGCGGCAGCGTCCTGAACATGTTCACAGCGAACTGCAGTGAAACAAACACACAACAGCATTAGCTAACATCTACTGCAGGAGTGTCCAAACATTTGCCAGGGGGGCCCTTGGGGGGGTGGGGGCGAGGTGAACATGTGTGAGGGCCAACCATTATAATGACACGATAATAACACAATAATAATAATAATAATAATAATAATAATAATAATAATAATAATAATAATATGCACATGAACTATTTAATGAATATTTTATTATAATGGCATACTTTTTATGTCACAGTAGATTCTACTGTGTCTGTCTGTATGTGGGTGGTGTGTCTGTCTGTGTGTGTGTCTGTGCGTGTGTGTGTGTTAGCACAATCTTAACATCTGAAAAGTAAGCAGTCTGTCCAAAAAACAGTGGGCACTATACTATCAACATCAAGCTTTCAACCCCTTTACATATTAGGGCAGATGTACTGTATACTACCTTGGGCATAGTTTTGATCAGTGTAACAGAATCTACCTATATGTTTGATGCTGTTCTGATTTCAGATAAGTTAGGAAACACAAGTCTGCCCATCCACAAAAATGTAATGCTTCACAAACAGTCCATAATGACCTAGCCTGGTAAACCCGCCCCTCGTACTTCATTTCATTTCGTGCAGAGGGTCTGGAACAGAGACCGTCAGAAACGATTTGCTGGAGGTGCCTCTGCCTTTACCCAATCGCTAACACCTGGTCGTAACATATGCAATTAGCCTACCTACGCACTACAATTCAAATGTAGCACACAAGGTGAACGTCACAGCTAACGAACACACCTTCTGTTCGCTGATTGGACCGTACTTTCTGCGACTTGCCAAATGCTCCTCAAGAGACTCCGGTCCAGACCCTCTGGACGAAATGAAATGAAGTACTAGGGGCGGGTTTACCAGGCTAATAATGACCCACATCCTACACAAAACATTGACACTCCATGTCCACAGAAGAATGCTTTCGTTACGATGAAGGGCGTTCGCAATATTCGGCTTACAGTTGAAGATGTTCCCTTGGAGACAATTAGGGCATTAAATACTTTGGCTGCCCTCTCGGGCACTGCTCACTAGTGCAGGGGCTTAAGTGCTGATTAAACGTACGCCGTATGCCTTACCCTGGCCCCTTGCAGCCACTTCGCATAAACGATCTGTGTCAAAAATAATCACAAAACACTGACTTAAAGCGAACAACACAATAATGCAGTAGTTACGCACAGAGGGTGATCAGCCAAATGGCTAAGGGTGGGGGGTGGGTGTTACCATCAAAAGCATTCAAGCGGAACATGAGAATCAAAGACGGTCACGCTCAACACGCATACATGAGAGACACGACAACACAAACGCTCACTGAAGCCGTCCAGACCAAACGCGCTTCTCACTCGGCTCATAATGCATTAGCATCTCCATTCAAAAGCTTTGATGATTAAAGCCGAAGCACATCAAAGTCAGCCTTCTGCCTCAAGGACGGGGTGGAGGGTGGGGAGTGGGGAGTGGTGGGGTGGGTTGTTGCGTTGTTTGGAATATAATGGCGTCTCCGGCAGTTGGACACGTTTGAATATTAACGTTGTGCATTTAAAAATCGCCCACCTTCATCTGCTGCCTTTTACCTCATCATATTTTTCCCTGCCAGGACCCCACTTGACACTGGCGGCTTGACAGGATCTCTCCGAGCCAAGAATACCGGGTTTCTGCTGCGGCTAGATTCAGGGGAAACTCTGTAAGGTGACAGGCTAAACGTTGGCCAAACACTCAGAACTCACGAAGAGCGGAGTGCACTGTGCGTCCCCTCTGCCATCTCCCATCCAAACAGCACAAACCGCACCAGGCTCCAAAACTGCTGCGGGGACGCCATCATGTTCTAAACACCAACATGTACGACCGCTCGGGGGTGGGGGTAGGAGTGTCTGTGTGTGTCTGTGTGTGTATATCTGTGTGTGTGTGTGTATGTCTGTGTGTGTGTGTGTATGTCTGTGTGTGTCTGTGTGTGTGCGCGCATGGAGAGGGGCTTGTATCGTACTTTGCACTGCTGGCAAATTCCATCTGTCTATACCACAGAGAGGAAGAAGGAGGGGAAAAGAGACAGAGAGAGCAAGAGAACACAGAAACACAAGAAACTCAGAGAAGAGGAGCAGACATTGACAGGCTGGTCTACAGCAGGCTCAGGCAGTACAGGCGCACAGGACACTCATGTGAGGGAGAGCAGAGGGGGGAGAAGAGACAGAAATAGCGTGAAAGAGAAAGGAATGACACAGGGGTCAATCGATAGACACACAGCAAAACAGCTGTGCAGACAAACAAGCAGAGAAAGAGAAAGGACAGAGAGAGAGAGACAGAGAGAGAGAGAGAGAGAGAGAGACACAGAGACAGAGACAGAGACAGAGACAGAGACAGAGAGAGAGAGGGAGAGAGAGAGGGAGACAGAGAGAGAGAGAGAGAGAGAGAGAGAGAGAGAGAGAGAGAGAGAGAGAGAGAGAGAGAGAGAGAGAGAGAGAAAGACAGGGGAAGTGAGAGATGGATAAAGAGAGAGAGAGGTAGAGAGACATACAGAGGGATTTCACTCTCTGTGCTCCTGGCTGGAGCGGAGAGATCAAAGGAAGGAGGTCAGCTGGCAAGGGAGAGGGTGAGGTAGGGAGAGGACAGGAGGAAAGAAAGGGAGGGAGAGAAAGGAAGGATGAACTGCGTGGGTCGTTGCTAGAGAGGAGGTGAGGGGGAAATAAAAACAGGGAGGGAGCTACCAAGAGGGAGCCATCAGAGGGAAAGAGAAAGAAGAGAAAGAGAGAAAGAATGAGTCAGACTAATACAGAAGAACAGAAAACACGATAGAAGACAGAGAAAGAAACACAGAGGAAGAGCAAATAGTAGAGATAGATGGACAGTAGAGAGAGAGAGAGAGACAGAGGGACAGAGACAGAGAGAGCGAGAAAGAGAGGTAGAGAGAGAGAGAGAAAGAGAGAGGAAGAGAGAGGTAGATGTAGAGAGAGAGAGAGAGAGAGAGAGACAGAGAGAGAGAGAAAGAGAGGTAGAGAGAGAGAAAAAGAGAGAGGAAGAGAGAGAAAGAGAGAGGTAGATGTAGAGAGAGAAAGAGAGAGAGAGAGAGAGAGAGAGAGAGAGAGAGAGAGAAAGAATGAGAGTCAGACTAATACAGAAGAACAGAAAACACGATAGAAGACAGAGAAGGAAACACAGAGGAAGAGCAAATAGTAGAGATAGATAGACAGTAGAGAGAGAGAGAGAGAGAGGGACAGAGACAGAGAGAGAGAGAAAGAGAGGTAGAGAGAGAGAGAAAGAGAGAGAAAGAGAGAGAAAGAGAGAGGTAGATGTAGAGAGAGAGAGAGAGAGAGGCACAGACAGAGATAAAAAAAGACAGAGCAAGAGATAGAGAGACCAAGAGAAGGAGAGACTGAGCACATGACCACGAGCAGGCTGCCTAACCATGTGCATCACCTCTGGGTAGATGCTGTTAGCACTGGAGAAGTAGATATGTACACAGTGGTAGCTATAACAGTGGCTGGGGCCTTATAATGTGCATCACCTCTGGGTAGATGCTGTTAGCACTGGAGAAGTAGATATGTACACAGTGGTAGCTATAACAGTGGCTGGGGCCTTATAATGTGCATCACCTCTGGGTAAATGCTGTTAGCACTAGAGAAGTAGATATGTAGACAGTGGTAGCTATAACAGTGGCTGGGGCCTTATAATGTGCATCTCCTCTGGGTAGATGCTGTTAGCACTAGAGAAGTAGATGGTAGCTATAAAAGTGGCTGGGGCCTTATAATATGCATTAATATAATATGCAATATGCCTGGAAGATACAGGCTAACGGTAGCTAGCGCCTTATCAAGTAAACCACCTTTGTGTAGATGTCAACAACAGAGATTAAGAATAGCCTGATAAGCTGGCTCACACCAAATTGTGTGGTCTGGCCACAGTCAATAAGGAAGGCGCAACCCAAGGGGTGACATTAACGGGTTGTCTTTCAAAACTGCCTCTGCATGCAACAGGAATGAGGTACAACCAATCAGCGCAACAAACTATACCATAGCACTATACCAGTGCACCGTCCCAGCTCTGTCTGTCTTCATCATGTTAAGCCCGCCCATTGACTCGCTACCTAGGCAGACCGGTGTAATTTGGTCCGTCTAGATTTGAGAGAACAGCTACTGAGCGTCAATGGGTTGTGGCTAGGCCCTTACCATGCGTACCGCCTCTGGGTAGTGTCTAGATGGTGTTAACACTGGAAAAGCAGACCAGGATAGAAATGTTAATTACCGCCTCTGGGTACATGGTGTTATCCCTGGAAGATATCCCAGTGGCTGGGGCCTTACCATGTGCACCACCTCCGGGTAGATGGTGTTATGCCTGAAAGATATCCCAGTGGCTGGGGCCTTAATATGTGCACCAGCTCCAGGTAGATGGTGTAATGCCTGGAAGATATTCCAGTGGCTGGGGCCTTACCATGTGCACCACCTCCGGGTAGATGGTGTTATGCCTGGAAGATATCCCAGTGGCTGGGGCCTTACCATGTGCACCACCTCCGGGTAGATGGTGTTATGCCTGAAAGATATCCCAGTGGCTGGGGCCTTACCATGTGCACCACCTCCGGGTAGATGGGCTCGGTGATGACGTTGCGGTTGTGAGTGATGTACTCCACCATCTCGCTCAGCGCCGCCCGCTTCACCTCCTTCCATTTCAGGTCACTTAGAGGGTCGGACACGAAGTCGAACAGCACGCAGCACTGCCGCAGCTTCTGCACGAACAGCTTCTCCTGCTCCGCCGGGGCTACATCTGCACCATGGGGTCAGAGATCAGAGGAGAAAGGTCAGAGGTCAGAGATCAGAACGTAGCCTACATCAAAGACGGCATGTGGTCAGTGGAGTTCAGAGCGAGAATTCAGCCCGCAAAGCAACTGTATTAAATTTCCAATTTCCATTAAAAGTCCACTTCACACACTGATTCATGTCTATAGGCAGTGGCACGCTACTGAGGCTTGTTTGCCCTCAGTTTCAAACACTCTTGCTAGGTACAAGAACTAGATACTGAAATTTACAGATTTTTTAAAACATAATCAAACATAATAGCCTGATGGTGATCAGTGCATTGTGACCAACACAATCAAAACAATCAAAAACAAAACCCACCCATTTTAACACTGACACCACGAATAATGCATATTAGACCATAAGTACAAACACATGCAGCATGGCGCTTCTAACAATTACGCTAACACTTCCAGCAATGTGATGCTAAAACTAGTCCATGCAGTACACATGCATGTCTAAGCATGATGCTAAATATGGCAAGCAATGGCAAGTCATTCCCAGAGTGCACCTCAGGTCTGTGGACTTGTAAAGGGATACCACAGGCATCCTCTGTGTAGTGGGGACCATGACCGCTGACTGTAACAGCTCAGCAGGAAAGCATGTGATTGGGGGAAGAAGAGCTGTAATGTGCCAAACGATATTCTTCTATCTTGAGTCGTATTCTAACGGATATTCTTCTATAGAATCTTTGAGCCGCATTCTAACGGATATTCTTCTATAGAATCTTTGAGCCGCATTCTAACGGATATTCTTCTATAGAATCTTTGAGCCGCATTCTAACGGATATTCTTCTATAGAATCTTTGAGCCGCATTCTAACGGATATTCTTCTATAGAATCTTTGAGCTGTATTCTAACGGATATTCTTCTATAGAATCTTTGAGCTGTATTCTAACGGATATTCTTCTATAGAATCTTTGAGCTGTATTCTGCCGTGCAGACACAACACTAGGCTATGGCCGCAAGGCTGCGTTTGGCAGTCCCAATTTGCCGTGTGCGCCAGGGTATTAACGGGGTATCAGAGCAACATGTTCTAATAAATGATGCCAGTAATTCACCCTAACAAAACCCTGAGAAGGCTGAACCACCACAGACCAGACAGCAATGGCACAGAGGTAAAGACAGGGTGCACAATTCTGGAAAAGGATTTGTTGATTAGTTTGATTGCTAATACGCGAGAGGCAATTAAATAGCACCCCTTCTGTCATGCTCCTGAAATAACGTGTTTGCTGGCAACAATTGATTATGGCCCAATGTGTGTGTCTGTCTGTGTGTGTGATGTCTGTGTGTTTGTGTCTGTATGTCTGTGTGTGTGTGTGTATGTCTGTCTGTATGGTTATCAGCTGTTGTCCCTGGAACAAATTGGGCCCGAACCTGGTGCTGACCCGGTCTGCCTTCCAGACTAGAGACCCAGAGCGCCATGGGGATTCGGCACCAGCGACCGACTACTCTTGTGTCTGCACGACCCAGATCACGGTCGCTCTCGCAGCGCACAAACATCACAACAGGCGGCCGGCTCCTTCTCAACATTACTCAGTTTCAACACGGAGAAGGTTGCCAAACAGTCATGGCGGTAGCCATCTTGGTGTCAGAACTTGGCACAGGTTCCGAGTGAGGATATTGGTTTCCCCCAGCAGATCATCATAAGCATTTGGAAATGTAAACACACGCACACACACACAGACGGCATATGAGACACAGCATACATATGGTGTACAGTGTAGGCTACTGAACAAGCAAATACCAGGCATTTTGTACAGTCGCACAGCTTATACAATATACTGTGTCTGTGTGTCACTTCAGGGCAAAGTACATTACAGCTGAGTACACCATGGCTACCTGATGAGTAAGAGAGGTGGGGGTGGTGGGTTATTTCCAAGGAAAAGAGAAAGAGAAAGAATAAGTGATGAAGAGGATGTGACAGAACTACAGAGCGTGCAACAGGAAGGCAGAGCAAGCCCCTTGAGAGACAGTGTGAGAGACAGAGGCAGGGAGCCAAGGAAGGAGGGAGGGAGGGAGGGAGAGAGGCAGACAGAGAGAGAGGAAGAATGGTTTGACATCCTATTTGTTCAACCACTATCTACCTCGCTCACACAGTTTTATTTTTGCAGTTTTATGTGTTCTGGAGGTGTAATTGAATAAAGATAGGGTAGGAAAGAAGTAGCGAGAGGGAGGTTAGAGAGCAAATGAGTGAGAAATAGACAGAGAGACAGAGGGGTGAAAGAGAGAGATAGGTGAGAGAGAGAGAGAGATGAAGAGAGGGAGAGAAGGAAAGAGAGAGAGAGAGAGCCTGGCTATTTGGACACTGAAGCCTGCCTGCCTTATCAGGCAGCATCTGTAACTAGGCAACAGTGTTCCACAGCAGCACAAACCTATTTGTCAGGTAAGGTTGTGTTGACAAGAGACAGGGGGAGAGGGCCAGTGGGCTGTGGGAGGATGGGGTTCAAGGAGGACTAAACGCGGCCGCGCTCACCGGACAAAACAAGGCTGTGCCTTACACAGCACACATCAGCATTCACAAACAAAGCCGACCAATTTCATTGTGTGTATGAGGAACACCAAGAAATCTGTGCCAACAGGAAGCTATTCATCACCTAATTTAGCTGAATGGCACGACGTGTGGATAGAAAGGACCTTTGCTTGAGATTGTATAGCATACTCGTCACGTTCGGGTTTCTTTAGGGGTGGGGGGAGTTAAACTTATACAATGACACACAGGCACATGCACATAAATAATGCAGAGGGCCAAACAGTATATGTGTGTAGGGAAGTCATTAGTGAGTAACCTCAGCCTTCGCAGAAGCGTTAAACGCCAATCTTCCAAGTAGCCTGGTGAATGAATAAGAATTCCTAACCAACGTACAGGCTACAGTGTGGAGACGTACAGATGCTTCCCCATATGCAGAAAGAATATTGTAAGGGTTTTAGAACCTGAATAGTTTGCCAGTTTTATAATTCTAAAGCACTTAACATGCGAAAGAATGATGTTCAGAAGGTAAAAATAATGTCAGCTCATCCAGCAATTGGGAATGTTTAATCTAAGATTTTCACTGTGTGAACGGTTCTGAGTGTGCAGATTTACAGGTGCTACAGTCTTACAAACGCTTTCTTTTTTGGGCTTTATTTTTGCGGCAGTTGACCAAATAAGAATGAGACTAAATATAATCTCCCCCCGAAGTACTGTCAGCCCTTCTTAATCCACCTGCACTGTCTTCAAAATTAGCTTGGCCAAGCAGACAGGAAAACAGGCGCAAAATAGGGAGACGGCGCATGACATTCATCACCAGGGAGTGAAAACGTCCACTTACCGCACCGTGACTCAAAAAACGGCCTCAACAGATGGATAAAAATAAAGTCACAATGATGAGTCACAAGACACCCCCCACCACCCTCACCAAGACTGCTGGCTTCTTATTATACCGCTCAAAGGTCTATTATGGCCCCTGTGTTAGCTCACAGAGCCTGAAATATTTAGCTAGTAGGCTAGGGCTCCAGCTAGTTTTCTCTTGGGGAATATAGTGACCTCTAACAATAACTGAGGTGAACCTGCCAAATGAACACCAAATGAGGTAAATAGTCGATATTGGGGAAGCAAATAGGGAAAATGTTTCAGAATGTGTTTTTTTTCTGTTCCTGCATGACATCTTTTTTGTATGCCAATTAAGCCGTGTCATTTGACACAGGCTGCTTTTGACAGGCATCAACACCGGTGAGTATGAGTAACACTGGGTGCAATCGATGTCAACTGAGTGGGACGTGACCTCTTCTGTGTGTCCCCACCCATGCACGCACACACACACAGGCACGCACACACACGCACGCACGCACACAGAGACGCATGCACCTCTCGACGTTAAAACCCTATTGATAGGCGAGCTTTGACGAACCGCTCCGCCCTGCTCGTCAATATTCCCGTGGCACGCGTCCCCGTCCGTCCGTCAAACTAAAAGCCATCAGCCATCCACACATCCATCAGCCATCCACACATCCATCCGCCACTGACACACTCAGTGGGGAGTGGGGCTGGCCAGTGGCCATTTTTGCATTTTGTGAGTGAGAGACGTTATTGACGAGCGCAAATGAGAGCAACGCTAGTAGCGAGACCCAGCCCATGGGGCACCGGAGGAAATCTGCATATTGCATATCTTGGGTCTCGCTCATGTCGAACGAGCCCTTGCATCATCACCACCACCATCTTCATCAGTGTCTTCTTCGTCATCTTTTTATCATCATCACCACCACAGCCACAGGCTGAAGCTCCGATTCTGTGCATGGGCTGAGTCTGACGGCCATCAAAGCAGAGGCTTGAGACACCAGAAATAAGCCTGATGAAGGAAGCCCTGCACACTTCCTGACATGTTTAACATCAGTGCCACTCAAATCTTCTTAGAGCAACAAAAATGCTGCTGACAAAAATGCAATATGCAATAGGTCAGACTAGATTTTGCTTTACACCCTGAATTGCACAATACCACTCAGTCATTTTGATGACTGGTATTATCGGTTTGCTTACTGCAATTCATGCTTTTCACAGTTCAAAAAAGCTGTCAAGGCAGGTGAAACAAAACAATACAAAATGAAATGGGCAACACATCAGGAAATAAGCTACACCGATTACACCGATGTATCCTCAAAGCATCCTGCTGACACTTCCCCGAGTGTATTTCACAAACTCTTTAAAAGGCTTCCTTAAGGGAAAATGCCCTCTAAGCCCAGAGTAAGTGCAAGCAGCACTGGTAATGAAGTAATCACAGACACAATTTCAATTTATTATTAAATGGGGCTAGCAACAACCAGCTATCAGGATGTCTCTGATCTTCTCTCCTATCAGGACTTGCTGTGGTAGGTAGGGCTGCTCAATTAATCGAATTCTAATTGTGATAACGATTTCAGGGCCAAACGATCTCACAACACATAAAATCGAGGGAAACAATGTTTTTGTCCTAATTATTTTCTACTGTTTGTACTGTACATTAGATGTATACATTAGACATTTCTACTGTTTGTACATTAGACATCAAAGGAGATGATTGCGAAGAAAGGTATTAGGGAAAATCCGAAGGTACAAGAATGTTTTTTCGAAATGTTTTTGAATACATTTTCAATAAATGAAGCATGTTGCTGAGGAAAACAAAATAACCGTTTGAATAATCGTGATTTCAGTTTTGGGCCCAAATAATCGTGATTCTAATTTTTTCCATAATCAAGCAGCCTTAGCCCAAGGCCTTTCCAGTTAGGACCCAGCCTGCCCTGACCTCCACATGTAAGCACACTTCTAGCCTCCTGCCTCCTCCTTTCCTTCTTCTCTACTCCTTCTCCTCTCCACCTCCTCCGATGAAACCCTGCACTGAAAAGACACTGGTTTAGAAAAAATCATATGCCAGTAGTGGTGTAATGGTCCCCTCTCTCATTAATGGCTCTCCTGACACACACGGCATTCCTCACACCTTGTTCCAAGTCATGCATCACGGCAGACAGACAGACAGACAGACAGACAGACAGACAGACAGACAGACAGACAGACAGACAGACAGACAGTAACCCTAACCCTACAGGCAGTGCTGACAGGAGTCACATCAGCACTGTGCAGGAGGCTATGGTTTGTGGCATAGAGTATGACATTTAGCAATGACTTGGGGCATTCACTTACAGTACTATACGACACAGTACACCAGGTACCCCAGTCCATTTTTCAGTCACAACTTTGGTCTTGTTTCCTGCTTGCATCTTTACCTGCTGTAATAAATCTGGGCCTATAATTAAACTGTCACCCAAAGATTTGATTCCGCTAGGGCTGTTCTCTTTTACCTGAAATGACATGTGGTTTTCTTTGTTCATAACATCTGACATAAGGACTGACACCACACAACACCCTTTTCGGAATCAAGAAAGATAAACAGTATCCACAAGTTCCATACACATTGACATAATCACCATAGCATTTTGGATTGTTAAATTATATGGAAAGATAAGTGCAAATTGTAAGGGAATTTCAAGCACATAAAAAACAAGCACGTCTCTGTTCAAACATTACCAATGAAGGTAATGAAAACATGATTTGACAAGTAAATTATGAGATTTCACAATTCTTAAGCCATCTCTTGAATATGATTCAGTATGAGATATGGTGCTAAATGTGTCCTTCTTTATTACATAATAGACAAGGACAAGTACCCTGTGATCTTACAAGACTAAATTAAAACAACTGCTAAATAGCTTTAGATTAAATATAAAGAAACCTTTATATTTCTAGGTAAATATTTGACTAATTTTAAATCAGTAAGTAATTTTTAGTTGTATAACACAATTACAAACAAAGTGCTTTACAGTCAGAGACAGGGGGAGTATTGGTAGAGGACGATATGTCAGAGGATACTATCAGTTTAAGTTAATGTTTCCTAGGTGTGACAAACCTACAGAGAACAAATTCACTGAGTTCAATGAGTGCAGAGTGCCGAGTTGTCCTGCATCACCAAATAAGAGAGCAGGCAGGCAGGCAGCACAGAGCAAGAGACACAAGCCTCTGAATGCTCAAGCACCCAGGGAAGTGTGTGGGGGTAACGTGGCTGGGCCATGCCTTTTAAGGACATCCTAAAAAGTCAGGCGGTTGAAAATAATAGGTAAAAAACCTGCCCTAATTTTGGCTGCATTTACAACAAAGGCCGGCAAACGCCAGAGGACATAACAGAGAGTCGCACAAACACAAAAACAAGACTCCTGCCTCTCACATTAGCTGGAGGAGAGAAGAGGCAGTAGGGTCGGGTCTCGGTGGTGACACAAAGCGCGAGGCTAGGAATGAAACATGGGGATGGCTGGAGGTTTGACCACATAGATGTGCACCCACGTAGGGTTTAGAGAAAACACACGATACTTGTGCACCTAGAAAGAGGACCTTTTGAAGAGGAGATTCAAGCCTTACTGACTACAAACCTTATTCTAACATACTACTGCTTGGGAGCACAGTTATCACTTCAGGTTTTATTATTATTATTCTATTATTTCTTGAATCAATCATCCTATTGGTGGGTTTGTTTGCAAAGTCGCAGGGTGTAGTTGGTCTGTGAACATTTCTAGGACACTTCATCAGTAGTGCACCTCAGGATCTCCGGGCCTTTAGTCACTATACACCCTCCTCTGAGACGGCCCCACTTAAGATAATCAATTCTTAGCATGTGTCCAGTGTCCAATTAGTCTATATTGTCTTCCAAGAAGTCCTAATTTGGTGAACGGAAATTAGGTAATAGTCTGTACAATAAAGCTAATGCTAAAGCTAATGCTACCCAGTGGTTTTATACCTCTTGCTACCTAATACTAATTTATTTTTGACAACTCTCCACTTTCCCATGTTCCATACGCCACACAACTCCACGGAGCAGAGTTAAACCTAGAGACCTAGATTGCTGACAAAGAGGACGTTTGACAGAGGCAAGGGACATCTGACAGAGGCCAACCATTCCAGCTCCACTCCACACATAGTTACAAGAGGTTCCCATAGCACCTCCGTCATTCTTGCCAAAAATAAAACATATTTTCCTTTCTACACTCATAAAACAATACTGAACCCTCTGCACGTAGAAACTCATCTGCATTCTCTGAATGTGTAGACCTGCAGGAGTTGAGGTCTCGACAGTAAAAGATTCAGGTCATACATCCAGTCAGTCTGCCTCTCAGTGAGGCCACAGTGTTGTTGCCAGTGGGGCTGCCTCTGGTCTCCTGCCGCTGCCTCGCAGAACGAGCCAAGCCTTTGGAGGCCAGGCCCTCATTACTTTCAGGGGCCAGCAAGTGTTTTTGTGGTGTCAGTTCTCACGCACCCTCATGTGGCCTGACCACCTTGACGGTGTGTTTGTGTACATGTGTGTGTGTGTGTGTGTCAGTCGGGTAGATGGATCAGATTACATAACGCTGATAATGTTTCGGTACATGCCTAAAATACCGCAGCAGAGGTGGAGAGAGGGGTGGAGGGTCGTGCTGGGGTTGTGTAACCGAAGGGTGTTTTGTGGCCTGTATTTACATTCTGGAATGCGTGCACTGTGCTCCGGGACCAAACGGCCTGTTTCAGGTGCACTGGCTGCCTGTGCACGCTCCACGCACCTTGGCCCCCGGACTCAGAATCCACACGAGGTGAAGAACACACAAGCATGTACTGAGCTTTACCGAGGCGTCCCCTACACTGCGATGTATGCAAAACATGTGAGAGCGAAAGTTCAAACTGTTCAGCATTCGCTCTTGGCAGTTGTGACACACAAAGTGTTTTTTCTTTTAAAGCAGGTCAGCCCCATTTCAACAAAAAGGGCTGTCCCTTTCCTCCACATGAAGAGATGCAATCTGACACTGTGGGGTTGGGGGATTCAGCACTGCCGGTCAATATGTCAGTCAATAGAGTATCGCTGGTAAATAAGTGCTTGCCAGAGCTGTGCATGCAACTGAGATTTCTTTGTTTAGCTGCCTATTTGTCGTGCCAATGTTTGATTTTACTTCTCTCTCTATATCTATCTCTCGCTGCCTGCCGTTGTCTATTATCGTTGATTTTTCCCCCCTTACCCAACACTAGCCAAGCCAGCAACCTCTCCTGCACTCTTCCTCTCTGATCAGTTATGTCCTCGTCCTCTTCTGGTTTGGGGAGGGAGAGGAGGAAACGAGTGGGGGAGATAGAGAGAAAGACAGAGGGAGGAAGGAAAGAAGAGATTGAGTGAGAGAGAGCAAGAGAGAGAGAAAGAGAGGGGGAATAGAGGGAGATGGTGGCGTTGCTGCATAGGCCGTCTACATGCTCCAGCCAATTTGTAACCAGATGAACTGGAGTGTACGGCAAATCCCAGTCAACAGACAGTAGCACAGGCGTGTTGGGGGTGGGGGTTCAGAGCGGCTGTAAGAGAGGAAAGCAAGGGCAATGCTATGTGTTTTAGCTCCACATTTCATTGCCATGTTATCCCTTTCCTTTTATGAAATAAACACTGATTCTTCCAGTTATTAGCTCCAACACACACACACACACACACACAAGAAATATAAATGAACACACAGAATACACACTCACTCACTCACAAGCCTATCCAGAGCTGTGATCTCACTTCCTTTGACATCAGCAAGCAGGCTGGGGGATGGGCAGTGGGTAGTAAAACTAGCTTTTTTTTTTACAGCCGACTCTCCGCTCTGAGCTCTGCATGCAACGCTTGAACGATACATTAGGCTACTCTGTTAACAACTAGCAACATTAGCCAGCTAGCTCACCGCCCTCTTCACAACAACAAAGCCAGCTACCACTCGACTGAAAATACACACACCCTACGGACAAATCTACTGAAAATGATCAGGTTTAAAACGGTACACACACGGCAGAGTAAAGAAAACGAGAGGAGGGTGATCTCCTTCAGAAGATCACACAAATAACAATAAAAGTGATCAGCCTACCTCTGAAGTGCATTAGGGCCACTGGCTGAAAAGGCCCGTTAGAGTTTGGTGCATCTACAACCATCCTGCCTCCAGCTTTATTGCATGTCAACATCTATACTCAACCAGGCAATCCACTTAAGGCAAGGAACCAGCCTCCATTTTAGCACAAAAGCAGATCAGAAAATGAAGCTCTGGCTGCTGGAGGGAACTGGCTAGTTAGTGATGTCAGTGGGAAAGTCGAGAGTGATTGGCCCAGTGCAACCAGAGAGGATGATGTAATAAAGCTGCACACAAGGCTCGAAGGCTACTGGCTAGGCTGAAGAAGGAGGCGGGCCCTGTGCTCCCTTTAGTCTCTTCCGCCATTCATTTGTGGCTGTCAAGATATTGCGCCTTTTCCCAAAGGCAGAAACCCCATGATAGCAGAAGAGTATTTAGTGCACTCTCAGGCCATCTGTGCTCCTAACCTGTAACTAACGCAGGCACTTGATGAGCTATTATATATCACCTCTAGCAAATTATTGTTTTATTTATGTATGAAAAGCATGACCTGTTTGAATCAAAAATATATATTAACCATAGAACAGGACATTTCAAATAAGAACCTTTAATACATATACTATAAACAAGGCAACGTAAAATGGATCACAAACTGGTATATATATATATAGATATATATATCATATAAACCCAATAATAATATAAATAACATTTCCCCATTTTCAAAATTGTGTCCTCTCAAGTCTTTAGATGCTGAGAGTAAAAATAGAAATATGTTTAAATTTCCTGCCTTGCACTCTGACTTGGACCAGTCAGTAAGTAAGCTGATGAGTGAGTAAGCGTGCATATCGGGCCCTCGCTGCCACTGCGTGCGTGCACAGTGCAAACAGGAAATGAAAAAGGCGAGAGGTGAGAGCCGCCTGCTAAGGGAGTTGCCTCTCAGCTGACTGATGAGGCTAACCGCGCTCACAGGCGCACAGCACGCTTTGATCTCAGCTTGAGCATCAGCCCAAAAAAACTTCCCAGAAGCACAGCCTCAATCTACTTCTTTTTCGTCTTCTTCTACGCTCACACCCAAGAGCTCTTATTTTTTCACATGCCCAAAACAGACAGGCCCATGCTTGTGAGTGTAACTCTCCCCAAAAGGTCAATCACATGACTTTTCAGCTTCAACACTACCTACTGAGTATTCAACAAGGCATGATTCTGTGATGCTTGTTTTAAAGTTAGCCAAAAAAACAAGATTACTTATATATGGCATTTATAAACAATCTCAATATACGTTTTGCTAGTGCTGATTTATTTAGGGGAAACAGTTATCACAGTTACATTGTACTAGTTAATTTAAAGAAAACAAACAAACACAAAACAGTCTGATCTGACCTGACACCAAACTCAATGTGCCTGCCCATCTGCAAGCCAGGTGGTTACCTGCAAAGAGAACAAAGCATCCATACCCACAACACAAAAGCAGAACTTCAAAACCACAACCACTAACACCCGCTGGTGGGAAACTTTTATCTAACTGGAAGCGAGGTGTAAACGTCCACAACCATTACAGCTATTAACACCATACATCTATTTTTAAACTTTATTACATTTTTTATTACATTGGCACTGAGCACATATCTTACGGTGTGGTGTCCTAACAGGGTGTGAATTCTATGCTGTGCACAAGAACTTTCTCCAATTCCTCTTTCATAATATGGTGTACGAGTGAGTTAAAGTCAGCAAGTTCCTCAAGCCAACCAGGCCTAAACCAAAAACACAAGTCACTGTTCAGAGAGATCTCACATTGGCCCTCATTACACATTGGACCCAGTCCTGACCCAGTACCAATTCAGCACTGCTGATCCAGACTGAAACATAACCTTTTCAAAAGCCTTGAGAACAGGTTGGAGGTGTCTCAGCATAGGACACACAACTGCAAGCTCCCTTTTCCATGTGCCTTAGCCCAGAGGCTTCATATTTCACACCAAGCACACAAGGCCTCTCTACACAGACCAAGCCTCTCTCTCTCTTTCTCTGAAACACACACACACACACACACACACACACACACACACACACACACACACACACACACACACACACACACACACACACACACACACACACACACACACACACACACACGCACACACAGACCAGGCACTCTCAGGGTGCTGCTAAAGCATGCCATATCCATGGCAACCACTGAAGCATCCTGTGGAAGCTCAGCAGAATTCTGAGGAGAATGGCGAGGCTGGCCTCAGGAGCCCCAGAGGGAGGACTGGGGCATGCAGGGAGGACTGGGACTGGGGCTGTACATGTGTGAAGGGCAGCTCCTATAAGGCACCTATGAGGCACGACTGCCACATTACTGCTACATCTGATACATATGTTTCACAACACTATTTCTCTGCTCTGACGCTGAGGAAATTCAGTAAAAGAGCTTAACTGTGGCGACTGCATTATATTTACCAGCTCAGATGTCAATGATGTGGATTTCTTGAGCTATATGACTGTTGTACAATATTTATATTATTTGCATTTTTTGAATTAATTTGTCCTATAATAAGGATTTCCATGTTTACTTGCCTGTGTGATTGTTTACCCTCTGCCTCAACTTAACTCTAATTCAATTCTTAACAGGTCTTCCTTTACAGAACAAACTCCTCTTTCATGCTCCTAGGAGGTTAATTGGTAAAGTTTAAACTTTATATATTGGGTCAGTCATGACGTCATTTTGCCAGTTAGACAGGAGATCTTCATATGCTGTCAGACTAATGTAGTTCTCTTTACACCACCGTAAAGCTACCTTTAAAGTGCCTCACACATGTCAAGAGTATCTTCACCTCTTTCTCATTATCGGTCAAGAACATTACCCGATTGGGCCTCTTGAATTTCCACTCGACAAATTGCCAGTTTAAACTGTCACCAACAGATGGCAGCAGTTCACCTTTATAAAAAATACAAACACTGTTGTCACCACGATTCTTTGGAAGAATAATCTTTACATCATCTCTGGAAAAGAGGGCTTTACATGTCATCTACCTCTTCAGACATTTCATGTAA
This sequence comes from Coilia nasus, assembly GCA_027475355.1. NCBI lineage: Eukaryota > Metazoa > Chordata > Actinopteri > Clupeiformes > Engraulidae > Coilia > Coilia nasus. The sequence goes on from CM050205.1 coordinate 10,707,184, forward strand.
TGTGAAAAAAAGCTGCAGCTTTGTGATTTGCCAAGCCTTAGTAATTTCATTTCATGTCATTTAACTGAAAAGCCTACAGACAAAGAATTTGATACATGTAATCCCAGTAGCCACTTGGCACAGTAAATACCAAGGAAAACCTGCCAACATTTTGCTACCGTACATAAGCATTATTGCATATTTCTTAGATATCCATGCTGTGCATTGTCTTTTCACACTCTATGTGCTAACAGCAACACTGAGTTCTACTGATTCTACAGATGAACCTCTGGTATATATACTGGGAACCACCTCTTAAAAGCTACATTACAGCTGCCCACAGTCACTCACAGCCCCAAATACTGCAACATGACTTAGCAGGAATGGGTCTCTGACGTCTCTGCTCAAGGAGAATGGCAGGCGGGCAAACTTCTCTGCAGTCTAATAATACCATCCATGGGAACAGGCACCATCCGTGGGTGTGCAAAGAGCTCTACCTGGAAATTAGATATTGCTGTACTGAGACGTGTATTTTAGAATATTTATACTTTTCTCCAGTGACATGAGGAAGGAGGATAGCAAGATCATCACTTAAATGGAAGATATTGGATCCTTACAAGAGATACTCCACTCTCACTGGTCATGCTGTCAGCTCCCAAGCTGCTATGTGTCCTTAAAACAGGTGAACTTGAATGTGATTAAGTGGTCCTAAAATAGCCAATCCATTTACCAGCGCCTCAATATGGATACAGCCAACCACCATAGAGCAGCAGATCAGAGTAAATTCTAGAACTGATTATGTACATGTCCTCATTTCATGCTGAGGTGAAGACAAACCAAAACCATTGCCACTTTCAGTTATTATGCCAGGTCCACAGCAAGTAAAGATATATTTACTTTCATCTGTGCCAGCTGGACAGAGATGAGCGCTACATGCATGTTTGTGTGCAGAGTGTGTAGTCAGGGAGTCTTCAGCCTTTTCCAAGCCTCAGAATCTTCCCCATGTCTTCCAATCACCTCGTCGGCCCTGACCTACTTTCGATCCTCAAACATGCCCATGGTAATTAGCGTACGGCCACTCCAACCTTTTCAAGTTCAGGCATGCTCAGGTGGTTACAAGAGGCCGACAGGGAGGAAAACAAGGTTAGAGGGCCAAGATTGGCCGAGGCCAAGGAGGAGACCACTGCTCCGGACTGGCCACCAGAGGCGATTCTAGACTATGCTGGGGCATCAAGCAAAAAGCCACCACTCTCATTGAAAACTGCATTGCCACCGCTGTAGTCTGAAGGTTGTCAGCCTTTCGAGGTCCTAAAGTGGCCTGAGGGCCCCAAGCAGTGGCCTGTGTTGCCTGTTGGCTGGCTACACTTCTGCTGGCGACTCTTGCAGAGATCAGTAAAATGGGGTTGGTGGGAGTTTTTTTTTTTGTCTTTCCCACTGGGTTTCAGTAGGTTTTGTTTGTAGTGGAAGGAACATTACAAGCTGGAGACCACATGAGGTTTGTTTTCAGTTTTCAAGCACACTGCCTACTGGAATACGGTCACGGGTCATTGGTAACACCTTGAAAGTCTTGCAAGTACAGACTGACCTGTCATGACAGACTGTTCATGTACAACAAAAAACAACCCATAGTACCATGTGAACTTCATGAATGATTGAAGTTCACGGTTCATTCATGGCACAAGTATGAAAGTGTGCAAGACAGGACTACAGTTAGAAATGATAGTGATTTAGTTGTCAAATTTAATTTAATCACACTTTCCAACACTGAAATCCACAGAGTGAGATTTGAAACACCTCCCGTAATGGTTAAGTGGGACACCATGGTATAAAGCTCAGTATATAATAATAATAATAATAATAATAATAATAACAATAATAATAATAATAATAATAATAATAATAATAATAATAATAATAATAATAATAATAATAATAATAATAATAATAATAATATAGCTCAAATTGTTTGACAGTATATAGTGCTTTCGTATATAATCTATAAAATTACTGTAACAACAGGCAGTGGCAGTTTTTCATTTGTTTAATAATGGCTGACTCATTTTCCCTCTGAAGTCCACAGAGTCAAAGCAGCCTGCTCCTTTCAATCTATGCAAGCCCTTGGTTATCAAGGGGATCCAGCTCGTCTTCAAGATAAGCCTTAGGGTGCTTGTCATCATGATTCAAGGTAAACATTCACTGGCATCCGCTGCGCCATAAATTATGCACAAGCCTATCCTCTGGACGTTCAAAAGGCCGCGAATCCACGTGGCCCATGAATACTTAATGCAAGGCCTGTATTTCCACACAGTGGGTCAACACTAGACAGGCCCTGAACCATTACTCGCAATCAGCCTTGAGTGAATAGCTCGCCTGTGTACTACATGCAATGCTTGACAGGAGAAAAAAGAAGCGGCCTTCTCCCACACAGAACCCAACAATGGCCATGTAGCCTTGGAGGCTTCTGTGCGATGGCACATACAGTATGCTCAATGGGGAGTGTACCAATTAAAGAACTGGCACACTGCAGTGAGTTCTGTAGCATTTTGTACTGTGATGTGCTGTATGTGCATGTGCATGCGTGGGTGTATATGTGTGTGTGTTTGCACACATGCTTCTGTGTATGTGTGCATGCATGTGTGTGTGTGTGTGTGTGTGCATACATGGAGATGTGTGCATGCATGCACATGTGTGTGTGTGTGGGTGTATACGTGTGTGTGTGTGTGTATGCCCATGTGTCTCTGCGTGCATGTGTGTGCGTGTGTGTGTGTATGCACATGTGTGTGTGTTCGCACGCACGCGCGCGCGTGTGTGTGTGTGTGCACATGTGTGTGTGTTCGCGTGCGCGTGTGTGTGTGTGTGTGTGTGAACGTGTGCGTGTGTGTGTGCGCATGTGTGTGCATGTGTGTGCGCATGTGTGTGTCTGTGTGTGCATGTGTGCATATGTGTGTGTGTGTGCATGTGTCTGTGTGTGTGTATGCACGTGTGTGTGTGTGTGTGTGTATATCCGTGTGTGTGTGTGCGGGTATGTACCTCTGTGTGTGTGTGTGTGTGCGTGTATGTACGTGTGTATGCACGTGTGTGTGTGTGTGTGTGTATATCCGTGTGTGTGTGTGCGGGTATGTACCTCTGTGTGTGTGTGTGTGTGCGTGTATGTACGTGTGTATGCACATGTGTGTGTATATGATGCATGTGCTGAGTGCAGAGAAACTATACCTTTGAGGGGCTGCAGCCTCTGCAGCTCACGGTTGTTGCTGATGGGGAAGCAGGAGTTGCTCATGCGCCGCTCCTTCTTCAGCCCCGTGGACGCGGGCTGCCTCATCCGCAGCAGCGAGGTGGTGGGTGGCGCGGCGCTGCCACCCTTCTTGGTGGAGGTCTGCAAAAGGAAAACAGTGGACTCAAAAAGAAAGAAAGGAAAACAGCAAAAAAAAAGGCCGAAGAGAAAGGGAAGAAGAGAGAGAGACACAGAATGAAAGAGAGACGGAGGGAGGGAGGGAGGGAGGGAGGGAGGGAGAGAAACAGAGCGAGAGAGAGAAAGAGCGAGAAGGTTCCCATTACCGCCCTCAGTTCCTGTCTGAGGAAGTTGTGGATCACCGTTACCGGGAGGGGTTTATCAAGCCGTGGGCATGGCCCGCCAGGTGCTGTGGCTGGAGGGGTCATGTTGCCCCTGCTTGAGCGAGATCAGGTGTTTCCCATGTTAATGCAATCTGAGCGCAGGCTTTGTGTCGCTGCTCCCACTCATGGCGATGTGAGGTCATCAGATCTAGTGAGGTGTCCCTAATCCAACCAACTGTCAAAAGACACAGCTTGATTCATCAGCCAGGCAACGGCCGGAACAACCCCCTCCGGATTAAATGAGGGGTTTCGTGGTGACGTCATGATGTTTAGATCATGTTAAATGTTAGGGCTGCCAGAGCGTGACAAAGAACTTGTGTGCTTGTAATATCGATCAACATACTATTAAGCCAGAGCAGTATGGAGATGAATGACCCCCAACAAATGACAGTGGCTGCGAGAGATAAACAGAAACTAATTTTCAGCGCTTGCTGTATGTGGTGTGTTTGACTTTTTCCCACCATAAAATCATGATTACAATGCTTGAAATGTTTGCAAAATGATCAGTTTAACACAATACCATTACAACAAACAAAAACTACAGGGTAAACAAAACACATCTGCAAACTTTGTTTTGGACTGTATTACTGTGTTTATTTACAGCTAGAAAGCATCAGCAATATCCAGAGTGACACATTTCACACCACAGACAGTTTTGTGAAATCTCTAAGCAAGCAGAAAAATCCTTTCACTACAGCAATATCAAGAACAAGTAAGCAAAATGTTAAAATGGACACCAGAAAAAAGGCTTCAGTTAATCGATCAACCCCTACCACAACAAACACTAACTACACTTCTGTACATGAAGAAACATTGGTCAAACTTTCAAAAGGGGTAACTTTGGCTGTAGTCTAAACTCCAGCAGGTTTAAAATAGGGATGTAGCTTTTCCCCATTCCATTTTAAGAGTTTCTGAATATAGAAGGATGAAAGAGGATTTTCCTGCAACTTCCCTGGCCTATTTCTGTGCTTTTAACCCTTCTTATCTAACAAAGGCCCACTGTCCCTATAGCTAAAAGCCTGCAGAACCCTTTGTAAAGCACTCATCTAATGCTATCTTCATATCTCCATCGTATAAAACAGGTTCAGAAAAAGTGAGACATTTTTGTTGCAAATACATTCCAATGATTTAGCAATAAATACATTTGGTGAAAAGATAATAGAAAGAAGTGGACAGGGTAGCCATAAAACTGTTGTGGCAAAAACCCAAACAAACACACACACACAAAAAAAATTAAAAACCAACAACTGTGCAATATTAAACAATTAAAATCCTTTACCTCATTTTCTGAGTTGTGTTTGTCGTTTTTATTTTTGCTGGACCTCCCAGACCTTGAGGATTCCTGAAATAAAAAGTAGCAATGATTTGTAATTTACAATATTCTATGCATAGATAGATAGATAGATAGATAGATAGATAGATAGATAGATAGATAGATAGATAGATAGATAGATAGATAGATAGATATTCTGTATTTTTTTTCTATTTTAAAGCTATTACCTTATCTTTTTTCGTCCTGTTCGGCATTTTTTTCTGAGAGGTACTCCCTCGCCCTCCACGGAATTACCCCCGGGACGTTTGCCGTCTTCCACCCTCACTTTTACCTGCTGATAGTGCTGTTCTGTTATTCACTCACATAAATACGCACGCGCGAGCGCACTCACTCAGAAATACGCTCCCTACAAACACACACGCACACACTCCTACGAGACGTCCTTGGTCCATAAAGATTTGATTCGTTGCTGGTAGGCATGTGACTGCAGTGCCTTACAATAAACTTCACTTCCTCAATCACTGAAGGCTTGCAAGCGCACATAATACAATATTCAGAATTAATTTGTAGTGTCCCTCAAGTACGTGGCATATAATAAAAAAACAGCACATGAATAACTAGCTTATGAATGAACATGGCATTTACACCTCTATGGAAATCCACAGTGCAAACGGTTTTCCTTCCGTTGCCTAAAAACTGCAGTCTGGCTGTACAGCCTAATCTGCGTTATATAGCATGCGTCCATCTCTGGCAGTTCATTAGGGTGAATAAAAGGCGTACATTATCGCCCCCCAACGGTATTTCTCATTAGTTTTGACTGTAACTTACAGCCCTTATAACATTCCATTGGTCATTTTCATCCCACATTGATCACATATTCACCTTCTTTTCCAGGGTAACAAGGGTATATTATATCTTTTTAGACAACCTTCAGAAAGCTTGTATGGTTAGGACATTTATTTCGCAAACAATACCAGATGATGTATTTAGAGGTTAAGCAGCTGACAACTGTGCATTATTTTTGCTATTGCAATTAAGCAAATATATTGCGTCACTTAAGCATTAGATTTTCACCCTGATGTACCGAAGTATTAATAGTTGAGGGGCAATAAAGCACTTCAAAAGGAAACGTCAGAAGCACGGCGCTTTCTTGTTCCCCTTGCTTTGTTGGTATTGTAGTATCTTACAGTATCTTGTTACTGCTAAGTGGCCACGGAATACTCAATTCCCAAGATGCTACACGCCAATAAATGTCACAAGGCTTCCCCTGCTCAACATCCGCGTTCCCTCCTCCTGCAACCTGACACATCATTTGTTGGATGCGGGTTATGCAGTTCTTGTAGAGCAGCCCACCCTGGAAGTCTACTGTCTCTGGTTCTACGGAATCCGTGAAAATGTCTGACGGCGGCGGTGGTGATGACGGCGGCACTATGGAAGTGTCTGCCGCCGTGCAGACAGTTGCAGATATATCTGTTTTGCAGAAACATATTCGCAAACTTGTCCCTTTGCTTTTGGAAGATGGCGGCGAGGTACCGGCCGCCTTGGAAACCGCCCTAGAGGAGAAAAGCTCTGTTGAGCAAATGAAGAAATTTCTTTCTGACCCTCAAATCCACACCGTTCTTGTAGAAAGGAGCACTCTGAAAGGTTTGTTTGATTTTAGCTGAAAAGCATACCTGCCGATCAAAGTGATGGCCTCTAACATAACAAAGCCTGTCATTGTCATGTAGCTTTATCGGTTTCCCTTAGTTAGCCAAGCTAGCACGTAGTTAACCAATGGTATGCTAGTTGATGTAGACGTTATCCGCGTTTATGGTATTACGGTTGCTGATGGAAATCACTCGATAATTTAGCAAACAGACATGTGAAGCTAGATGAAATTGTTTGACCCACTGATATCGTTAAAAAGCAGCAAACGCCCTCTTGTGAGTCCTGCGTTTTGCTGTAGACAGACGCAGTGCTAGCTTTAGCCTTCGATTGCTAGCTGTACCCATCATTCTTACCACCTAAACAGCCTAACACAAGCAGGTGTCAAAATATATGTCATCGTCTTTGTTGCAGATTGCAGTGTCGTCCTGATTTCAGCATGGCAATCTCTGTACACTGCGATGGCGCGCTTGCTAGCTCTATGACCGTGATTTTGATGAATCATGTTGCCCACCACGCCCGACAGAGATGCTCAGTGGCCTAACGCAAAGCATTTTCATAAGGAATTGTGTATATTGCATTTAGTAAAATGTTGTACTATAAACACTTTACGGACAAGACAAACATTCGAATGCATGGTTATGCTCAATATTTTAAAAGTAGTTTAACATTGTTCAAAAATTACGCAGTCTTTTATCCTGTCACCCCCCCCCCCCAACACAAAACGGTACATAAATAAAGCCAAAAATACAATAAAGACCATTCTATGTCATAACGAAATTGTCTGTAGCCTTTGGGTTTGCAGTTTCGTCGGATATCCACTGTTTTCTTTTATCTTGCTGTCATCAATCACATTTTGTGCAGAGTGCATGTTGTGAATAACTTTTGGCGTGTATAACTTGTACTACTGAGCCAGAAGTGTGACATAATTGACACTAACGTAGATGGCCTCACTGCAATGCAGATCAGTCTCAGTTTTACTGCACTGACTTCATCCTTGGCACAGCATGTGACTGGGAGTCAGCTGAACCCAGGAACAGCCAGTCTCCAGCTAAAGACTACAGTGACTTAATGCTTTTGAAAACATTGTAGTTATTTTTTTTCTTCATTTTAGTGTTCATACAAGTAAAGCATGGCTGGTGTTGATCTTGTAACTTGCCTCAACCCTCCTTTGGGAGTGCTTTCTTTTTACTGGCTTCATGCATCTGTTTATTTTTATAGCAGCTCACTGTCTAGCTCAGTTATTTTTCCCTCATCTCCCTCCCGGGTAACTGGGACACTTATTCTATTAATGAGTCTGGACAAGAGTTCTGTCTCAGGGGCGTCGGTGCTGCTGGTTTTGGTATGACGCAGCACAAGTCTCATGGGACTGTATTTAGACTGTATTATCATATGAGACTCCAGTGTCTTGATTTGTCTGTCTCCCCCCAGCATGTGTGTTGACCTGTATGTTTCTCATATTTTTCTCTTCATCAGAGGATGTGGGTGATGAGGGCGAGGAGGAGAGGGAGTGCATCTCCTACAACGTCAGCATTGACATCCACTACGGCCTCAAGTCTAACAGGTGGGCTGGCGTACCCACTAGTCCATGTTCTGCATTCATCACATTAACAGACAGCATATTCTTTGGTCATGGTTTGGACATAGTGAAGGCTGTACCTTTTATACCATTACGATTGTTTAATTGTTTTTCCGAGACCACATTTGTGTCTGTTTACTCCTCTGCACATGCTGTACAACACTACATTGACACATGACATGCTACTGTTCATGTCAGAAACATATTTCTATTTTTATTGTATTTTATTTTACTCTGTTACTCCATTTCAGCATTTTGGTAACAGTGATAGGTCAGGATATACTTGCACGGGAAGAGTTAAGCAACTGTTGTTTAACTATATCTTTATATTGTATTTCCAAGTATGGGACTACATGTAAGGTTAGACTCCTTTAACCTGAAGACATCCTGTAACATCCAGTCAGCCCCATATTAATCACCGCCTGTGTTTGTGTGTTCCAGCCTGGCCTTCATCAAGAGGACGGGAGTGGTGGATGCGGACAAGCCCATCTCCACCCAGGTGCGCGTGCTGACACTGAGTGAGGACTCCCCCTATGAAACCCTCCATTCCTTCATCAGCAATGCAGTGGCTCCTTTCTTCAAGTCTTACATCCGCGAGTCTGGCAAGGCAGACAGGTAAGCTAAGTTATGGAGATACTATTTACTTGAAAAATGTATTGCAGACTTATACATTGATATGGATAGTGATTAAATAATTGATTTTTATAAAAAAAAATAATGCTTTTGTTTATTTGACAGTTAGGAGGGAGGGGGTTTGTGTAGACATTTTTGTATGTTAGTGTAATCCTATTTTGTGGATACAAAATACTTAGTCATCTTACCTCCACCACAGAGGTTATTGCTTCACTCATGTCAGTCTCATTACTTTTTTCCCCTCCACGAAGGGATGGTGACAAGATGGCCCCCTCAGTGGAGAAGAAGATTGCTGAGCTGGAGATGGGTCTCCTGCACTTGCAGCAGAACATCGAGATCCCTGAGATCAGCCTTCTCATCCACCCAGTCATCACCAACATCGCCAAGCAGTGCTACGAGCGCGGCGAGAAGCCCAAGGTCACTGACTTTGGCGACAAGGTCGAGGACCCAACCTTCCTCAACCAGCTGCAGGGTGGGGTCACCCGCTGGATCAGAGAAATACAAAAGGTGAGTGTTTGGAAGCTGTTTGAAGAAGGTCTGCTGCCGTGATTACTTGTCTGGACATGGCTAGACAATGTTTTAGAATATTCTTATTTGATTTACTGCTGACTAATCCACATATAAAAGCTCCTGCCCTAACTATGTCTCTATGTACTGTCACAAGTTCTCAGAAGTCTACATAGGAGTAACATTTTTTGCATTCTTTTTTTTTTTCTGCCAGGTCACCAAGCTGGACCGCGATCCGGCGTCTGGGACAGCCCTGCAGGAGATCAGTTTCTGGCTGAATCTGGAGCGCGCCCTGAACCGCATCCAGGAGAAGCGCGAGAGTCCTGAGGTCTTGCTCACGCTGGACATCCTGAAGCACGGCAAACGCTTCCACGCCACCGTCAGCTTCGACACTGACACTGGTGAGAGACTTTTATTTTGAAGACTCCAAACCCTTTCAGTCTCACCGCCCCTGTTATGGAATCATGGTGTCAAGTTGTCCTGGATTTTTTCAGGCATGAATGGTGCCAGCTACAGTATGTCTTATTGGGTCATTTGTGTTCTATTAGTTTAACAAAGCGTGTTCCTAAGGCATTCAAAGCCAGATCCTGGAGAAAACACAGTTTAAAAAATAATTAAAATCATTTTATTTGGCTATTATCAACTTCAGTGGTTTTGTACAATCCACCAAACTGCTCATACAGTGTTTCCTGTTTAGCTTTGATTATAAGTAATGTAATATTATATATAGATGTGTTTTTTTTATATATATATATTTTTTTTTTTACATAAATATATATATTTTTTGGGGCTTTTTGTGCCTTTATTGGATAGGATGGTGAATGGGACAGGAAGTGAGTGGGAGAGAGATGGGGTAGGGTTGGGAAATGACCCAGGTCGGTGTAGATGTGTTTTAAAGTTGAATGTCAGCGTCTAACTTCATGACATTGATTGGCTCCTTAACCGTCAGGTCTGAAGCAGGCTGTGGAGACGGTGAACGACTACAACCCGCTGATGAAGGACTTCCCCCTCAACGACCTCCTCTCGGCCACCGAGCTCGACAAGATCCGCCAGGCGCTCGTCGCCATCTTCACTCACCTGCGAAAGATCCGCAACACCAAGTACCCCATCCAGCGAGCTCTGCGATTGGTGGAGGCCATCTCCCGCGACCTGAGCTCCCAGCTCCTCAAAGTCCTGGGCACCAGGAAACTCATGCATGTGGCCTATGAGGAGTTTGAGAAGGTGAGTGTGATTGTTTTCAGTCTCAGAAGGCCCCCTGTAATCTACCTTAATATGCGTTGGACAGACATAGGCACTAGATACATATAGAACTGAGTGGACCATTTTTTGTAGCTGTAAAAATCTGTTGACATTGCTAAATATGTTTAATATATATATATATATATATATATATATATATATATATATATATATATATATAAAACTTCAGTTTAGAGAAGGCTTAAATCAGAACCACTGCTTCAAGTTTGTTTTGTTTTCAACTAACTCTCTTTTCAACTTCAACTAACAAAGTTATGAATGAGCAGTCATTTCTCATCTTTTCTTCTTCCAGGTGATGGTGGCCTGCTTCGAGGTGTTCCAGACCTGGGAGGACGAGTATGAGAAACTGCAGGTTTTGCTGAGGGACATCGTGAAGAGGAAGCGTGAGGAGAACTTGAAGATGGTGTGGCGTCTGAGCCCGGCTCACCGCAAGCTGCAGTCCCGCCTGGATCACATGAGACGCTTCAGACGCCAGCACGAGCAGCTGAGGGCGGTCATCGTGCGCGTGCTGAGACCACAGGTAGAGGATGCATTAGGGATGGGCATGGTGTTCCTCTTGGTGTTTAAAATCCCTCTGAAAGGTCTTAAAAAGGCATGATTCAGCAAACTGCCTTAAAGCAACCTAGTGATATAAAATAATTAGAATCCACTGGTTTGAATGAAATACAATATGACCATTTTAAAATGCAGCTTCATAGAATCTTTTGATGCATGCCTACGTTGGATAGTCTACTTTGATGTATGATGCCTTTATGCTTTTACAGTTTATGTGGACACAACTAATAAGCAAAGTTATTTATGCTATATTGGTAACTGTTCATTTAAAAAGTATCTTATGGTTTCTCCTCTCCTTCTGAAACGACCATTCCTCCTCCTGCCCTCAGGTTTCCACTGTGCCCCAGCATGGTCAAGGTGAGGCTGTGGAACCTCCCGACATGAAGGTGGCCGAGGTCCTCTTTGACGCTGCTGATGCCAACGCCATTGAGGAGGTGAACCTGGCCTACGAGAACGTGAAGGAGGTGGACGGTCTGGACGTGTCGAAGGAGGGCGTGGAGGCCTGGGAGGCGGCCATGAAGCGCTACGACGAGCGCATCGACCGCGTGGAGACCCGCATCACCGCCCGCCTGCGCGACCAGCTGGGCACGGCCAAGAACGCCAACGAGATGTTCCGCATCTTCTCGCGCTTCAACGCGCTGTTCGTGCGGCCGCACATCCGCGGCGCCATCCGCGAGTACCAGACGCAGCTCATCCAGCGCGTCAAGGACGACATCGAGTCGCTGCACGACAAGTTCAAGGTGCAGTACCCGCAGAGCCAGTCCTGCAAGATGAGCCACGTGCGCGACCTGCCGCCCGTGTCCGGCTCCATCATCTGGGCCAAGCAGATCGACCGGCAGCTGACGGCCTACATGAAGCGCGTGGAGGACGTGCTGGGAAAGGGCTGGGAGAACCACGTGGAGGGCCTGAAGCTGAAGCAAGATGGCGACAGCTTCCGCGCCAAGCTCAACACGCAGGAGATCTTCGACGACTGGGCGCGCAAGGTGCAGCAGCGCAACCTGGGCGTGTCCGGGCGCATCTTCACCATCGAGAGCACCCGCGCGCGCGGCCGCACCGGCAACATCCTCAAGCTCAAGGTCAACTTCCTGCCCGAGATCATCACCCTGTCCAAGGAGGTCCGCAACCTGAAGTGGCTCAGCTTCCGCGTCCCGCTGGCCATCGTCAACAAGGCTCACCAGGCCAATCAGCTGTACCCCTTCGCCATCTCGCTCATCGAGAGCGTGCGCACCTACGAGCGCACCTGTGAGAAGGTGGAGGAGCGCTCCTCCATCTCTCCGCTGGTCGCGGGGCTGAAGAAGGAGGTGCAGGCCCTGGTCACCGAGGGCATCGCCCTGGTCTGGGAGTCCTACAAGCTCGACCCGTACGTCCAGCGCCTGGCTGAGACAGTCTTCAACTTCCAAGAAAAGGTTTGTGTTGCATTCTTGAAAGCATTGTGATAATGACAGCCGCCTGAAGTAGCTTTGCAGCTGTTTACCATGTGTGTAAAATATTTCTAAATATACTCTCCTACTATGAAAAGTGTCTGCTTTGAGCATTGCAAAGCAGCATGAGCTACTTGCTGTCCTGGTTCATTCGTTTGTTCATTTTGTTTGTTTATTTATTTGTTTGTTTGTTTTTGCCAACCCTCTGCCCTTAGGTGGATGACCTTCTACTGATTGACGAGAAGATTGACCTGGAGGTGCGTTCTCTGGAGACCTGCATGTATGACCATAAGACCTTCACGGAAATCCTGAATCGCGTGCAGAAGGCCGTGGATGACCTTAACCTGCACTCCTACTCCAACCTGCCCATCTGGGTCAACAAGCTGGACATCGAGGTCAGTATAAACTGTGCCTGACTCTTTTTTTTTATTTTCAGCTTCACCTTTCACTTGGTTTTAAATGGTGTAATCTACACATGCACTGCACTTTTTGGGTTTGACAAGCCTAAAAGCCTGGAGGTGGTGTGTATATGTCTTTGAATTCATGAATATTCATAAATTCCTTCTTTATGTTTGAATAGAAATATAAAATATATTACATACAAAAGAATGTTTAATATTATGCATGTGTTTGTATTGGCTTTGTCTTAGGGTGCTTTCACACTGACAGCATTTGGTGCGCACCAAACGTCCCATTCGAACCAAAAGTTGTTAGTTCGGTTCGTTTTCGTTGGTGTGACTGCAATCTCGGTACTTTGGTGCGCACCAAATCAACCGGTCCGAGACCGCTAAAAAGGGGTGGTCTCGGACCGCTTTATCTGCCCTATTTTGGTACGGTTCCTCTGGTGTGAAAGCAACCAAACCAAATTGGACGGAACAGTAGAGTTTAGTGCATTATTATTATCGAAAGTGGCGCGTTTTAGTCCGGTTGCGGTGGCGATGATCTTCGCTGTCTATTTTGGTTAGTTTAGAACTATGCATATGTGAAAGCCAACCGTACCCACGTCTGTTTGCTACATTGTAACATTTTTCTGACTAGTGCGGACCAAAGCAATCGAACTATAAGTCTGAAAGCGCCCTTAAGAGACGCTTTTTAGGATTTTGCTAATAAGCGCACACTGGTATCTCTGCTGTTTTTAGATTGAGAGGATCCTGGGAGTGCGTCTGCAGGCGGGGCTCAGGGCCTGGACTCAGACTCTGAGGGGTCAGATGGAGGACAAGGCAGACGTGGACATGGACACTGAAGCTCCACAAGTCAGCCACAAACCTGGAGGAGAGCCAAAGATCAAGGCATGTGTAGTGTGGAGTACCGTAGCAAAGCATAAAATTATAAATACCCGTAGAAAGCTCATAAGCTGCTGCTCTTTTTCCGTAGCACCATGGATGAAATTGTTTTTGAAATCTGCATAGACAACAGTCTTTTTACGTCAAGTTAACGCAAGGTGTACCAAATAATACATATGCAGCACTAACACAGCCGTAACGCACAGTAATCCAAAGACTTACATAAACATTAACAGTACAGGATATCATAATAATCCTGAAAGTGGCCTGATGGGCATTTTTCTGACATAAGTGTTTTCCCCCCCCACCCCTACAGAATATTGTGCATGAGCTGAGGATCACAAACCAGGTCATCTACCTGAATCCTCCCATTGAGGACTGCCGCTACAAGCTGTACCAGGAGCTGTTCGCCTGGAAGATGGTCATCCTGGCCCTCCCAAGGATCCAGAGCCAGAGATACCAGGTGTGTAATTGCCCTACATGTATTAGTTTAACTGATAAAGACAAAACCATGATGTTCCTTTAAAGCTGTAGCATCATGAGGAGAAATGGGGACCAATCAAAGAAATGAGGTGCATTAAAAAATATACATCTGTCTTGACTTTGTTCTTGTGCAACATTTTGTTAACTAAAAACATTTGGTATCAGCTATTCAAATTTTATGGCTGTCGTTATCCAGCTATGGTGAGTCTGATCTTGTGCTCTGGCGAGCAGGTTGGCGTGCACTACGAGCTGTCCGAGGAGGAGAAGTTCTACCGGAACGCGCTGACCAGGATGCCCGACGGCCCAGCGGGGCTGGAGGAGGCCTACAATGCCGTCAAGGAGAACGTCCAGGAGGTGGAGCAGTACGTGAAGGTGAGGCTCAGCGATTCCATTTTTACCTCCGCCAGCGGAGGTTATGTAATCATGGCTGTTTGTTAGTTAGAAACATACCTCAAAACTTTATGGATGGATTTTGATGAAATTGTCAGGGTAGGTCAAAAATGGGCTTACATAAGTGATTAGATTTTGGTGGTGATCTGAGCTGCCCTGGTGCTCTCTGAGTGCTTTTCTAGTGGTGTGATTTTTTTTTTTTTTTTTTTTTTTTTTTTTTTTTTTTTTATGTGAGCTTGATCTGGTTATTTGTATTTAAAATACTGGTACTTAAGTAAGGGAGCTAGGAAAAAATAATGAGATCTACGGTGGTAAAAGTACATAAGGTTGAAAGATTACCTCTAGTAGACTTGTCCTCTCTATTACAAGAGTTGGGCTTGGAAGGCCACTTGATTAACCTTCCGAGACCTCAAGGGCAGTCTTCTCATGAATGACCCCCTCGCTGTTCTCATTGTCCCCCACCAGGTATGGCTCCAGTACCAGTGCCTGTGGGACATGCAGGCTGAGAACATCTACAACCGCCTGGGTGAGGACCTCACCAAGTGGCAGGCCCTGCTGGTGCAGATCCGCAAGGCCAGGGGCACCTTTGACAACGCCGAGACCAGGAAGGAGTTCGGCCCGGTGGTCATCGACTATGGCAAGGTAAAATGGGGCTTTGTCAGGACCCAGCCTTTGTAGCTCGTTAGTGTGGATGTATACCTGGAAATTCATTTCACAAAATCATTCATAGTGTTTTTTTAGGTAGCAAATCTTTGAAATCATGTTCTTAGTAATGAAATCCATTAGGCCAACTGTGTTTTTTGAACAGCTGGGCAATTGAAAGCATGTGGGGAGGCCTAAAGTCAGTTAAAAAATGGGTATTGTTGTTAATTTTGTAAATCCTTGGGAATGCAGGTGCAGTCCAAGGTGAACCTGAAGTACGACTCCTGGCACAAGGAGGTCCTCAGCAGGTTTGGGCAGATGCTGGGCAACAACATGCAAGACTTCCACTCTCAGATCTCCAAGGTGATTTTTGGGCCAGTGTCAATCAAAATGAAATGTGTGCCAACAGTCCGTGGTGTCAGTTATTGCTGAATTATTCACTTGGGACAGCTGTTCTCCTTGTAACACTTAATGCATGTACAGTGATCTCCCGCTGTATTGCAGTTCGCCTTTCGTGGTCCCGCTATATCGCAGATTTTTTTCATTAATATATGCATGCTGTGTCACTGTGCATACTAAAGAAAAGTTTGTCAGAATAGTATTACAATTTCTGATAACCATTCTGTAACATATAAATATTGATTCAAATGCTTCAAACTATTTAATAATGCATACAGTAAATGTATTGAAACAGTATGTAGGAGGGGTATTTCAAGGCTTAAACTGTAAATTAAAATGTCTATGTGGTCTCGCTTAATCACGGATTTTTACCCATTGCGGGTGTTCTGGAACGTAACTACCACAGTAGACTGGAGAACGTAACTACCACAGTAGACTGGAGAAGACTGCATTCACTTCGACAGCTGACGCTAACGCATGTGCCTTCATATCGTCCGTCTTAGTCTCGCCAAGAGCTGGAGCAGCACTCCGTGGACACCGCCAGCACCTCTGACGCCGTGACCTTCATCACCTATGTGCAGGCGCTCAAACGCAAGATCAAGGCATTCGAGAAGCAAGTCGATGTGAGTGAAAGTGAAACCGCCTGCTGAATTTTTCAGGGGTGGAAAAGTCCAGCCGCCGAAAGTGACTCTTTGCCTCCTTGTTTTTCGCTCCAGTGGTTTTTATGCACCCTTTCAACCTGATTAGCAAATCTAAACTGGCTGGCAGGGCATCATGGAGAGCACAATGACGGGAGCGTGTCCAGATTGTCATTCAATGCTGATTGCCTAATACCAGTAGACACAGTAAACAGTAGTGTAATGGAATCACGGGAAATGGTGATGCACTAACACTATTAGCGCATCAAAGGCACTGTAGCAACAAACAAACCATTGGCATAAATATGGTAACAGTGTAAAGCTTTAAGTGCTTTTCAGTAGTACCCTTATACATTTAAAACATACTGCACGTTAACAGGTTATAGTTGTAAAGTGAAGGCCATAGTGATGAGCTTCATATTCATATTTTTGGTCTTCTGTACCTTTGACAATAGAGCAATTGCAGTCATCAGTGCACAAGACACTTGATGTTGCCATCCTAATTGCACCATTTTTACACACTGTATTGTGTTTGTACACTTTATCATACATCCATGTTATTCACACATTGCCTATTTTTATCCTGGATTGTTTTAGTAGGCCTTGTGTTGTGTTGTGTGATATCACTGTAATGTCACTATAATTTAATTGTACTAATTGTACAAAGCATGACTGTACAATGACAACATTTATTTATCATTTTTTTTAAAAATGTTTTTAGCTCTTCCGCAATGGCCAGCGTCTGCTGGAGAAGCAGCGTTTCCAGTTCCCGCCCTCGTGGCTCTACATCGACAACATCGAGGGCGAGTGGGGCGCCTTCAGCGACATCATGAAGCGCAAGGACACGGCCATCCAGCAGCAGGTGGCCAACCTGCAGATGAAGATCGTGCAGGAGGACCGCGCCGTGGAGAACCGCACCACCGACCTGCTGGCGGACTGGGAGAAGACCAAGCCCGTGGCCGTAAGTGAGGAGGGGGTTATGGGTGTACCACCTTGTGACTTCAGGTTAACCTCAGATTAATACTGCAGTAGCTTTTGAGGTTGTGAATAATTTACCATAGTGAATGTTATTTATGCATCATTGTATTAAGTAGTAATAATGACACCTTTTAAGAGTGTTTTTATGTGTAAGGTCCTGATAAACATGAAATCCTTGTACAGACCTTAAAAGTGATTTTTTTTAACTGATGGTAGTAAATTATTCATTTTTAAAAGAAGTTACATCATACTAATACATTGAACTTAACAAACTAACAGCATTGGTTAGTAAAACCACAAGAGAGGTCTCTAACAGCCAAAGCCCTGTATAAACAACTATAACATTTTACTCTTTCTTATTTTGGTCACAGGGCAGCCTGCGTCCTGAGGAGGCCCTGCAGTCGCTGACGATCTACGAGGGCAAGTTTGGCCGTCTGAAGGACGACCGCGAGAAGTGTGCCAAGGCCAAGGAGGCCCTGGAGCTCACCGACACCGGCTTCCTCAGCGGCAGCGAGGAGAGGGTGCAGGTATGCCACGCACCTGGTTCAGTGCACAGCTTTGCTGCATTACCTGCACAGCACTCTGATAAACGATTAGGTGATAGGCTGGATACTTAGAGGGTTCGCCATAAGATAATCTACAGATACTTTGATTAACAATGAATTATTATGCAAAGTTAAGTTTACTTTCAACAACATTTCTGTAAAGTCTCCCTAGGCAAAACTGTCCCAAGTGAAGTGTTGCACAAAATTAATCAATTTAAATGACTGAGGGGCTGTTGAGCCTACCTGACTTTTACCAGACTCAAATACTTCCTATAAAGACTTCTCATGAAGTTCAAGGAACTTTTTATTCCAGGCAAGTATTGTTCACACCTGTGTACGGTAGTGAGTGCTGACTGCTTGTGATCTGGGTACTTGCACAGGTGGCCCTGGAGGAGCTGCAGGACCTGAAGGGCGTGTGGTCCGAGCTGTCCAAGGTGTGGGAGCAGATCGACCAGATGAAGGAGCAGCCGTGGGTGTCCGTGCAGCCTCGCAAGCTCCGCCAGAACCTGGACGGCTTGCTCAACCAGCTGAAGAACTTCCCGGCCCGTCTGCGCCAGTACGCCTCCTACGAGTTTGTGCAGAGGCTCCTCAAGGGATACATGAAGGTGAGTTTCAGTGGAAAGAATCTGAAAAAAAAAACAGATTTTTTGGAAATAATCTGGTATGGTATCGCTATCTCAGCTCTGATGAGAAGAAAGTATAGCCAGGTCATTTTGCTTTTTTAGAAAACTGTCAGTATGTATGTTATTGCCAGTCATTACATGTTCCACAGCAGATTGAATAAGATATGTGATTAATAAAAAACGGATATAGGGGATTTCACCCCAGTTCCCCAATGTCGATGACCACTACAGCTGCTAATGGTGGTCTCCTCTTCCTCAGGTGAACATGCTGGTGATCGAGCTGAAGTCGGAGGCGCTGAAAGACCGGCACTGGAAGCAGCTGATGAAGCGTCTGCACGTCAACTGGGTGCTGTCGGAGCTGACCCTGGGTCAGATCTGGGACGTGGACCTGCAGAAGAACGAGATGGTGGTCAAGGACGTGCTGCTCGTGGCCCAGGGAGAGATGGCCTTGGAGGAGTTCCTCAAACAGGTCAGGCAGGGCAGGGCACCAGCTGCTGCTTTTACGCCCAAAATGCATGCAAGCGAAATGTACCGCTTTCTCTCCGCTTGCTCCGCTTTGAGTGGGCGTGTACCGAACGTCAGTTGAAGAGATATGAAGTTTAAAAGGCTAAAGAATTCTGAATGGTAATGATTTTTTTGCTTCTGGCATGTCAATGTAATGTTAACCAACGGCACTGTTTCAAATTTTATGTACATCCATTTTTAAATGTTTATCTCTCCACCCGCCGCCTTCCAACTGAAAAGTCATTTGAAACGATGTCATTGGTTACCGCTCGGCAAACACCGCTCCTCATTTGCATAAAGTTCAGCAGAGCTCAACTTTTTCCACCTGCCTCCAGCGTTAGGATGCTTTTTCATATTATGTCAGTTTGATTCCTCAGAGAGAGTCAGTCAATAAAACATAATTATACATACACATATACCAGAAGGAACCTGAAGCTACAGTTAAAATAACTGAGGATCTTTTTTCCTCATAATAAAAATAATAATAATAATATACATTTTACCATTCATTGAGGTGTAAGTATTTTAGGCGTGCTTCAGGCGAGGATATTTTTATTTGCATCAGTGTTACTGTATGTGAAAGTTTTCAGTAATGATTTTATTGATGCATTTACTAACTAGTTTACCAGTGTTCATTTACTAACTAGTTAACTTTTATTTGATTGTGAATAGATCCGTGAGGTGTGGAACTCCTACGAGCTGGACCTGGTCAACTACCAGAACAAGTGCCGCCTGATCCGAGGCTGGGATGACCTTTTCAACAAGGTCAAGGAGCACATCAACAGCGTGTCGGCCATGAAGCTCTCACCCTATTACAAGGCAAGTGGCCTTAAAACCCACTGACTGTGAAAGGTTCATTTTTAGCTGGCTTGGTTTACCTCCACTGATCACTTTTTTTTAAATAAATGCTGTAGCTTTTCAGAGACTGTAGTCCACACTACATTCTATGAAAAAAAAAAAAAAAAACAGCAAAAATGAATCTTAGTATTGAAATTGGTGTGGAACACCTGAAGTTATTACATTGCTAGTGCTTATCCTTTTGATTCACACACACACTCAGGTGTTCGAAGAGGACGCCCTGAGCTGGGAGGACAAGCTGAACCGCATCATGGCACTGTTTGACGTGTGGATCGACGTCCAGCGCCGCTGGGTCTACCTGGAGGGCATCTTCACGGGCAGTGCCGACATCAAGCACCTGCTGCCAGTGGAAACCCAGAGGTTCCAGAGGTGAGGCTTCACCAGTGCTGGGGACGTCGCGCAGAGAACAAGTCACATCAGCTGAAGGAAATAATAGTGTTAAAGAATAAGTGTTCTTCTAAAAAAATGGTATGTTAAAATAAGGGTTTAGTCAGGAAGGCTTAAATCTCTTTTCCCAAAAAAGCTTTTCCTAGGTGCACAAGTATCTTGTGTTTTCTCAAAACTACAGCACATTTTAAAACAAGAAGATGTTGACCAAAGTGCTGTACAAGACAGCTAAGACTTCAGAAAACTGACAAAGGATCACAGAGAACTAGACAGAGTAATGAGTAAATACAACAGGGAACATGGATAAATGTAATAAAAAGACGATGCCAAACAGTAAATTTGGTTAAAAAAAATAAAATGACACAAAGCAGTGACAAACTTCACACAGCAAGCAAGTGACCATTTTTCATGCAGTAACCACACTGAGGCCTGAAGAGGGCACTGATGAGTCAGGCATTTTTTTTTTGCATTTGCGGAAAATAAATGATGTAATTAATGCTGGTAATTTACTGTGAAGCCCTAGTTTTATTCATAATACTTCAGTTTAAACCATGGCAAACCACTATAAACCTTCCTGGGCATGATGGGCGAAATTATATTTTTCATAACCTCTGACATTTTCTCCCTCAGTATCAGCACAGAGTTCCTGGCCCTGATGAAGAAGGTGACCAAGTCCCCACTGGTGATGGACGTCCTCAACATTCAGGGCGTGCAGCGGTCCCTGGAGAGGCTGGCTGACCTCCTTGGGAAGATCCAGAAGGCTCTGGGAGAGTACCTAGAGAGGGAGAGGTCCTCCTTCCCCAGGTGAGAATGGCTTTTGGATCTTTCCAGCTCACAGTTCACAGGCCATGATGCCTCATTGGAGTTGTGCAGGAAGTGCAAATTATGTAGTGTAGGTTAGGATGCTGTCATGGCGACACTTAGGTGTGCCTGTGATTATTTAATTTAATTTGTGTAAACAAATAAACCTTTTTTGTTTTTTTTTTGTTTTTTTTTTAAACCAAAGAATATTGCATCATTGCCTAATTGCCTGCCTTGGAAGAGTCAGTACAGTGAACTTGAAGTCACAGATGTCTTGTTTCTTCTGTGCCACTTCACTGATCACCTTGATCAGATTCTACTTTGTTGGTGATGAAGATCTGCTGGAGATCATTGGCAACAGCAAGAACGTGGCCAAACTGCAGAAGCACTTCAAGAAGATGTTTGCAGGCGTGTCCAGCATCCTGCTGAACGAGGACAGCTCAGAGGTGCTGGGAATCTCCTCCAGGGAGGGCGAGGAGGTAAGGCTGGAGGACTTTCAGATGTACGGTGCATGGGCTGTTTTTTCAGTGTAATAACCAGTGTTTCTGTTCGAGTCTGTTTTGATTTCTTATCAGGTGTATGTGAAGTGCATCACTTTATCTTAAAAAGTTATGCTTCAGTAAGCATCTGTTCATGAATGTATTCACATTGATATTTAATCTGAATTAATGTCGGAGTGTGTTTGTTTGTTTGTTTGTTTGTTTGTTTGTTTGTTTGTTTGTTCTCCTAGATAATCTACAAGACCCCGGTCTCGATCACCGAGCACCCCAAGATCAACGAGTGGCTCACCCTGGTGGAGAAGGAGATGAGGGTCACGCTGGCCAAACTGCTGGCCGAGTCCGTCACCGAGGTGGGCGACTTCAACAAGGGCACGTCCGTCAACCTCAGCGGCTACATCGACTGGATTGACCGCTACCAGGTACATCAGCACGCGCCACTGACTGAGCAACCCAGCTATAAATGAATGGCTATGTTTATAGTTTTTCCAAAACCAAACGCAATGCAAAATTGGAAAATCATTTGGTAGATATTTGTTAAATTAGAAAAGCATTTGATAATGACTAAGTGAATTTGGTTGATGATTATTGAATGAAAATAATTTATGTGAAATGGTTTGATTTAACAAAAGAAAAGCTAAATGGTCTACTCTTTGTAACATATTTTCTCTTGAACATTTTTTTCTCCACTTAGGCTCAGCTGGTGGTGCTGTCTGCCCAGATCGACTGGTCTGAGAACGTGGAGAACGCTCTGACCACCATCGCGGGGGGCAGCAACCTGGCGCCCTTGCAGGGCGTCCTGTCCAACGTGGAGGCCACCCTGAACGTGCTGGCCGACACCGTGCTTATGGAGCAGCCGCCCCTGCGCCGCAGGAAGCTAGAGCACCTGGTGAGGACAGGAAGTGACCTATTAGAGGGCAGATGGTGAAATATTTACACACACACGGACACACACACACACGCACTGGACACACACACACACGCACGGACACACACGCACGGACACACACGCACACACGCATGGACACACACGCACGGACACACGCACGGACACACAGACACACGCACGGACACACAGACACACGCACGGACACACAGACACACGCAAGGACACACACACGCACGGACACACACACACACACGCACGGACACACACACACACACGCACGGACACACACGCACGGACACACACACACGCACGGACACACACACACGCACGGACACACACACACGCACGCACGGACACACACACACACGCACGGACACACACACACACACGCACACGCACGGACACACACACACACACGCACGGACACACACACACGCACGGACACACACACACGCACGCACACAGACACACGCACGGACGCACTGACACGCACGGACGCACTGACACGCACGGGCGCACGGACACGCACGGGCGCACGGACACGCACGGGCGCACGGACACGCACGGGCGCACGGACACGCACGGGCGCACGGACACGCACGGGCGCACGGACACGCACGGGCGCACGGACACGCACGGGCGCACGGACACGCACGGGCGCACGGACACGCACGGGCGCACGGACACGCACGGGCGCACGGACACGCGCGCACGGACACGCGCGCACGGACACGCGCGCACGGACACGCGCGCACGGACACGCGCGCACGGACACGCGCGCACGGACACGCGCGCACGGACACGCGCGCACGGAGACACACGCACGGACACACACACACACACGCACAGACATGCGCACGGGCACACACAATAAGTAGCATTGGAGTTTTTTTTACTGTAGTCATGCCTTTACTGAATCCTCCTCCTGAATCCTACTGAATCCCTAAGATTGTATGGATCTCAATTGCTTTAAAAAAAATTGCATATAAGGTTCTGAGGCATCCAGAGTTATCTCTTTCAACCATAATACAACTCTTTCAACTGCAGCTTCAATTTTCTTCATGGAGTCAGGTTACAGTAATGTGATTTCAGTTCGTTGTGATGTTTTTTATGTGTTTGTTTACTGACTTCTCTGTGTTTTTAGATCACAGAGCTGGTGCACCAGAGGGACGTGACCAGGACCCTGATGAAGAACAAGATCGACAACCCCAAGTCCTTCGAATGGCTCAGCCAGATGCGCTTCTACTTCGACCCCAAGCAGACGGACGTGCTGCAGCAGCTCTCCATCCAGATGGCCAATGCCAAGTTCAACTATGGCTTCGAGTACCTGGGCGTGCACGAGAAGCTGGTGCAGACGCCCCTGACCGACCGCTGCTACCTGACCATGACGCAGGCCCTGGAGGCCAGGCTTGGTGGCTCCCCATTCGGTTAGTTTTGCCATGAGATCATTTAAACGCAGACAGCTTTAACTGATGGGTATTTCCATGTTAACACTTGTGTATTTAGCAGGCTCTTACTTAGGTAAACATTTGGGGATATAAACAAAACAAAACGAACAAAAACATTGTACTGCCACTAGTGATATCACCATCACCACCACCAATAAAATATGATGTAATTGTAAAATACATGTGATATAAACAACTGATTAGACAGGTGAATTTTAAAAAATGGTAATTATTTTATTGTACGATGGTTATCATTTTAGTAACATAGATGCTCTGTGTGCTTACTCACAGGTCCTGCTGGAACCGGAAAGACAGAGTCTGTGAAGGCTCTGGGTCATCAGCTCGGGCGCTTCGTGTTGGTCTTCAACTGTGACGAGACATTCGACTTCCAGGTATGACTTGCGCTGCTACAACTGCCCTTGGCCCTCTGCTAGCTAGCTGTAAAATGCACACAGTAGAGCCACCAACAATTAATTAAAACACCATTAGCATCAGCCTGACCAATTCACCCTCTAACTCCAGCCTGCCTGTAATACT
Organism: Coilia nasus; assembly: GCA_027475355.1. NCBI lineage: Eukaryota > Metazoa > Chordata > Actinopteri > Clupeiformes > Engraulidae > Coilia > Coilia nasus. The sequence goes on from CM050205.1 coordinate 10,731,549, forward strand.
GAATGTGTATAAGTGGTGATCTTAAATTGACCACTCTGCCCTACAAAGACAAAAGGCAATAACTACATATCTTGTCAAAACTGAGTTGTATGAGAAGGTTCATAAAACCATCACCACTATTATACCAACAACATGTTGTGCTGGGCAGTATGACGACTTCAAAAGCAAAAATGTTTTTCAGCTTCAGTGTCCACATAGTTACTGTACTTTGCCTTTGTAGGGCAGCACTGTGTTAACCAATGCACTGATTGATATTAACCACACGTTCTTCCTGTCTGTCTGTGTCCCAGGCTATGGGCCGCATCTTTGTGGGTCTGTGCCAGGTGGGGGCCTGGGGCTGCTTCGACGAGTTCAACCGTCTGGAGGAGAGGATGCTGTCGGCCGTCTCCCAGCAGGTGCAGTACATCCAGGTTGCCCTGAGGGAGCACAGCAACCCCAACAGAGACCGCAGTACGTACCCCCCAAAACTCACTGTCCACCAAACAACTTCTAACCCCTCAGAAAACCCACTGTCCACCAAACAACTTGTAATTTTTTACAATTTTTTGTAAAGTTTGTTTTTTAAAATATAAAAGTTATATATAAAGTATATACACTGACAGTCAATGAAAACACATCGATGGCGACGAGACAGGAAAAACATATGATTTTGTAACAGCTGATTACCAATTCGCTAAAGCGGAAATTGTAAACATCCAAGTGGTCATCCCACTCTCTTATGACCAAACAAGTGCATTTGTACTCGTTTATATGGTTGGAATTGATCCTCGGTAAAAAAGTACAAGAAAGTCGTCTGATGCGTTTTCATTGACTGTCAGTGTAAGTATCTTGCATTATATTGTGTATTTAATAAATATTGCCTGAGCTGAGTTTGTATATTGGTGGAAATGGAGCAGGAAAAGGTATTATTGCACCTCTGGGACTCTAACATTGATGTCATTTGTCTCCTCAGGTGTTCCTGTACTTACGGAGCTGTTGAATAAACAGGTGAAGGTGAGCCCAGACATGGCCATCTTCATCACCATGAACCCTGGCTACGCCGGGCGCTCCAACCTGCCCGACAATCTAAAGAAGTTGTTCAGGAGCTTGGCTATGACCAAGCCCGATCGCCAGCTTATCGCCCAGGTCATGTTGTACTCTCAAGGCTTCCGCACAGCCGAAGTCCTGGCTAAGAAGATTGTCCCATTCTTCAAGTACGTGCCAACTTCAGACAACCACTTATTGTTACCTGTTACACACTGGTTAACTTTCATCCACTGCTACCAATATGTTAAGTCGCAATCACATCTTCCTATTGGTTAACTTTTCATGAAACAAGCACATGATTAGGAAATAGATGAAATCATATTATGAAATAAAAGTAACTTTATGGAACTTGCAAAAGGGTACAGTCAAAAACTGTTAGATAATTTTGGTTCCGGAATGTGACGGCGGGTGTGTGTGTGCGTGTGTGTTTATGTGTTTATCCCCAGGTTGTGTGATGAGCAGCTGTCGTCTCAGTCTCACTACGACTTTGGGCTGCGAGCCCTGAAGAGCGTGCTGATCAGCGCTGGCAATGTGAAGCGTGAGCGGATCCAGAGGATCAAGCGTGAGAAGGGCGAGCGAGGAGAGGATGTCGATGAGAATGAGATTGCAGAGAACCTTCCAGAACAAGAGGTCAGAAGAATGTTTTTTAATTTAATTTGTATTGTTTCAAAATGAATTAACTTTAATGTTTTTTCCAAACATAAATGTTTTCCTGAGAAATGTACTGATATTCTGAGAGATAAGAAGAGGCCACTTATTGATTGATGATTGATATGGATTGTGTATGTATTCTCATGATGGAAGCTAAGAATGCAGGCCTGAGACAGTAAGCCACATTTTACATTTGCTAGCTAGTAGACAGTCATAATAACTTGGAAATGTTTGGTAATTTCAGGCATAGAATTATTTTTTGCTTTCTGCCCTGAGAATATTATTAATGTAATTAAATTAAATATCGTTAAAAAGCTACCTTTTGTAACCACAAAAGTTCTTTAACCAAAACGGCACCCGAATGGTCAGGGGCTGCTAGAAATTGTGAGCCCCCTAAAGGAAAATAATTTTGGTACCCCACTCCAACCATACCATAGTCCTCTGCAGGCCTTGCGAAGCTCTGGCCCCCTGAATCATCCCGACCTACCCCACCCCCCTCCTTAGCGGCGCCCCTGCTGACGGTCCTGTGCTTCTTGCTCTCTGTCCCTCCACAGATCCTCATCCAGAGTGTGTGCGAGACCATGGTGCCCAAGCTGGTGGCGGAGGACATCCCGCTGCTCTTCAGCCTGCTGTCAGACGTGTTCCCCGGCGTGCAGTACATGCGCGGGGAGATGACCGCTCTCCGCGAGGAGCTGAAGAAGGTCTGCTCTGAGATGTACCTCACCTACGGAGACGGAGACGACGTGGGCAGCATGTGGGTGGAGAAGGTAAGGGAATCAACGGCACCACAGCAGAGGAGGGAGTAGCGTATGGACAGAGGTGGTGTAGCTGAAATAGATGAAGTAATAATGGACATCTTAAGATGGATGAATACACTAGCAAACAAACAATAGGACTCAGGAAATAAAAGAATAGGACTCAGTTGACTCAGGAAATGAAAGAATAGGACTCAGTTGACTCAGGAAATGAAAGAATAGGACTCAGTTGACTCAGGAAATAAAAGAATAGGACTCAGTTGACTCAGGACTCAGGAAATGAAAGAATAATAATAAGTGTTTTCCCAAACAGTAGTATATTAGAATAAAGTTTGTAATCAGGAAGGATTAAATCTCTTCTCCCAAAGGTACTCTTCCTAGGTGTAAAAGTATCTTGTGTTTTCTCAAAACAGTATGGGGTTGGTTAATCTTAAGTTTAGTACTGTCCCTCTGGTCTCTACTTATCCATTTTGTCATTTACACGTATACACCTCTCTGCTTTGTTCTCCCAAGTTCTCTGGTCTGCACCTATCTGTTTTATCAGTCTAACACCCACCTCTCTGTAATGTCCTCCCAGGTTCTCCAGCTCTACCAGATCACCCAGATCAACCACGGGCTGATGATGGTGGGGCCGTCGGGCAGTGGAAAGACCATGGCCTGGAGGGTGCTGCTCAAAGCCCTGGAGCGCCTGGAGGGCGTGGAGGGGGTGGCTCACATTATTGACCCCAAAGCCATCAGCAAGGACCACCTGTACGGAACTCTGGACCCCAACACTCGCGAGTGGACCGACGGCTTGTTCACACATGTCCTTAGGAAGTAAGTGTTTGCTATGCATCATGCCAAGACACAGTTATATATAATACATATTATATATGTATTATAATATTATAGCACATGACTACGTTGATGATGCTGTTGTGGACATATAGTAGATTCATTTCAAATCAAGGAATATTTTCTAGGAGAGGAAATATGCAAACACTTTTGAATGCTCACTTATTAGAGAAATAATAACCGATGCTTCCATCTCAGGATCATTGATAATGTGCGAGGAGAGCTTCAGAAGAGGCAGTGGATCATCTTTGATGGTGATGTGGACCCAGAGTGGGTTGAGAACTTGAACTCTGTGCTGGACGACAACAAGCTTCTGACTCTGCCCAATGGAGAGCGTCTCAGCCTGCCCCCTAACGTAAGGAAACAGACACGCACAGTGGTTACATTCACTTTAGTGTTATTGACAATTTTCTAAAAATTAGATTTAAATGTGAATGGCTTCCGCAAGTTATTGTCGTATCTTAATACAGTTTTTACTGAAAGTACTGAAAGTAAATCACATTGTTTATGTACTGCAACTTAATCTTCAGCTAATTCTTTTGGAAATAATCATGACATGCATAGGGATCTTTGATCCAAGAGTGCTAAATGCACCATCTTATAATAATATTTTCTGAAATTAATAACCGCTTACCTGTTGACCCCTGCAGGTGCGCATCATGTTTGAGGTGCAGGACCTAAAGTACGCCACCCTGGCCACCGTGTCCCGTTGCGGCATGGTGTGGTTCAGCGAGGACGTGCTCAGCACCGACATGATCTTCAACAACTTCCTGGAGCGCCTGCGCAGCATCCCATTGGACGAGGGCGAGGACGAGGCCCTGCGGAAGCACAAGGGCATGGAAGATGAGGGCGACGAGGCCGCCTCCCCCATGCTGCAGGTACGCCCCCCCCCATTAAAATAAAGGGGTTTTATGCTTGCATTAATAGAAAATACCTTGAATCTTCTCTTTCTTGCCAAATCTGCTTTTGTAAAGGCTTGCCATCTTAAACATTACTGATTTCTCATACAGTCTGAGAGTTCAAGTTTAAAATGCAAAACAAACTGAAATCAGAGCTAGGAAGTGCAGGTTGGCCATGCCTGTGTAAGATGTAAAACTGAGGTGCTGAAGTCAGAGCTAAACCTCTTAGTTGGTTAAGAACCACAGCCGCGCTCAACTCCTAAGATAAAGACGTTTGTATGGGTGCACGTCAAAAAAAAAAATCAATTATTTAACTTAAAAACAAAAAAACAAAACACACACACACTTTCTCTTTTTGTTGTACTGATTCATTGGACCATGTCCACAGCCATACGCGTTGTGGCATCATAAAACCTCTCACACGGTCCTGTCCCTCCAATCCCAGATCCAGCGAGACTCCGCTGCCGTCCTGCAGCCCTACTTCACATCCACAGGGCTGGTCATCAAGGCCCTGGAGCACGCCAGCAAGCTGGAGCACATCATGGACTTCACGCGCATGCGATGCCTGGGCTCGCTCTGCTCCATGCTGCACCAGGCCTGCCGCAACGTGGCCCAGTACAACAACAACCACCCCGACTTCCCCATGCCCATCGACCAGCTCGAGAGATACATGCAGGTCAGTAGACAGTTGACTAGCTTGACTAGCGGAGATGCATGGACATCAGAACCCCAGCACTTTGGACCAGGGTTTCCGGAGAGGCCCACTATTACACAGTAGATAAGATTTGTTTCAACTTGGAGGTGTCCAGTTGCTTTGATGTAATTGCACAGAACTGTGGAATTTTCAGAGGAGGGATGAAAAAACGTTTCAGTATTGCTGAATTGGAAGCCTTTCTTTGTGATTGCTTAGCCACAAGGGGCTTGTTAATTGGGTTGATTTCGAGTGCAGTGTTCTTGGACTTCTTGACACTTACTTTCAGGATTAATTTATTTGTCACTTCAGCTTATATTGTTCTTTGTTGGAAGACCTGCAATTCCTCCTGAAACCCCCTAACTGTCCCTGCCCTTGTTGCTGCAGAGGTACCTGATCTACGCGGTGCTCTGGTCCTTCTCTGGAGATGGTAGGCTGAAGATAAGGGCGGAGCTTGGAGAGTACATCCGCCGCATCACCACTGTGCCCCTCCCATCCGCCCCCAATGTGCCAATCATTGACTACGAGGTGGGTGGTCCCTCCAGAACAAGAATGGAATACTTGAAAGTTTCATTAAGCTTGACTTACAATGGTACAATCACTGTTTTTTTGCCAAAAATATAGGTATATGAATAGGATTTGTTTTGGAAAGAGGATTCTTTTAGAAATTGACGTAGGTGTATGGTACATGATTCAGAAACGTACGCCGAATGCATGTGAATTATAAACTACTACACTTGCTTTGTTATTGAGATGAAGGCAGACACTGTGCCTTGTGTTTATTGAGTTTTCATTGTTAATGTCCCATTTTTGACCCTTCTCTCTTGCCATCCCCGCAGGTGTCCATCAGCGGCGAGTGGCAGTCCTGGCAGGTCAAGGTGCCCCAGATCGAGGTGGAGACCCACAAGGTGGCGTCCCCAGACGTGGTGGTGCCCACCCTGGACACGGTGCGCCACGAGGCCCTGCTCTACACCTGGCTGGCCGAGCACAAGCCGCTGGTTCTGTGTGGCCCTCCAGGCTCCGGTAAAACCATGACCCTGTTCAGTGCCCTCAGAGCTCTGCCCGACATGGAGGTGAGGACAAACCTGACAAACCTGTCGTCTTACTGTGTGTCCACATCAGAAGCGACCAGGTCGCCGAGGTCGCTGAAGAAGCTTCGCCATTAAATTCGCCTTGTTCGCCTTGTTGGCTTTGTTCGCTCATGACGTATCATTTGGAATGTTGGATTTAGCCAAAGAACTTTGGATTTAGCCCAGTAATTAACGGACATTGGTAGAACTGTATTCTGGTTGGTTTTCGCCTAACCGCGTCATAGCTTATTACCATAAAGTTAACTGACTTTTAACTTCTCTTTTTCGCTCTGGTCGCCCAATTCGCTTCGCTGCCGGCGAATTTACTCTGGTCGCCCAATTCACCGACTTTCCATAGAGAAATAATGACTCGTCGCTTTGGTCGCTTCTGATGTGAACACAGTTACAGTGATGCTGTTGTATTATGCTTACTGAATAAATTGTACGTGGTACCAAATAAATTGTACCACTCAGACCTATGTGTACAGTATGTGGTGCTATGTTTATTTGCATCATTTGACATTTGGAGACTTGATATCCAAATTTAAATTTTTTATTTGATTAGGACTGTTTTGAGACTGTGTGATGGAGAAGTACTTGAGTAATTTTACCCCCTACAATCAATTTCCCATGTCACAATGCCACTTTCTTATGTGTTTTTCTTTCTTTTGCGCTAACCCTCCCTTCCTTCCTGCCTGTCTGTCTGCCTGTCTGTCTGTCTGTCTGTCTGCCTGTCTGTCTGCCTGTCTGTCTGTGTCAGGTTGTGGGTCTGAACTTCTCCAGTGCCACCACCCCAGAGCTGCTGCTGAAGACGTTTGACCACTACTGCGAGTACCGCCGCACCCCCAACGGGGTGGTGCTGGCCCCTGTGCAGCTGGGCAAGTGGCTGGTGCTCTTCTGCGACGAGATCAACCTGCCGGACATGGACAAGTACGGCACACAGAGGGTCATCTCCTTCATCAGACAGGTGAGGCGGTCTCCATCATGGGGATGGCTATGCTTTGTGTGGGTGTGGGTGTGTGTCGGTGTGTGTGGGTGTGTGTTTGATCAAAAGATGTTAGATGCCTACATACAGCAACTAGGTGTAATGTGCAAAATTTGAAGAATCTCTGACATGTCCAGAATACATTCCGTCTGCTAATACTTTAAAAGTGCAAAGAAAGCGTTTCAAGTAGGAGTAGATCCCGTTTCTGCTGTGCACCTTAATCAAAATGTACATCAACAGGTCAACATGTCAAATGCATTTAGTGTATGAAATATCAGGTCCAAACAGACATCCCTTAAGACGGATGGGTGTAATCTTGTTCCCTTGGCCTCTGTTGTGGTATGCTATTGTAGATGGTGGAACACGGAGGCTTCTACCGCACCTCCGACCAGACCTGGGTGAAGCTGGAGAGGATCCAGTTTGTGGGTGCCTGCAACCCCCCCACCGACCCTGGCAGAAAGCCCCTCTCCTACAGGTGAGCTGATGCTACTGGTCTACTGATCCTAAGTAGCACTTTTTTGCTCTTGTTTTTACTAGTAGTACCTGCAGTAAGTAATGCATTGCTTCTGCCAGTAGATGGCGTTAATTCACCATAAATTTGCTAAGAGCCACAAAGCAGTGCCAGTAGAAACACAGAAAAGTAGACTGTTGGTGGCACTTGTAAAACATGTCCATGTAACATGGATTGTGATGTCCATCAATAGTATGATTTACACCCTTGCTTTAATTCACTATTGACTGTCATCTCTCTCTCTCTCTCTCTCTCTCTCTCTCTCTCTCTTCCAAACACAGGTTCCTGAGGCATGTGCCTGTGGTGTATGTGGACTACCCTGGGCCGGCCTCTCTGACCCAGATCTACGGCACCTTCAACCGGGCCATGTTGCGCCTCATCCCCTCGCTGCGCACCTACGCCGAGCCCCTCACTGCCGCCATGGTGGAGTTCTACACCATGTCACAGGTAACCAGTAGAGAAGAGTGGAGTTACTTTATTGATCCCGAAGGAAAGTAAGGAAGGAAACCACTGCTGCACTGCCAGACTGTGCCGTATGAAGCCTCTCTAGACCAGGCTTTCTCAGTTCTCTCTCCCGCCTGCCTCCAACAGAGGACAACTTGATTTTTTTATTTGAATTATTTGCAAACAGTGCTTACTCCAGATTGACCCACATCCACCCTGTCCATAACAGTTTCTCCAGCTTTCTCAGCTCTGTGCTGTACGCTATGGAGCCTTGTGAGGGTTAAAAAACAATATTCACGGGACATTAATCTACCTGCACTGTGCGATATCATATGTGGACTATAATTCTTACACTATTACACCAGTATAACTAGAGTAACAAAGTTGAATATTATTTCAGGGAACAAAATCTACAGTGTCACCTGCATCTTGCACTACCATACCTCAGCAGACCGCATTTATGTACATAGTCTGTGGATTACGTCACAAAATATTTTAAGAAATCAACAAGTTGAACCCCTCTTTCTACTACGATAATTCAAAACCTCAACAAGTTGAACCCTTCTTCCAACAATAATTCAAGACCTTTTTCTCCTACACCATATGTTGACTTCGATGTGGCTTGTGACACTAAATGTGTGTCTGACCCTTTCTCTACCTCCTCCAGGAGCGTTTTACTCAGGACACCCAGCCCCACTACATCTACTCCCCTCGAGAGATGACGCGCTGGGTCAGGGGCATCTTCGAGGCCCTGCGACCCCTGGAGACCCTACCCGTGGAGGGGCTCATTCGCATCTGGGCCCACGAGGCCCTCCGCCTCTTCCAGGACAGGTGAGGGGGCAAACGTACGCCCGTGTTGGACACGCACAACAGCAGCACCTACGCATTCTCAGTTGTGTTTTAACTGGTGTTACGCCCCACTGTTGATGGCCCACCTGTGCCGAGCAACAACAAACTTACCACTGACCCAAGTGAAAACCAAAACACCTTTAAAATGTAACCCAACCAGTGGGATCTATAACATCAAGACAAAGACAGGACATTTGTTTGAGATTTGAGTTAATAGTGAGTCAGTGGTGAGTAAATACTTAGTTATTGGTGAGTTAATACTGAGTTAAATGCATTTGGGTTTAAAATAGCAGTTATGTCGGTGTGTGTGAGAATGGAGAGATAAATTTAAGTTGATTTTTTTTATTTACTTGAGTATTGTGACTATTAAGTGACTATTAATGATGTCATGTTAATGATGACAACAGAGTTGAAGCAAAAGCTATTTTACTGATTTGTCTAAAACAGCCAGTGATGAATTTAAAAAAAAAAAAAAAGGGTGATTGGAGAACTTGTTTAATTCCGTCAAAGTTTGACATGCGTGTCCCCTGTCGCTCAGATTGGTGGAGGATGAGGAGAGACGCTGGACAGATGAGAACATCGACATTGTCGCCCTTAAGCACTTCCCCAACATCGACCGCGACAAGGCCCTCAACAGACCCATCCTCTACAGCAACTGGCTCTCTAAGGTAAGCCTGCCTGCCTGCCTGCCACTATGTATCTATCGTTTTGGAGTATTTAAACACAGGGAGGCGGGCAGCTGTGGTGTAGTGGTTAGGGAGTTGGTCTTGCAATTGGAAGGTTGCCGGTTCAAATCCCGCCTCTACCCATGGTTGAGATGCCCTTGAGCAAGGCATCTAACCCCACACTGCTCCAGGGACTGTAACTGAAACCCTGTAAATATCTGTAAGTCGCTCTGGAGAAGAGCGTCAGCTAAGTGTAATGTAATGTAAAAGGGAGTCGTAGTGGTTGTTCATCATGATCTGTTATGGTCTATGGATGTGCGGCCAAGTTGGTCTATCCCTACTGTCACTCTTTACTTGTATGCTCGTTTTTTTTAGAGAGAGACACTTTTAGTATGGCATGAAGATGATTAACTCTGCAGCTTTAATAAATTTTTTAAAAGTTGACGTAATGACTTAATGACGGTGGTGAACTTGACCTAATGTGTCTGATGAGCTATTGATGGTGAACTTGTACCGAATGAAGGTGTGAGATGGAGCTGATAAGTGCATACTGGTTATTGGCTGTCTGTTGATGTTTTTCTGACATGGCTGACTTGCCCTCCCCAAGGACTACGTGCCAGTGGAGCAGGAGGAGCTGAGGGACTATGTGAAGGCCCGGCTGAAGGTCTTCTACGAGGAGGAGCTGGATGTTCCCCTGGTGCTCTTCAACGAGGTGCTGGATCACGTCCTGAGGATTGACCGGTAAGGACCAGGAAATAACAATGGAAATGTAAAAAAGAAGAAAAAAATATCTATATTTCCCTTCTTTAGGCTTAGTGGTGTTCCTTTTCAGTGTTAGCCACTTTGGATAAATACTTGTGCTGTATGGGGATGGGGTGGTTAGAGCACCTGACCTTATATGGACAAGCGCTCGTGCCTGTGGTCATTTCCCAACCCAGCCCAATCTCTCTCTAAATTTTACTTCCTGTCGCCTACTTCACTGTCTTATGTAAATAAAGCCATAAAAAAGGCCACAAAAACCCTTGGCTGAATGTGATGTACTGTAATGTAAACTGCTCCATTCGACCCCATACATAATCTACAGCCGTGGCCTCTACAGTTCACTGACATCTCTAGTCTGCTTCGGTCACAATTGGCTTTAGTAGACGCCTTCTCTCACAGCACTAGATAAAACGAGATAAAATGTTACCAAAGCAGCAGCATTTCTTTAATTTATCAAAACACTACACAAATGAGCTGTCTTTTAGCCTTGTGAGTGTCCCTTCACCTTTTTTTTTTCTTTCAAAATGTAACTGACACCAGCTGCAAACCGTTATCCCCTACAACAATGTCTTAACTAATACAGAAGAAGCTTTGAAGACATTTGGCTGACTCCCACATGCTGATCAAAAAAAGATGATGAACTGCTTTTGTAAATGACTTTGACAGAAGTTGGCAAGAACTAGACTGTTACTACACTCTTATCGTATCAACGCCTGCTTCAAAACAACTATGACACAAGGGAAAATAACCTCCCATGATGCAACTGCTCCATGGGGACCAGCTTGTCACTGTGTGAACGTGTCCTCCTGTCCTTGTTTCTAGAATCTTCCGCCAGCCTCAGGGTCATCTGCTGCTCATTGGAGTCAGCGGGGCTGGCAAGACCACTCTCTCACGCTTCGTGGCCTGGATGAATGGCCTGAGTGTCTATCAGATTAAGGTTGGGACAGATTAATGATCAAATCATTGAGAAGCACACATTTGGATGTTTTCTTACCCGTTGAATACATATTTGCATTTCATGAGTTCTACTGATTTATGCGGGTATTAAAAGCAACACTGAGTAGTTTTTGCAACCTTTAAATAATGTTTCCAAAGTTGTTTCAGTGGTTAATCAACTTGTAACTGTAAATCGTACTGTAGGACTGAATGGCCATTCATATCTCCTGCATCTACTGCTGCCTCTCTTACTATTACATTATTTTGGACTGCAATTGTTAGATGGTACTGTTTGTATTAGATGGCAGAACAGTCCCCAAATGTGACAAAAGACATGGTTAAGACAAGACTGCTCACTTTGATTTGAAGCAACACTAATTAGTTTTTTCAACCTTAAAATGTTTCCAAAATCATTTTAGTGGTTTCTTAACTTGTAACAGAGTGAAAGCCACTTCTGAATTCGCTTTGCCGCCCTCCATAGGTTAAGGAGCAGTGAATCAATATAGCTTTAAAAAAACAAAAAAAACAAAACACAATTTTGTTTTTGGTATGCGGTTAGTTTATTTTCCCACCAATATTCAATAATCACTGTTGTGAATTCAGCATTATTTCCAGCTATCGTAGGGTGTGATTGCATTAATGTTTACTTAAAGAAGTGTGGCGTGTTGGAACCCAAAAGAAGTTCACTCTGCCGTCTGAGCCAAATGACTCAAGACTGGAGTGTTTGTCAATATACCCTACTACAAGCAATACAGTGTACTAAAATGACATTTCTCTTGTGCCTGTTTTTGGTGCTCTAAAACACAGTACTATAAAAACAATATATTTTTTATATATATATATACACTAGATACAGTATAAGTTCTTGTGTACACAGAGCCTTATGTAGACTACAGTACAGTGCAGTGCATTTTAACTGTGCCTTACCTCTCCACAGGTTCACAGAAAGTACACTGGCGAGGACTTTGATGAGGACCTACGAACAGTGTTGCGTCGTTCTGGCTGCAAGAATGAGAAGATTGCTTTCATCATGGACGAGTCCAACGTGTTGGACTCTGGTTTCCTGGAGCGCATGAACACTCTGCTGGCCAACGGAGAGGTAAAGGGCATTTTTTTATTATTGCTTTTAATCTATTGTCAGTAGATAGGGTGGCTGTAGAGTGTAAGCTCTACTGTATTCATCTTTTGTATAGTACAACAGTGTGGATACCAGTGACTTTGGTTGCTCCAATACTGGTGACCAGAGGTGGACAAACCGAACCGAACGAAAAAGTAAATGTCCTGCCATATATTCCTTCTGCCTGTGCTCCTCGCACAGGTGACTTCACTCACTAGCTCATCTACCTGGCTGAAGAGTGGTGCTAATTAGGATCAGCTGATTCAGTGAATCGGCTGGAACAAATATGTGGCAGGACTTTTACTTTCTGAACCTGGGATGTCCGCCTCTGCTGGTGACTTAAGTGGATACAAAATGAAGTTTAGGAATCTGCACGTTGGTTAGTGTTTCTATATGGGAAAAGGTACAGTGAGGATATTGGTGTCCCCAATGTAGTGTAATGGCCAATGGTGCAGCGGTGTAATGTATGGCTGTTCAGGTGAATGAAAACTGTGTGTGGATGCCTCGTCATGCTGAGCCTGGTGTGTCCCCTGGCTGTGCTCCCGCAGGTGCCAGGTCTGTTCGAGGGCGATGAGTACGCCACCCTGATGACGCAGTGCAAGGAGGGAGCTCAGAAGGAGGGGCTGATGCTGGACACCCATGAGGAGCTCTACAAGTGGTTCACCAGCCAGGTCATCAGGAACCTGCACGTGGTCTTCACCATGAACCCCTCATCAGAGGGGCTCAAGGACCGGGCCGCCACCTCACCCGCCCTGTTCAACAGGTCAGCAGCCTCAGCCCCTCCTACTAGTACTGCATTTCGTACAGAGGGTCTGGCTGTGCTGTAATAAGAAACGCTCGCTTCCTGGAGGTGTACTCTGCTGAAGTTCAAAACGATTGGATCAACCTTTACCAAATTGCTAACATCTGGTTGTGATTTATCCAGTTAACCTGGCTAAAAGCCTGCCTACCGACGCATTACAATTCAAATGTAGTGCACAAAGTTGATGTCATCGGTAAACATACAGCCAGAGTCAACCATGTCAATGGAAGCAAACTCAGGATATCACTGTAGGGAGAAAATATTCAAGCGGAAGTGCATAGGCAGGCTACCTCAGATTGGCATCAAAGAGGAACATTAAGTGGCCCTTGTTAAGTGTGGACTGGAGAGGTACGATGCACATAAAATCGCTACTAATGGGCAGAGTGTTTTCTGTGTCCTAGGACACTGAAATTACTTTGCTGTAATAAAGAGATTAGATTTATTCTCTAAAACCATTGTCTTTTGTAGAAGTACAGGTACATGCTATTATCAAGGTTTGCTGTTGAAAAGCTTCTGATCTTTAAGTGTTGACTAAAAATAACTTTTTTTTGTATGTGTATGACTGATATTTGGTATTAAACCTCCTCAACAGGTGTGTGCTGAACTGGTTTGGAGATTGGTCCACCGATGCCCTCTACCAGGTGGGCAAAGAGTTCACCAGCAAGATGGACCTGGAGAAGCCCAACTACAAGGTGCCCGACTACATGCCCATCGTGTACGACAAGCTGCCCCAGCCACCCACCCACAGGGAGGCCATTGTCAACGGCTGTGTGTTCGTCCACCAGACCCTGCACCAGGTCAGGCCGCACACACCATCAACTCCTGACTGAAAACAGGATGCTGTTAAGACTAGCTGTATGGTTTACTGTCAAATTGAAATTGTACTATTTTGCTCTAGAAAAACAAATTGTAAGTGAAGTCAGTATATCCAGCGTAACTTGCTTGTGTATATATATATATCAGTTTTTTTACTCTGTTATAGAGAATGACGATCAACATTACTTACAAAATCCAAAGTCTCAAAGATGTCTGTTGTACTTCGTTGGTTAACTGTCCATCCGTTTCCCTCTCAGGCTAACAACCGCTTGGCGAAGCGTGGCGGGCGCACTATGGCCATCACCCCGCGCCACTACCTGGACTTCATCAACCACTACGCCAACCTGTTCAACGAGAAGCGCAGCGAGCTGGAGGAGCAGCAGATGCACCTGAACGTCGGTCTGCGCAAGATCAAGGAGACCGTGGACCAGGTGAGTGATGGTGATGCTGGCCTGAGCACCTCTGGGCTGACCCTGCTTGACCACCACCACTAGGACTGAAGCAGTACAGCATCTGCATCGCTGTCCCCTCTTGGGACTTGGGAAGGAGGATTACGATGAACTTTGTTGTTGATGGACATAGTCGAGAGTGCCCCCTACTACCTCTACCCCCCACACTCTCCACGATGTAGCCATTCAAAAAGTAAAACGTGTGTGTGTGTATTTGCACATCAGAAAGAAAATCAAACAAGTAGCAATAAACGCAAAATACAGAAAGTGTACTCCTACATCCATGTTTTCCATCCATCCAAGCAGTAGAAGCCTCGTTTGTCCACAATTGAGAAGGTCAATATTAAAGTAACATGAAATAGCTTTTCAACTGTAAAATAATGTTTCCAAAATTGTTTCAGTCGGTCATCAACTTGTAAACAGGGTGAACGACACTTCTGAATTCGCTCTGCGGCCCTCCATGGGCTACAACCGCACTATGCAAGTTTTGCAAAAGCGGGTCGCTGATCTGTAGTTCGAATAAGTCATAAGAAAGACAATTCCGCTTCCGACCTGTAGGACGACAGAAGACGAAAAGTGCGTTGGTGTTTGGTGCTTTAAAGGAGTACTTCCACGAGAAACCATTTAGTACTTGCTCTTTTGAAATACGACAGGTCACCCCGAGTTGCATATGCATGCTGCACGTGAAAATGTTCCTCTAACCCAATTGCCTCCATTAGTAAGTGAAAGAAAGTAGGCGGAAAAACGAGTGAATAAGAAAAAGGCCAACAAAGTGACGTAGGTTTGTAAATTAGAAAAAGCTATGCCACAACCTTTACTTACTGGAGAAGTTTTGTTGCAGCACGCATTCACTTAGCGAAGTATAGGCAAGTATGTGCGTTTGTGTACAGTAGAACGTTTAGATCTTCTATTTGGTTCGCTATGACCGAATGGGCTTTGAATGATTGTAGCTTGTGACTTAGCATGGGCGATGGAAGTACACCTTTAATCTGCACTGTGGCGTTTGTCCAGGTGGAGGAGCTCCGCAGGGATCTGAGGATCAAGAGTCAGGAGCTGGAGGCCAAGAACGCTGCTGCCAACGACAAGCTGAAGAAGATGGTCAAGGACCAGCAGGAGGCTGAGAAGAAGAAGGTAAACCAGGAAACCCACTTGGTGGCTTGGTCCCCTTTGTCAAACATTCTGCATAACTTTTTAAATTTGTTTTGTTCATCTGAAGGACTTTGGCTGTAACCTGTTACCCTTGAAAATTATTTCTACAGTGTGCAAACTCTGGGTTGTTCTTCTTTATTACTTTTTGGGACACACCCTTGTGTTGGATGTGCTTATTTTTTATTTTCTGGATTTTTTTTTTCTTTTTTTTTTCTTTCTTTCCTGAAGCACGCTGTGATGCATGATTATGGTGCTGTTTATGTACAGTACACACATGACACACAAGCTAAATGTCTACATGGTATAATGGCAGGTGATGAGCCAGGAGATCCAGGAAGCCATCTACAAGCAACAGGAAGTCATCAAGGACAAGCAGCTGAATGTCAAACAGGACCTGGACCAGGTGGAACCTGCTGTTATCGAAGCTCAAAATGGTATGAAAATACACAGTTCACTTTATCAGATTAAAACAGTCTTGTTGCAGTGCATGCTTCTGGAAGAACTTGTGTTAGACACAACATGTGTGGGATTTTTATAATGACTGTGTGAAAGTGATGATGGAAGCGGTGGTCGCTCAGTTCAGAGTGCTGCAGAAACCTGTAGTCCTGAAAGTGTGCCGTGCCGCAGTAAGTAGACATTTGATTGGTTGTTGGGACGGTGTTTACATTGGAGCAGTTTTCTTCTCCTCTCCTCTTCAGCATGGGTTTTCCTCTTTGAAGGGTCCTTTGGGGTTTACTGTCTATTTCTCTCTCTTCCTTTGCTCTGTGTCACGTCCCAATTGGAACTTGGAAAATTGGAAAATCCTGGCATGATTTCACAAATTCTGACTGAACCATAAGGTCATGTGAAAATCACTGCTGGGGAAAGGCTCCAATTGTGACATACAGTAATGTGCAACAGTTTTAGACAGGTGTGAAAAAATCCTGTCAAACTGGAATGCCTTCAAAAATGGAAGTGTTAATCATTTATGTTCATCAATCAACAAAATGCAGTGAATGAACAAAAGAGAAGCCTAAATCAAATCAATATTTCGCGTTACCACCCTTTGCCTTGAAAAGAGCATCAGTTCTTCGAGGTATACTTGCATACACCAAATTGGTTGTATATGTCAGGAAGCCTACATCCACAGAAGATCTGTGGTTAATTCTTTGAAATGTTTGGCGCAAGCTACCAGCCGAGTTCCTTCAAAAACTGTATGCAAGTATACCTAGAACAATTGATGCTCTGTTGAAGGCAAAGAAAAGTCACACCAAATATTTCTTTTGTTCATTCACTGCATTTTGTTGATTGATGAACATAAATGATTAACACTTCAATTTTTTAAGCCATTCCTAGTTGATAGCATTTTCTCACGCCTGCCTAAAACTTTTGCACAGTACTGTAGTTTGTGTGTCTTGTCGTGCACCTGTGTGTGTGTGTGTGTCTTGTTTTGTTCAGACGTGTGTGATTGCACACGTGTGTTGGCTCAAACCAATGTCCCAGCGTCACAGCTAACTCGTCTGCTTTTTCTCCTCTCTCCCTTCCTCCTCTCCTCTCTGCTCTCTCCTCTCCTCCTCTCTTCTCTCCTTCTCTTCCTCTACTGCAACTGCTCCACTGCGCCCTCTTGTGGCCGCCCGTCCGTCCACTTTAGCCGTTAAGTCTATTAAGAAGCAGCACCTGGTGGAGGTGCGGTCCATGGCCAACCCGCCCGGGGCGGTGAAGCTGGCCCTGGAGTCCATCTGCCTGCTCCTGGGCGAGAGCACCACCGACTGGAAGCAGATCCGCTCCATCATTATGCGGGAGAACTTCATCCCCACCATTGTTAACTTTTCTGCCGATGAGATCAGGTGACTGGCGTGTGCGGAGCGGGGCCGCGGTGGCAGTGTGGCACAGCGAGAGGACGGGGATGGGCTCTTAGAGTCAGAGGCCATGGGTAGTGGGCTTTCTGTAGCTCCATATCAAACAGGAAGGTACGGGTGGGCTGTGTACAAAGACACAATAGTAGTGGGCTAATCTGCAGCCCCACATCAACCAAAGCAATTTTTAAGGAATGCATCTGATTGGCGTATGTTTGTTTTGTAATCATTGGAGTCGTCATATTGCAGTGATATTTTCTTGGGCCATTAAGAGAGGTCAGTGTAGACAGGTTTGGGGTAGACCTTACTGAAGGGCCATTGTCCCCCCATTATGAGCCACCTCACCCTCTCAATGCCACACAGCCACCAGGCCACCATCTCCCCACCCACCCTATCCGTCCTGCATGTTTTTAAAACCAGCATCCCCTTTTCTCTCCCTCTCTCTCTCTCTCGATGTCTCTCTCTCTCTCGATGTCTCTCTCTCTCTCTCTCTCTCTCTCTCTCTCTCTCTCTCTCTCTCGATGTCTCTCTCTCTCTCTCTCTCTCTCTCTCTCTCTCTCTCTCCTTTTCACTCTCGCTGTCTCGCTCTCTCTCTGTCTTTTTCTCTCACTCTCCATCTTGCTCACTCTCTCTCTATACCCTTTTATCTCTGTTCATCCCACCTCCACCTTTTCTATCTCGCTCTCTCCCTCTCTGTCCCTCTCTCTCTCCCTCTCTCTCTCTGTCTCTCTCGCTGTCTCCCTCTCTCTCCCTCTCTCTCTCTCTCTTTCTCTCTCTCTTTCTCTCTCTCTCTCTCTCTCTCTCTCTCTCTCTCTCTCCCTCTCTGTCTCTGTCTCTCTCTCTCTCTCTCTCTCTCTCTCTGTCTCTCTCTCTCTCTCCCTCTCTCTCTCTCTCTCTCTCTCTCTCTCCCCATCCCTTCTTCCTCCCCATCCTCAGCGGTCAGCTCTATAAAGAAGCAGCACCTTGTCGAAGTGCGTTCCATGGCCAACCCTCCCCCCGCCGTAAAGCTGGCCTTAGAGTCAATCTGCCTCCTGCTCGGAGAGGAGACTAATGACTGGAAAAAGATCAGACAAGTTATTATCCGAGACAATTTCATCTCCAGCATAGTCAACTTTGTCTCTGAGGACATGAGGTATTGTCCCGTCCCGTCCCTGTGTGGGGGGAAAAAACCAAAACATCTCTCTTTTTGTCTCTTGTCTCCTGTCTACGGGGAACATCCCTGGTGCAACACACTGGGCTTGCTAAAGTAATCTGCACGTGGGGTAACAGCTCACATGGATTATTTAATTTCTTAAATGTTAATTGGCAGTGCATACGCAACACTAATTTGATTAAATTGTTACTGTAAAGAAGTGATTCTAAAATTTGATATTCAGTAACGCCAAGATTAAAAGCTAAGGTAGGATCTAAAGCTAAAATAAAGGCAAATTGGTAATATAAAACAGTATATTATTATTATCGGACAGGTAATTATTAATCTTCCTAAAGATTTCTTCATTCTGTCCCCATTAATTTGCACACCTACCCTTGCACTGTCATTCATACCAGTCCATACCCTGTGTGTTTCCCTAACATTGCTTCATTCATCAATACCATTTGACTGCAACTGGCCCTGTGTGCTAACACATACTTCTCGTTTACGATCACCTCTGAATGACCTCTGTGGCGCAACAGTGACACCATCCGTGAGAAGATGAAGAAGAACTACCTTTCCAACCCGTCCTACAACTACGAGCAGGTCAACAGGGCTTCGCTGGCCTGTGGCCCCATGGTCAAATGGGCCATTGCCCAGGTAAGCTATATGGAGACGCCCAGTGTTGTGCGTCTTATTAACACAAGGGCCAGTGTGCCTAAGGCCTCATTTCCACCCACTTGAGCATGTACAGCGCGTATTCGTGCATAATAGGTTTGTATAGGGACAGAATACACTCAGATCAGATGTGCGGTGGAAATGGTCTACGCTGTACACGCAGAGTGTTTGGTGGAAATGAGTCCTAAGCAGTCTAATGACTATGAGAACCAGTGCCAGAACTTCTGTTTACAAGTATTTGTAGTACTATTTTCAGTAATTCAGTTTACTATTTTTTACTCCAGTTCTCTCAGTGTCCTTCAGGTGACCTTAAACACCACAGGTTAATTAGGGCAGTGTCAGCAAAGGCCTTTTGTTTTCTTTGTGAGGGCTTGACTACACCAACATGCTGAAAAATATTATTGTCATGTTTGATTTTGCCCTAATTCTTGCCCTCTTGCCTCAGAAAAGGCAGATTTGTAAAACAGTTTTAATGTTTAAAGTGTTCACGGACAAAGAGATTGTAACAAACCCCAATGATGATATTGGCTTTGGCATGACAACCACACCACCATGATCCAAGATGGCCGGTAGTGCACATTTTGTATTTAATAAGTGTATAACACCTGGAACCCCCGGTCCTTGTGTGTGTGTGTGTGTGTGTGTGGCAGCTGAACTACGCAGACATGCTGAAGAAGGTGGAGCCTCTGAGGAACGAGCTGCAGAAGCTGGAGGACGACGCCACGGACAACAAGTCCAAGGGCGAGGAGGTGGAGCGCATGATCCGCGACCTGGAGTCCAGCATCTCCCGCTACAAGGAGGAGTACGCCGTCCTCATCTCCGAGGCCCAGGCCATCAAGGCCGACCTGGCTGCCGTCGAGGCAAAGGTGAGCGCAGAGAGGAATTATCTGTGGAGTCGTCTTTGGGTTCAGCCACTGAGACATAAAATGTACAAATGTTCAAGTGTCACAAGAAAACCTGCACAATATACATTTTCACTATGATGTTCATAACATTCCATAATATACATAGATAATAATGAAAATATAGGCAGCATACTTTTTTCACTGTGGACTTTAAGGTGTTTATTATTTTATTTATTTTTTTACACCTTTTAAGCTTTTTGGCCAAATTGTTTTTTACGTCAAGTGAAGTAGGTGAGGTCAAATAGGTTTTTATTGTTGTTTTGGTCATATACACAGTACGTAGTGAGACAAAACATTTCACGGGAACAAGTGGTGATACACGGTGCTGATAACGGTTAAAACGCTGTATAGACAAGACAGATACAGTATAGGCAAGAAAGACCAAAGTTTTGACCAAACTGTACCTTACCCACCGCCATTCAGGTGAACCGCAGCACAGCCCTGCTGAAGAGCTTGTCAGCTGAGAGGGACCGCTGGGAGAAGACGAGCGAGACCTTCAAGAACCAAATGTCCACCATCGCTGGAGACTGCCTCCTGTCCGCCGCCTTCATCGCCTACGCCGGCTACTTCGACCAGCAGATGAGGCAGAACCTCTTCACCACCTGGTCACACCACCTCCAGCAGGCCAACATCCAGGTAGGGTTCGTTTAAACGACTCGCCTCGCCAACTTATACGGTTTGGGGGTGCGTTACAAGCCACATAAGCTGTGAGAGTGTTGTGCAAAATGCTGCCCTACAAAGCCGAAAGGTAGAAACTAAGTACATATTTTGTCAAAACTGAGTTTATACTGGAAATTGACTTTATAATACCTCTTTGTCTTATGACTTCTTGATTTTCCTATTACATAAAATCACCATTGTATTACACCTGACTGGGGATTATGACAACTTTAAAGGCATTTTCCTTAGTTTCAGCGTTCACGTAGTTACTGCACTGACTTTGTAAGGCAGAACACCTCAGGGATATGCAGGAAAAAGAGAGTGACTTGCTTTGATGAAAGCAAAATGAAATTCCACAATATTTACCTAAGATTTATAGTGGACTAGAGTTTTCAGTAGTCCACGTGGATCCCAAAAATTATTTTAGTCGTGACATTTGGCCACTGTGAGTTTCTCATCACTCAATCACTCATGGGATTACTCCCGTGGAGGAGTTCAAAAATAGAAGCCTGCACACTGAAAACTCCCCAAATGACTTATTGATTTATTTAAATAAAGACAGACATTTCAACTGAATAAGGAACATGGTCTCGAGCAAGTGTTTTTGAAATGCCATTTACTTACAGAATCAAATAAGAAAAATCAAGCTTCTAAATGACATTTTGTCGGTTTCTGCATATTGTGACCATGCCTGTTTTTTCCCGTGGACGACTCAATTCCTCGTCCTCAGTTCCGCACGGACATCGCCAGGACTGAGTACCTGTCCAATGCCGACGAGAGGCTGCGCTGGCAGGCCAACTCCCTACCTGCTGACGACCTGTGCACTGAGAACGCCATCATGCTCAAGAGGTTCAACAGGTGAGAGCTCACCCCTGAGCCATTCAGAAACAGACTGCAGTCTTCAAGCCATTCTCAGGGTCCCAGCATGTCTATGGCATCGCTAGGGTGTGTTCAAGAAACCTGTTGGGGTTACGGTACAATGTGAACTTTGTTTTAAAGATACACTGATATCAAAACCTTATTAAATACACTGATAACAAACAACCTCATAACAGGATATTGCCGAAATATGTAGTTTTTTTCCACTTTTCTTTATCCTTTTCCTTGAACTTCACCAGAGTGCTGACGTGTAGCTGACGTGAATTTTTTTTTTTTTTTTTTTTCTGTCCAGGTACCCACTGATCATCGACCCATCTGGCCAGGCCACAGAGTTCATCATGAACGAGTACAAGGACCGCAAGATCACCAGGACCAGCTTCCTGGACGACGCCTTCAGGAAGAACTTGGAGAGCGCCCTGAGATTCGGAAACCCGCTGCTCGTGCAGGTACTACATGCTGCTGCTGATTTCCAAGAGCCCCTTTTGACTTTATTTGATTTTTTGTACTTCTTCAATACCTTTAGCCATGTAAAATGTTGTTATAAACAAATAAGCTTAACAATAATCAATAATTATTATTGAATAATTAAACCCATAAAATTAAACCCATAAAAGTATTTTGTGTGTCAGCAGTTTTTCTTTAAGTAGTGGCATAAATGTTGTTTGTTTTCTCTCCAGGACGTTGAGAGTTATGACCCCATCCTCAACCCTGTGCTGAACAGGGAGGTGCGTAGGACCGGCGGCAGAGTGCTCATCACTCTGGGAGACCAGGACATCGATCTGTCCCCATCCTTCGTCATCTTCCTCTCCACTCGCGACCCCACGGTCAGTGTCACCTTCACAGAAACAGTCACGGAGTTACCTCAGTTTTCTTTTTTTTTCTCCCTTTTTTAAAATTCTGGTGCCATGATAAGGGTCAACCCAAACATAAACTTACTTAAATGCAATAGAAGAAAATAGGATTGATGGAACAACTTATTTTTCTTTAGGGAAGTCTTAAAACTGTATGACACATTTGTTTGCAAAGTTGTCTCTATCATTATGATTAAGCAGTCCAAACTTCAAATGAGGGGAAAATGTGGCCCTCTGATGATCAGATTGACCTCTGCTGGTCTGCTAGTGACTCAGTTGATGACTCCAATCCTCTGCGTGTTCGCGTGCTCCAGGTTGAGTTCCCACCTGACCTGTGCTCTCGCGTGACCTTCGTCAACTTCACGGTGACCCGCAGCAGCTTGCAGAGCCAGTGCCTCAACGAGGTGCTGAAGGCCGAGAGGCCCGACGTGGACGAGAAGCGCTCAGACCTCCTCAAGCTGCAGGGTGAGCTTCGCTAAAATCCAGCTTCCCTCCTCGCCTCATGCTTTGCTTGTTTGCTTCCTTTTTTTTCCGCCTTCTTGCTTCTTTCATTTCTTGTTCTATTGCTTACTCCCACCATCTTTACTTTTTTTCACTCTTTTCTTGCGTTTTCCTAGCCTGGTAAACCAGCCCATCGTACTTCATTTCATTTTCTACAGACGGTCTGGCAGTGCTGTATTGAGAAACCTTTTCTTCCTGGAAGTGTTGACTCAGCTGAAGTTTAAAACAAGTGGCCGCTGCCTTTACCCAGTTGCTAATGTCTGGTCGTGATGTATGCAATTAGCCTGCCTGCGCACTACAATTCAGTTGTAGCACACAAAGTCGACGTCATTGTTCAAGAACACTCCCTCTGTTCACTGATTGGCTAGGCAAAATTCTGCCCAAGACAGCAATGTCAATGGAAGCAGTGCCAGACCCTCTGTACGAAATGAAATGAAGTACGAGAGGCTGGTTTACCAGGCTAGCGTCTTCCCTCCTTCTTTTCTCCTCTTCTTGCGTCTTTCCTTTCTTGTTTGACTGCTGTTATCACTTCTTGCTTCTTCAGTGTATCCTTGCACCCTTCTCTTTTTGCCTCCTTCCTGTCTTTCTTTCTTCCTTTCTTCCTTGCTTCCTTCCTACCTTGGTTGTGTTTATTTGTGACCAGATCAGGCACAGTCACAGTGACCCAAAATTCAAAATTGAGATGTTGGTGGCAGTGAAAAGGCACAAAAATACACATTAAACAGTTGTCAAGATATAACAGTTTTAAATATGACATCCCACCATCTTTTTAAAATAGAGCCAATTTTTAACCGTAACAAAGTTATCTTGACTGAAAAGCAGGGAGGTGTTTTTTGGAACACCTTTTAGTTTCATAAAAGAACAAAAAATAAAAATTGATATTTTGAAGGTTTTCTACCAAAATTGGCCTGTACCTTAAAATTAGAATCGATGACTTTAGACTCATTTTGCCAGATCAGGTTCAGGTTGCCAGATCAAATTCCTTGTATATGTAAGTACACTTGGCCAATAAAACTGATTCTGATTCTTTTCGCATAAAGCATTAGTAGACACAGAATGGTGGCTGATCTCATTAAACCTATATTTATTACTGCTCCTCCACATCCCAGGCGAGTTCCAGCTGCGTCTACGCCAGCTGGAGAAGTCTCTCCTGCAGGCCCTGAACGAGGTCAAGGGTCGTATCCTGGACGACGACACCATCATCACCACGCTGGAGAACCTGAAGAAGGAGGCCGCCGAAGTGACGAGGAAGGTGGAGGAGACGGACATCATCATGCAGGAGGTGGAGACGGTGTCGCAGCAGTACCTGTCCCTCTCTTCTGCCTGCAGCAGCATCTACTTCACCATGGAAGCCCTCAACCAGGTAGGAACACTGCTGACTTAAGTCCACCATCTACTTTATCAATGTATAGCGATTGATATACCAATTGTTATTTGTCTTCTGTGTAATGTAAATGTATTTTTTTTTATATTTTTTATGGTTTGAATGTTGATTGAACAACAGTCTCTAGAGTTTGATTTTGTAATTAGAATAGCTATTTGTTCATTGCTACATAAGATAATTAGATGAAGTACATATCGAAGTACGTGCAGCCCAAATATACGTTCTGATGTGTTTGTGTTTTTGCTTCTCCTCAGATCCACTTCTTGTACCAATATTCTCTGCACTTGTTCCTGGACATCTACCACACGGTGCTGTATGAGAATGCTAACCTGAAGAGTATCACTGACCACAGCCAGCGTCTGTCCGTCATCACCAAAGACCTGTTCCAGGTGCGTCATCTACCCAGCCATGTAATGATGGTGATGTACCAAAAAATACCCTGATGATCCACATTTGGTCCACAAACGGGACCTGAAAGTGGTGACATATCCTGGCTTTGGGGAGGGTGTCATCCTTTAAACATGAATCTTATTTGAGCCTTATTGTTGTGTCTTGTTTTCACAGATTGCTTTTAACCGTGTGGCGAGAGGCATGCTTCATCAAGACCATATCACCTTTGCCATGCTGCTGGCCAGGATCAACCTGAAGGGCATGCCCAGGTGATTTATTCCTTTCCCCCTCACTTCGGCTTATTGGCTTTATTCCGACACGCACACAAGTTGACACGCACAGAAGTTGCTCGTGTTCTGCGTTTGTAACATAACTTCCGGTTGGTTTGCTACGGCAAGTCAGCTGTGCAATGGGACGTTATTCTGCTCTGAATGCTTTGTATATTTAGTTCGGTCCCAGTTTGTCTACCCTCTGGCTGAGCCAAGTTCCCACACAAAAATGTCACAGCGTTTAATGTGTTTGGTGACGTTTGGAAACATTGAATGTAGAAGCGCGGAGCAGTAGGGAGGGGGCGATTTGTCAAAAAAAAAAAATAAACAAACAGAAAGGGGAATGTTTTTTTTTATTCATGGAAATGGCCATTGTGTTTTTAACTTCGCTAACTATGCGGACCACCTTGCTTAGACTACTGCTTTTCCAGCAACATCTTACGTTTAGCTTCTGCAAGCCACCAATACAATAATTTCACCTTGGGCAACGCTGATTGAAATGCTAGACAGCACGCGCACACACACACATACAACTGCACTTGACTGACCCATCAGTGCTGACAGCAAGCCACTGGCTTAGAAACATTAAATGTAGAAGCACAGAGCAGTAGTCTAATTGTATAGCTTACTCTGATGCTAGATGTATGGGCCGATGTTTTAGATTGTTAGATTTCAAGTAACATCAGTTGAGTTGCAGTAGGGGGGATAGTAACTGGAAGTACTACGCCGCCCATGGTCTCTTCCAGAATAAGGTCAATAAGCCATAACATCTAGACTGTACTTTTGGAGAAAGTGGTAAAAATAGATGTGTATTTTGGCTTTAATGTAGGTTTGTATTTTTACATGTCATATTCGTTTTATTCTTGTATAAAAGGAATGCATAGATGTGACTCTAAATGCTTGAATGTGACCTTTTTTTTTGTTGTTGTTACGCTTTTATGAGTAAATGCCTGCATGTCATCTTCCACTGTCTGCACAGTGAGCCATCCTTCGACGTGGAGTTCCAGCACTTCCTGCGTGGGAAGGAAATCGTGCTGAAGGGCACACCCATCCCCAAGGTGAAGGGCCTGACCACGGAACAGAGCGAGGCCATGGTCCGCCTCAACCGCCTGCCCGCCTTCAAAGACCTGGTGACCAAAGTGCAGGCTGACGAGGTGAGAGGGGTTGCCGCCCTGAACGCAGAATGAATGTGTACGCCCCCTGGTGGTCACGCATGGCTTGACTTGGTGGTTGATGGCTTCTTTCAGAGGCTGAGACTGGAGTAGACTGTAGTAGCAGAACAGCATCAACAGAAATTAGACGTTTGCTTTTACTTCAAATGTTTTGCCCGTTACCCAGTTCTACTGGTGTCCTACGCATTGTTGGCAGGATTTTCACACCACAGAATGGTTCTCTACTGCACTAGCAGACGTGATGTAGAAGATTTATGACAGAATGTCATAACATCTCAAATTAATGATGTTGCAAGCCTTTGCACGATTTTCCAAAATGCTTTTTAGAGTCAGTGCTTTGGCAGCTGTCCCATCTCTGATTAGTAGGGTGCGTTCCTCATTCTTTAGTTCAATGTTACTGTTCTCTACTATCTTTAAAAAATATCTCTCAAAGTCATGCATGTACGTTGGTTCATGGTGTACCTGTGCTAAGCACCACATCCTCTGCTGTGTTATCTGAGGTATCGATGTTGTTCAGCCTTGCGAAAACGCCTTCAAGCTTGTGTGTGCCACAGCACCATATACATACATGTTTACCACATCCTTATGTGCTGTCGTGAAAGTCCCCCTGATCCTCTGTCATGTGCTGACTGTTGGAAATTTGTCAAACAGAGATAAACGGATGTAACGGTTACATGACTCACAAGGCTTTTCTGCAGGAACCATTACACCAGTTTAGTGAAGCACTAAAGAAAGCCTACCACAGTCACATACATAAGGGAATTCAAGAATCATGGTTTTTGATGAACGTGTCATTTTAATAGTCTCCAGACTCTTCAACTGGTGGGTTTAGGTGAACTGTAGCACCAGCTGAACATGCTGTCTTTAGGGTAGTGTACTTCGTAAGTTGATTTGACATACTCACTGTCATTGTCAATGTCATTGTCTCCTCCTGCAGCAATTCTTCATGTGGCTGGAGAGCAACTCCCCTGAGCTGTCGGTGCCCTACCTCTGGGCCGAGGAGAAGGCATCCAGTGAGTCCAAAAGCTCCCCAAAACTCACACACTGCTCCTATCTACTGTACATGCAGTATGGGCAGCTGTGGCCAAGTGGTTAGGGAGTTGGTCTTGCAATCGAAAGGTTGCCGGTTCGAATCCCGCCCTACCCACAGTTGAGATGCCCTTGAGCAAGGCATCTAACCCCACACTGGTAACTGAAACCCTGTAAATATCTGTAAGTTGCTCTGGATAAGAGTGTCAGCTAAGTGTAATGTAATGTAATAATGTAATAACATGCAGTATGGGCAAGCAATCTGATTTCATTGTTTTGTGTGTTTTGTGTGTTTTTGTGTCAGCCCAATGAGACAGTGCGCCATCGTGAACAGAATTGCTCACTCGTAATTGGATGTGTTGCCCTTCACTCATACCCTTGTGTCGCTTCCTCAGCTCCCATTGGCCAGGCCGTGCACCAGCTGCTGCTGATCCAGGCCTTCAGGCCCGACCGTATGCTGGCCATGTCCCACATCTTGGTGTCCAAGGTGCTGGGCGAGAGCTTCATGGCCATCATCGAGCAGCCTCTGGACCTTGCCAACATCGTGGAAACCGAGGTGACCAACCGCTCACTTTTCCAGCCCTGAACTTTTGTTACACTAAAGACTGTAATTAATAATAACAAGCATAAATGGTGATTGCTAAGCTTAAATGTATGTACACTGTACAGTTACACCAACCCCCCACCCCACCCCCAGTAAGGTTTGTAACTGAACTCGGTCAGGAAGCAATACATTTATCAATAATGATTTTATTTCTTTAGCCAACTGCTTATTCTGTAGGATATGTTATGTAAAAACAATCTCACCTTCGGTGTTACTTATTTGTGGTTTATGATGGTATTGCTGTTGTCCAAGAACTACAGTAGTCGCAGTTATTTAAGGAGGCAGAGCAGGGGTTTGACTTAAACCCTGCCAATGTGACTTTGCTCTCAGGTGAAACCAGGAACTCCAGTGCTGATGTGTTCTGTGCCCGGATACGACGCCAGCGGTCTGGTCAGAGATCTGGCTGCCGAGCAAAACAAACAAATCACCTCCGTCTCTATCGGTAAGGCCACGCCGTGTGTCTGCAGAAACTTCTAGAAGGCTTCTAGATTTACCCATATATCTGACTGGACTGAACTTGAAAGTAAAAACATGGCTGTGTTTAACTGCTTTCCAGAGCTGCCAATTGTAAAAAACTTTTTGAAGTTGAAGAAAGACTCCGCAATGAACTAGGATTTCTCTTGTCTTCTTCACAGGTTCGGCTGAGGGCTTCAACAAGGCTGATCGTGATATCAACACGGCTGTCAAGTCTGGCAGGTCAGTGATGTTAGAATTGGTCTTTCTTGAGGTAACCTGAAAAACAACAGTGTCGTTCTAAAACCTGCTCTCACCTTAGTGGAAATAACTGACCATGTACGTACATAATGCATGCATTCTGTTTACGTATATTGCAGTAGTATTTGCAGGGACAGTGTCTTAATTTCTGCCATTTTGGCTTTGTTACAATAGCATGTACATTTGGGTACATCCATGTACATACTGCAGGCCTCTTGGGAGTTCCTGTATGAAGTGCATAGATCTGTCTGCGCGCCAAGCCTAATCAGCTGTGTAGAAATTCTGACTGATTTACACACACACACACACACACACACACACACACACACACACACACACACACACACACACACACACACAAAAACCTGCCTATGTCCAAATGCTTCTGGAGCATAGCACTACCTCTGCTCTACTCAGCACAGCAGAGTGCAGTCACACCTGGCTAACCCAACGGCCGTTTGCTCCCCTGTGCAGGTGGGTGATGCTGGAGAACGTGCACCTGGCCCCAGGCTGGCTCATGCAGCTGGAGAAGAAGCTTCACTCCATGCAGCCACATGCCAGCTTCCGCCTCTTCCTCACCATGGAGATCAACCCCAAGGTCCGCACCAGCTAACATGAACACTTTTTTAAAATAGGGCTTAGTTCTGTCAATAAAGTACTGATGTTTTATGCTGTATCAGTGTATGCATCAATAGAGTTTGCCCTTGGTTAACCCTTTCGTTGGGGTTTTATTGTAAAGGACTGAATGGCCATTCATATCTCCTGCTGTGTCTCTTACTGTTACGTTATTTTGGACTACAATTGTTAGATGGTACTGTTTCTATCAGATGGCAGAACAGTCCCCAAATGTGACAAAACATGGTTAAGATAAGACTGCTCATTTTGACTTAAATCAACACTAAGTAGTTTTTTCAGCCTTAAAATAATGTTTACATTATTACAAATTGTTTTAGTAGTTCCTCAACTTGTCACAGGTTGAAAGGCACTTCTGAACTGCCGCAGTTCTCTGAGACCATTCAGCTTCCAATCTGTAGGGCGACCGAAGACGAACACTACTAAGTATTGCTTTAAATTCCCATCTCCCCCATCAGGTGCCTGTGAATCTGCTGCGTGCTGGTCGCATCTTCGTGTTCGAGCCACCCCCAGGCGTCAAGGCCAACATGCTCAGGACCTTCTCCAGCATCCCGGTGGCCCGCATGTGCAAGGTGAGGCCACCACAGGCCTTCACCAGTGCTTGCTGTTTGTTCTTTCACAATTGCTTTGTATTTGGGTGTATAGGTTTGTTCGCATTCTCCTTATTATCATATGGCTGGTAGAGCTTGTTCTTTTTTTTGTTTGTTTGTTTTTGATTGTACGTTGCTTTGGATAAAACTCGTCCGCTGAATGCAATGTAATATAAAACTCTGAAGTCTGCAAATTGAAGTCTTGAAATTCAGTGGCGAAACCTACCGATTTGACCATAATGGAGCACTTCCTGAATGTGTGTTTCATAGTAACACATGAATAGCAGATGAAATGTTTTCTTTGTCCATTACCATAGTAACATAACATTGCATAAATAATACTAGGTCTAATCACTTTGACCATCTGCCCACGTCTAGTGTTTCCTAGTAGTTTCTTGAATCATTACCCGTCTTGTTTTGAAGTACAAGATCAAACAACCCAAAAGTAAGCACCCTGTTGTAATCAGATTGTTTTAAATTACCACGAAACCAGACATGTTTTATTTATTTATTTATTTATTTTATATCTATTATAGCACAGGCATCCGGCCAAAAGCTGCAGCGTTTGTGTTGTTACATGATTTTGTGCACATCCTGTGGTTTCCTGGCACTATCTGATAATGTATTCATTGCACAAGCCATCCACTGTGTGCGAGTGTACAGTATGTAGAACTGCACACAGATGTGTCCCACGTCAGTAGTCCCTTAGGTGTGTTTGCCAATTCTGCCATGCCAATAGACCTCCTACCCCCCACCCCAAAGGTGTTTGCCAACTGTGCCATGGCAATAGACATCCTACCCCCCCACCCCCCACCCCAAAGATGTCTTCTAACTGTGCCACCTCTCGTGTGGCTTGCTGACCTCTACAGGCTCCAAACGAGCGTGCCCGCCTCTACTTCCTGCTGGCCTGGTTCCACGCCGTCATCCAGGAGCGCCTGCGGTACGCCCCGCTGGGCTGGTCCAAGAAGTACGAGTTCGGAGAGTCGGACCTGCGATCTGCCTGCGACACTATTGACACCTGGCTGGACGACACCGCTAAGGTGTGGCATCGATGTGGTCAAGACGCAAGCTGTCGTGTTAAAATGATTCATTTTAAAGATGGGATGATAGCAGATTATCTTCTGAAAAGGACAGCTCCAAATTACAGTTACAGTCCAAGTTTTTGTTAACCCTATATATATATTTATTTACATATGCTAGACTTTACATAGCTGGATTTTTTTTACTTTTGACATACACTAAACATGGTCATATTCAAGCACACAAATGTCATCAAAACATATGAATATGAGGTAAATCACCATGCGTTCAGTATTCACAGTGCAGTCAGTATGATTGGTGCAGTCAGTATGATTGACACCCCCCCAACTCCCGCCCCCTCTCCACTCTAATCCACCCCCAGGGTCGGCAGAACATCTCGCCCGACAAGATCCCGTGGGCAGCCCTGAAGACGCTGATGGCCCAGTCCATCTACGGCGGCCGCATCGACAACGAGTTCGACCAGCGGCTGCTGATCACCTTCCTGGACCGCCTCTTCACCACCGGCAGCTTCGACAGCGAGTTCAAGCTGGCCTTCAAGGTGGACGGCCACAAGGACATCAAGATGCCCGACGGCATCAGGTCAGTGCCGATAGAGGGACAGATAGAGGGACAACTCGGCTGTAAATCTACCGCAAATGAATTGAGGGGAAAATTCTGCGTGTTCTATTTACAGTTTAGCTTTTAACATGAAAAGCCTGAAGTTGTTGCTTGAACATTTGAAAAGGTTAAAAACTTTTTTTACACTTGAGCTTTTTAACCTTTTTTACCTGATGTCTGGGTAAATTTCAGTATGCTCTTTTTTTATGCTTGTCTTTTTTTTCCCACCATCCACCCCAATTGTTGTGAAAAAACTTAAGGACAGGCAAAACTGAGCCAGTGTAACTGTGTAGGCCTGACTGATCCAGCTGTAAACTGTGTACCTTTCAGGCGTGAGGAGTTCATGCACTGGGTTGAGATGCTGCCAGACACCCAGACGCCATCTTGGCTGGGGCTGCCTAGCAACGCAGAGAGGGTCCTGCTCACCACACAGGGTATGCCGACCAGCTGCTGCCACTCGCCGCGGCAACGCCGTGATGCTGGGCTAGGAGAGAGAGACGAGCTCCTCCTCTTCCTCCCCATAGCCTCTGCTTGACTGACATTTGGGCTCCTTGCCAGGGCTTTTCTCCACAAGTGTCTACTCTAACAGTGTTTCTCTCAGTTCATGTGTTCACAGGCTGACACCATCATGCCAAAGTCTTAACTCGCGCCGCACAGCGTAACACATTAATATCTAGGGTCTGCTTCTGACAGAGTGTTCTGCCCAGTGTGTACAGAACTCACCGCCTCGCATTGCTCCTCACGCTCACAGCACACACACCTGAACATGTCCACTGCTGCACTAGAGGTCTTCTGTCAGCCACTAGAGTAAGCAGTACAGGGGCTGTAAAATGTAAAAAAAAAAAAAAAGTAGATATAGTAAGTATTCACGACATTTACTCTCCAGGTTTATTTTTAGGTCATTTAGTTGTTAAGGAATTGTCAGAAGTTTGATCAGGAATCAATCTGGAATCTGGAAACAATTTCCAGAGTGTTCACACAATGGCACTGTAAGGGTTAGCGTGTGTGTGTGTGTGTGTGTGTGTGTGTGTGTGTGTGTGTGTATAGATATAGATAGCTAACTAATAAGAAAGTGTTCACTTTTTCAAAATATCAACAACTGCTCTAATTTCAGAAGGCCATGTAAACTGTAGTGGAATGCCTGCACGTGTGTGTGTGTGTGTGGGGGGGGGGTTGTGTGAGCCAGTGATGTGTACACACTGAGGGGGTGCTGTGTCAGAAGCAGGAGGGGGGGTGGAGTCCTCACCCTCGAGCAGCTGTATTTCGCATCAGTCGTGTCGCCTACTAGCAGCTGCTTACGCCCTCCCCTGACCTTTGACCTTTCAGTTGGCTTTTTTGATTTGTCATGAGTTTTTATACGTTTGCTCACAGCGCTTCATGTTTGTGCTTAATGCCTAATCTTGCCATCTCACAAACATGCATGGGACCACTATAATCCACTACCCTTACCTACCTTTGATGTTTTGATTATTTATTTGTAAATAGTAATACGTATTAAGTAAGACCTTAAGTTTGTTTTTTGTAACCTTATTTATTTACTGTCTTATTTTTCTGTTGATAAGTTAAGTCCTGTTAAGTGTCATTTTAATTCTTTTTATGTGAGTGTCATTTCAAAGGCAACTGCAGCGCTGCAGAGTTTGTCATCCACGATTAATTTCATGTCCCCCTCCCCTCCCCTTGCCCCCTCCACCCCAACTCTACCGCACCATCATCGGCCGCGGTTCTTCCTCCTACACCCTTCCTTTCCTTTCCTCTCCTCCATCTTCTCGTTTGCCATCAACAAACTCCTCACTCCCACTGTTTGTCCTCCTCTCCCTCCTCTTCTCTCTTTTCACTTACAATTCTTCACCCTCCTCCTCCTCCTTTTTCTCCTTTCTTGAATCATTACTCCTCCTCATGTTCATCCTCATCCCCCCCTGCTTTTCTCCCTTACAAATCCCCCTCTTCCTACTCCTCTTTGATCTTCTCTCTTTCATCCTTACTCTTCCTCCTTGTCATCTTCCTCCTGCTCTCCTCATTTGCATTCCTCTTCCACCTGCTCTGTTCATCCTCTTCCTCCTCCTTTCTCGTCTTTGTTTACATGCTTCCTCTTCCTCATCCTCTTCTTCCTCTTTTCTCATCTCTTCCATTCCTACTCTTCCTCCTCTTACTGTACCACTTTCCTCTTGTTCCACGCCACACTCCTCCTCCTCACTCCTCCTCTTCCTCCTTCTCTTCCTGCTTCTCCTCCACCTCCTCCTCCTCACTCCCTCCCTCCACCTCCTCACTCCTCCTTCTCTTCCTCCTTCTCCTCCTCTTCCTCCTCCCTCCTTCTCCTCACTCCTCCACCTCCTCCTCACTCCCCTGCCTGCCTGCCGTGGCCGTGCTGCTCAGGCACTGACATGATGGGTAAGATGCTGAAAATGCAGATGCTGGAGGACGAGGACGACCTGGCGTACGAGACGGAGAAGAAGCAGCGCACCAGCTCCTCCTCGGACGCCCAGCCCGCCTGGATGCGCACGCTGCGCACCACCGCCTGCAACTGGCTGCAGCTCATTCCGGAGTCCGTCAGCCACCTCAAGCGCACCGTCGAGAACATCAAGGTAACGTCTGTAACTTCGCGAAATAAATGGTAAAATTTACCAGCCACTCTGGTAAATTATTTTGTGTCCAAAATGTACCAATCACTTTCATATTTTACCAGCATTTGGCTGGTGAATTTCCACCCCTGGTGTGTGTGTGTGTGTGTGTGTGTGTGTGTGTGTGTGTGTGTGTGTGTGTGTGTGTGTGTGTGTGTGTGTGTGTGTGTGTGTTTGGGCGGGCCTTGGGCCTTGGAGAGGGCTGCGTCATCAGTGGCTTGCTGTCAGCGCAGGCGGCTCAGTCAAGTGCAGTTGTATGTGTGTGTGCTGTCTAGCATCTCAATCAGCATTGCCTAAGGTGGAATTACTGCATTGGTGGCTTGCAGAAGCATAGTAAAAAAAAAAAATAGTATCATAAGCAACGTCTGCATAGTTAGGGAAGTTAAAAATACAATGGCCATTTCCGTGAATAAAAAACATTCCCCTTTCTGTACAGACATGTTTCATTATTTCTTTTGACAAATCGCCCCCTGCCTCAGCCCACCGCTGCATGCCAGCCACTCAGTGGAGTTCATTAACCTGGGGTGATGAAGCACAATCTCTCCATCCAATCTTGTTTTGTCTCTTTCTGAGTTAGCCATCCATCTTTATTCGCAGTTTTCCAACATAGCTGACTTGTCGTAGCAAACCGACCGGAAATAATGTTACAAACGAATGCGGAAGATGAACAACTTTGAAAATGGCCGTGTCAGAATAAGGTGAATAAGGCTGAAATGGCGTGGTAACATGTTATGGAGTGACAATCACTAGAGTTGTGGGTGTGCTCTGACCGCAATGCCAAAGAGCCAGGCTCGTTGGGATGGCAGTCAGAGCCCCTGTTTGGTACCCCAGAGACCTGGGTTCGAAGCTGGGTGGGGTGACTTCTTCTCCCCTTCGCTACATAACACAAAAAGATAACATGAGGCTTATCCCCCTCTCACTTTCAAGTTCATTCAGCATATTAGGGTGTCAAACTTCAAGTGTTCTCATAATGTGTGAGAAATCTAGACTGGGTACAATTTTTTTTTTCCCCACGCAAAAGAGTCAGAGATAAAATGAATAATTCTAAAACTCAACAAGAAGTTGTAATCCTCACTTAAAAACCTTTATTGACCTTAACTTTCTCAAAATTAAAGGCAAGCTAATTATTAGGCATTAAGCAATTATTAGACCCAAAATGACTGTACCAAACCAGGAGAGGTGAGGAGTTCTATCCAGAGAGATCCACTTGTTTCCTGTTTCTTAAAATGTGTGTGTGTATGTATGTCTAGGATCCGTTGTTCCGGTTCTTCGAGCGTGAGGTGAAGATGGGGGCACGCATGCTGCAGGACGTGAGGCAGGACCTGACCGATGTGGTGCAGGTGTGTGAGGGAAAGAAGAAGCAGACCAACGACCTCCGAACCCTCA
The DNA here is from genome assembly GCA_027475355.1 of Coilia nasus. NCBI lineage: Eukaryota > Metazoa > Chordata > Actinopteri > Clupeiformes > Engraulidae > Coilia > Coilia nasus. The sequence goes on from CM050205.1 coordinate 10,766,828, forward strand.
TCAACGACCTGGTCAAAGGTTACCGCTTTACATTCTTTTAGCCGTCTATTCACAATACAACTTGGAACGTGGGAATGTGAACCTTTTGGCTACATTGGCATTCAACGTCAACATTTGTTGGACAGTCCAGTTTATATGTTTCAATAGAAAACCTTCATATGTATTTTTTAAAGTTAAGCTGCATTTGCATTCAACATCAAAATGTATTTAGATATGATGGGCAGTCCAATTTTAAATGTTTCAGTAGAAAACGTTCATGTGTTTTTGAAACTCCACATCTAGAGTTAAGTTAGACTAATGAAATGGAGGGCATTTAAAGAAATATGGTGTATGCGCACGTAGGCATCCTGCCCCGCAGCTGGTGCCGCTACACCGTTCCTGCCTCGTTGACCGTAATCCAGTGGGTGGCAGACTTCAGCGAGCGCATCAAGCAGCTGCAGCAGATCTCCCAGGCAGCCACCACTGGGGGCGCCAAAGAGCTCAAGGTCAGACCACACACACCCTCACTCACACACACGAGCACGTGTCGCAATAGACTTGCAACAGTGGTCACACACCCAGCCCTAGATGTGCCAGACCAGCCCTTGCTTTCTTTTCACTCTGGCTTAAAAATACAGGTGTCCACTCAAAACGTGATGCACATGTGCTGTCTGTGTGTTAAGCATGATATGTGGGCATTTTTTACATGAAAATGTAAATGTGAGTGTTGACCGACCATTTATAGGACTGTCCAAATTAGGACTGAACATTCAAAGCTTAAATGACTTGGCTTAAAAAAATAGTACAAAGGTTGCTATTAAGTAGATTACTTAATCGTTTACCGTCAAGACATTTGTTTTTTTTCTGTATTTATTTGCCATCGTCTTTCCCTCCCACAGAACATCCATGTGTGCCTGGGTAGCCTGTTTGTGCCTGAGGCCTACATCACAGCCACCCGTCAGTACGTGGCACAGGCCAACAGCTGGTCGCTGGAGGAGCTGTGTCTGGAGGTGAACGTGACCTCCAGCCAGGGAGCTCAGCTGGACGCCTGCAGCTTCGGCATCAAAGGTGAGAACGGATGGGTGCGGGTGGAGAAGTCCGAGTCAGCCAGCCAGCGCAGTGCAGCTGGCAGAGGAAGTTGCCACAGTTGCGCAGTGTTTATTAGAAACAAGACAACCTGTTTTTAACCTGTGATAACTTGGGATCAAAACTGCACCTTAGCGTTGCTCAGAACATTTCAATATCAAGATCTGTTGCTCGGCACATTTCAGCATCAAGACCTGTTGTACCTGACTAAGCAAAAAAACATTACCTGCCGAAACTGTCATGGGGTTTTGACACCTCTGGCGTTTCTGCAGGACAAAAGCTGCAAGGTGCCACCCAATCTTCCCTAAATAAACAATGGTTGATTAATCATAATAATGATGATGATGATGATGATGATGAAGATGACTATGATGACAATCTATGTGGTGTTCCTACAGGACTGAAGCTGCAGGGTGCCACCTGTACCAACAACAAGCTGTCGCTGTCCAACGCCATCTCCACGGAGCTGCCCCTGACACAGCTGCGCTGGCTGAAGCAGTGCAGTGCAGAGAAGAGGAACATGGTGAGCCCCCCCCAATCCAAATCACGCACGCTTGCCCTCTGTCTCTTAACCACTTCTCCAGCTGCAGTTTCTGTCCAAGTCGCCCTTACCTCTGTTGCTCAATCCCCTCACACAATCTCTCTCTCTCTCTCTCTCTCTCTCTCTCTCTCTCTCTCTCTCTCTCTCTCTCTCTCTCTCTCTCTCTCTCTCTCTCTCTCTCTCTCTCTCTCTCTCTCTCTCTCTCTCTCTCTCTCTCTCTCTCTCTCTCGCTCTCTCTCTCTCGCTCTCTCTCTCTCTCTCTCTCTCTCTCTCTAACATGCCTACACACACAGGAAACGTTTGTTTATTTATCAGACATTTGTGTCACAGGTCTCAAATCATTAAGTTTTTACTCACACTCTTGTTTCTCTTCAAACCCGCCCCCCACCCCCATCCTCACCCAATGATCCTGCTGCAGGTGACTCTGCCCGTGTACCTCAACTTCACTCGCTCCGACCTCATCTTCACCGTCGACTTCGACATCGCCACCAAGGAGGATCCCCACAGCTTCTACGAGCGTGGAGTGGCCATTCTCTGCACAGAGTAGAGAAACGCAGTTCAGCTGAATTACTCCTTGCAGTTACAGTCTCTGCATGAAAAGTAGTTTGCTAGCATAAACATAGTTAACACACATGTATGGCATTTATCAAACATGGCTTGGTAGTAGTGTAGTAATACCATTGACATTTAACATTGAGTCTTTTGGAATGAGATTAGAAAGTGCGTTGTAAGTGGGACACGGTAGGTCTGTGAAAGAAAGCAGAAGGTTTGAAACGAGTAAGGTGGTACAAGAGGAAGGTTTTTAAGAAAGGATGTCTGTATGTATTTTTAGAAAGAATTAATGTCTGCAGGTCTGTTTTCATTAAAGATGGTATTAACTAACTGTGGCTGTGGTACGTGTCTGTTTGACTGTACTGTGTTTTTGAATTTATTAAGGTTAAACTCCCACCCAAACATAAGAACCTTTTAGTAAAAATGTGACACAGGCTCTGAGGACCACTGTTTATTCTCATTTTTAAAGGGTTTTGCTTTTGACAGCGGTGTTGATGTTTGAGTTCAACAACCAATCAAATGGCACGTTCCTTCTTGTCCTCCTCTGTCATTGGCTGGAATTGGGTCATGGCTCTGTACTAGCTTTGGACTAGCTGTCACACTTGCAGAACCAGGGCTATGTTCAAAACATAACATGAGCAACTTGCTCATAAGATTAGACATGCGCTGAAATTGGCAGTGAAAAAAATTGGAACAATATCCTGCACCTTCAGGAAATTAAAAGGGAAGTCATTTTAGTCAACTGACTGGCAAAGGCTTGAAGTTATGCTAGTGCATTATGCAGACCCCTTAATCCAAAATGGCTTGCCAGTGAGGCTGACCGCAAGTAAGGGCCAATCAGGTCTGCACACTGTATATGCGTCAAAATGTATTAAAAACAATTCAGTTTCGACAACTGTCAAATGACTATATATATATATATACACACACTGGGCATACCTCATCTGTCCTCTAGTTTGCTGCTTTTGTCAGGCACCTACAACAATATTTTTGAATGTGTGCACCTTCTCACTGTTATGCAGAGGAAGGAACAAGCAAACACTAGGAAACTAGGTTGCTCACATGGAGCAGTCACCACAAAACTGCTGAGGCAGCCAGATAACCTTTTAGGAACTGCTAAGGAAGCAAAACCTGACTTTTTTTTCCCTGCCTGGCAACGGATTTCCTTTTTTCTTTTGCAACATCAGTGAAGTGGTAGTTGCTCAGAGTTGTAAGCTATGCATGTAATATGGTTTAACTTCACTGACCTACAAAGGCAAGGTGCAGTCAGTACGTCAACACAGAAACTGAGAAAAATGCCTTTAAAGTTGACGCACTGCCCAGGCACACGGTAGGTATAACAGTGGTGATACTTTTATGTACTTTCTTAATAGGAAGAAGCAAGACATTGTCACAAAACAAAGGTGTTATAAAGTCAATTCCCAGTCTAAACTCAATTTGACAGATTATACAGTTGCTGCCTTTTGGCTTTATAGAGCAGTTCAATGAGCTGAATGTCGTTATTACAAACACTAGAGTGTATTCATTTACAGAGAATTGTGTCCATACATACACAAATACACACATACGGGTTGGAGATTTGGGGCCGTATCACAAAAGGTCTAAAAACTGTTCTCATTCAGTAAATTTCACATCATAACATCTTTAGGCTTGAATTATTTGAAGTAATTTTTTTTTTTTTTTTTTACTTTATACAAGGCAGTCCTCATTGCTTAATATAGACTGTGTACTTGGGGGCAACGAGTAACAGAACATGGTCTGGGGGTGTTTTTAGACACATTTGTCTGTCACATTTCTCTTCTTCTTTAAGAGGTCAGAATGTGCTTGTGAACATGCCCTTGCAATTTTTCATCAATTAATGTGCGTGGATAACCACAAATATACAACTAGACTCCACATCTTGACCATGTTTCTTATAACGTAGATCTTTGTTGCAATGATAAAATGTGATAAGCTCCTGGCCTCTGTTGATTGTGGCCCTGTTTGCACATGGGTTTTAAAATGCATGTTGGGCAATCAAATCACCAGTAGACATCTTGACACAAGTGTCAAGGTTTGCAGGCAGCGATATTGCTTACCTCTTATACTCTTTTTTTAGTAGTCACAGTCAATAAAACCTTTGTCTGGGACTAGGGCTGGGCGATATGGACCTAAACTAATATCACGATATTTCTGGGCTGACTGGCGATATACGATACATATTGATATTTCAAAAACAGGATGAGCAAAGTGTTTCATGTTAAGTTAAGACTGCTCTAAAAGTAAACAGTAAAGAAAAAGTAAACAGTAACATACACAGGGGTACAGCTGAGTGATCCGAGAAAGCTCCGGCTGTCTGAACAGTGTGAACACATTGGGATAAGTGGTTTTGATAAAGTGGTATTGTATCATCGAAAATATATCGATATGGCGATATAGTGTCAAATACATATCTTCTTTAAAAATATATCGATATTACGATAATATCGATATATCGCCCAGCCCTATCTGGGACAGAGCTTACAATCTAGACAATGGGTCCCAGACAAGGGGGGTATTTTAAAAAGGTGGTTTAGTGACTAACCCAGCTAACTCGGAGGGAGTTGTAAACCTCCTAATATAAAACTCCTAGACGTTCATCCTTCTACCAAAACCATTCTATTAGGCTATTCTATTAGAAGATTTAACACTTGCTCTGAGCTAACATATCCAGGTAAGTGACTGTGACTAAATCTGCTTTCTGGAATACCAAGTTCACTTCTGTAACTGTTGAGGACTTAAGCACATTAAAATCCTTAAACACAAAACTCGTGTATACACCATTCACATTATTCACATTTTGTGTTTGCTGGGTTAATGCCAGCACTGTTTTCCACCATTAACATTTTAACCATGTCTCAGAGTAAATGTCAACATCCTGTGAATGGATGTTCTGAGGCTATGACTAAATATATTATCTACCTACTTGATAGACATAGTAGAGAGTATGACCACAGGACTGATGCAAGTACTGCTGAATGTTGTACCCAATATATTATTTTAGTATACTTCTCAGTAGTACATCCAACCATACAGCAGTCAACCTTTAACACCATGTGCTTTATTTACTGTGCAAGTGCGAGAAAAAAAAAAAATTGCAGTTGGATTTTCTGTGGCTCCCCAGTTCTTTTTTTCACTGTTGAGAGAAAAGATGGTAGGCATAAGTGTTGAACAGTTTCAGGAAAGCCATTTATTTTCTTCTCAAACAAAAAGCAATTATCCTGACCCATCTGTAGTATAGCTGGGATATCTGGCAAAATAAATCAAACAAACTACTATTCAACTAGGCTCACCTCAGGATTGATGCCCTCTTCCTCCATGTTAGTCACACATTGCCTTTTCCTGTGCCAGTACCCCCGTTTCAAGGAATAGTTTCCTTTTGAAGAGTGAATCGTGGCCTGTGATACAGTCAGGCGACTGAGGTCGAGACGCTGCCGAATCCTGATTGGTGTCATTGGATGAACCCTGCATCAGTGGCACACTGTCACCACCAACGGGGAACAGCGCAGAGACGGCTGAGTCAGACGGCGATCTGGTGGACACGCCGCTGTCTTCTAACACCACTGCCTTTGAATCCCTCACATCCCTACAAGGCCAGTTGACATCCTGGTTGGTGAAATCATCCTCCGAGTCACTTGACATGTGGATGTCTCCAAAAAGAGACCCTCCTCCACCATCGATGGGCCCACATCTCCTCGCCACTCTGGGGAGGGAGCCATGCACGGCTGTCCCTCTGCGACATTTTCCCCAGAACCTACAGCTGCCCTTCTTTGGCCGTCTGGAGTCGTTCGCGGATGTGCAAGAATCCTCTGAGCTTCCGTCGTATGGATCTATGCGCTGGATGGATAGGGGTGTGTCAGCAGTGTTACATAAAAACAAATGGACAGCTGATCATTGCTTTAACACCTCAGTAGCAACTGGAATATTCCAACTAGATACTTAACTTCTGCATGGCAGTTGTGTCTTACACTATCAAAACAGTCCCAATACAGTAACTCCCTCTACAAGAGGCCTTAGGATCCACATGTAGATGCTGTAGTTTTATTAAATGCACTGTGTTGTTCGCATGACTCACCACATTATGCCATCCAGTGGGTTTGTGGACCACTGATGGGAGTTTCTGGGCAGCTTTTCTTTCTGAGGCCCCACTGGCATTGCCCTGGAAACAGAAGTAAATCAGACACATTGGAAATGATTTAATGTGCCATGCTATTGTAGGCCATTTTGCACTAAATGGTAGGCGTGACAGATAATGAACGAATGTTCTCACAATCCTCCCTTGAGGATAAATTAGCTTAGCCTGGTAAACCAGCCCAGGTACATTTTGTACAGAGGACTGGAAGCACTGCCAGACCCTCTGTACAAAATTATATGAAGTGTGAGGGGCTGGCTTACCAGGCTAAAATTAAGTAGGGTGTGTTGCTGATATTCATCCCAGAATCTGACCTTGCTGCTGGTGTCTGACCACCTAGGGCTTGCGTCCGTCTCAGAATCAGAGCTGGAGTCCATTTTACACATCTCCTAACACATTGATTTGCAGATTTTGTGAACTCTGCTGATTTGTTGACTATACATTTGGAATTATAAACACAAGCATTTAAAATTTAAATGACAGTTCAGGACATCCCACCTTGTACCTTAGTGTTAGTATATCCACTCTGTCTGGGACTCTGTGGATATGTTTCTCCTCTCGATGTGCTGTGAGGAAAAAGTGCAAATGTCACAGCTATCTGAAACTTAACCGGTTTAATCCCATTAATCGCTCGTGCAAATGAATATCTTCAGCACCAGCGGCACACGTGCTTAAGTTTGTGACACTGAAAAGTAGCCTAAGTTAATCCTTTAAAACCGTCTAAACACAGTGCAAAGTTCTTGAGTCCTTGTACAAATGGTTACCTTTACAAATATATTTTGACCGTCGCCTCCATACTGACATCTTAGAAGCCCTGTTGCCTACAGTTTGCCAACCGTTGAGCTGCTCTGTCTAATGAGCACATGGTTTAATTAAGAACCTGGCCTGCGCAGAGATTAAATGCCTGGCCAATTGCGCAAGCCTCAAACCCTTGCAAATTTGTAATTTTGTACTATGAATCACAGCTGAAGTTCTATATATCACGCCTTCTTTATTGACATGTTCTGACGTTAGCGTTAAACATAAACATTAAAATGATACAAGAAGTTTCATTTACATCTAGGCTACCAAAGTTTAGGAGTATTTTGTGTGTGCGATGACGTGAGTGCAGCAGTACGTTATGATGACAGCACGTAAAACCAGGAAGTGGAATGTCAACTCGCGAGTATGCGGCTGCAGTAGTTACTTTCAAGTTACATTTTAGCAGTAAGTCTGTCTTTCCTTGTTTGTCGGAACTTACTGGAAACTTTATACAGAAAGTAACGTTACCTGAAGGTGTGTTGTCTTCTTACAGTGATACGGTAAAGTCAGTGGTTTGTTTGAAGCCAAGTTAAAGACCGATTAGCTTACTGCAACTCGTTTTTAGCTTGAGCTAGACCTGTTGGTGCTTGTTTTTATGGTGTAATACTGTCTGTCAGTCGTGGCTGTTAAGGTTAGGTTGTCTTGGGGAAATACGCACATACATTTTGGCTGTCGCTGTTTGAAGGATTGATCAACAGTGTATATGTGGAGACACGTTGAAAATCAGCCACTCGCTAGCACTACCACTCGCTGGCTTAGGTCAAGAGCTTATAACAAAAATAGTTTGACAACATACGATTGGCAACCGGATTGTTTGTACTGTTAACTTACTAGGCCGTACAGCATGCATTGCACAAGACCTGGTTCCTAATAGTGAAGAAATGAGGGTGTGCATTGGTTCTTTTCTTGTCAATTTTTGTTGACATTCCAAAACTCTTTCGCCTGCTGCTTGTCGCTGCTTATTTTCTGTTTGCTTGGGTCCTTTATGTCATGACATGTGGACATTCCCATAGGTCGTGTTCGGATAGCAGTTTTGGACAATGGAGGAACGGAAGACCAAACGAAAGAGCCCCAGGCCATCCACAAACTCCCAACCTGCTCCTACCGGCACAGCCAAGAAGAATGCATCCAGCAAAAACCTTGGTTTCACTGGCGTGGGAACCAATTCTAGTCAAAAGACCAAGCACAAAAGGTGTGTGGCATGTGAACATCTTAAATGTAGTGCTATAGAAACTTGGCTTGACTAGTGTTTCCTAGTCCTAGAAAATCCAGTACCTTTTTCCTGTTGTGACCTGAGCTTGCACACAATCCCTATAACTTATTTTACACCATCTTTGGAGAGTGTTCTAAATGATTAGCAATAGGTGCTTTGCTGTCCTGAGTAGTCATTCAGTGCATTCTGCTGTAGGGGAATGAGAGACAAGCCAAGACCACAGAGCCAATCAGGAAAAAGTGGACAGAGTGCACCCATTCAACACTCCTTCCTCACAGACGTCTCCGATGTGCAGGAGATGGAAAATGGCTTGCTCAGTTTACTCAATGATTTTCATTCTGGTAAACTTCAGGCTTTTGGTGAGTCACAAGCAGCATTTGTAAAGAGATCAGTTGTTTTGATTTCCCCTTCCCCATTTTTTAAATATTTCTTTTTATATTATGACATCTAATAAACATGGGGATGGGCTTATTTTTTGCCCAGTACTACGTAAGAGAGTTGAAATCCAATATACATACAAGATTGGCATAAACATTTATAGAACTGGTATGCAGGTTTGTACTATGTAAAAATAGTATCTGTCCCACTTGACATTATGAGTAGCAGTGTGAGACCTGTAGCGATCTCCTTGTGTTACCTATGTATCTAAGCAGACACTATTGTTATGTGGGCTAGGTCTACCTCATTAGGACCATTGTATTACTCAGGATGAGTGTTGACTGTGACAGTCCCACTGATGCCCCCTTTTTTATTCCTGTTGGTTCAGGTAACGAGTGTTCCATTGATCAGATGGAGCACGTTCGAGAGATGCAGGAGAAACTGGCCAGACTGCACTTTGATCTGTATGGAGAGGTTGATGAGATGCCTGAAGACCAGCGAAAGCAAGCCTCTGATACGAACATGGATAAGTTACTGTTAAACGTGAGTAACACGTGCAGTAACACACCATTTTGAATCTCTGATTGTATTTCAATATGTACAAGGGGCACAACAGTAAAATATTATTTTGGACACTGTCTCTTCTTAAAGCATTTAAAATTTAAAATCAGGAACTTCCTATACATGTTAAAATTTTAAAACATTATTTCTTTTTCAGCTTGAGGAGCTCAGTTCATCAATGTATCCTTTATCTTTTGAGGGCTAACCATAAGAAATAACTGCACATTTCTCTATACAACAGAAATGTCCTTGTGTTTATTGTCACTTTTGCACGCCAGTACATAGGAGTACCTTTGAAAGCCTTAACCACAGACTTGTTTCCAGACAAAAGCTTAATCTTGCTGACAGTCAAGATGTGCCCCGAACATCCAGCATGTAATATTCCAGGACTGTGCTGTGCCTATCAAGAAAACCTCCATGTACCGTAGTAGACATATCCTTCACCATAAAGAACAGTCAACAGAAGAGTCAACCAGCAATACACCTGACACATTATCACATATGATGCAGTATTACATGAGCGCCAGAGCCTGCTTGGTTTGCCCGTGTATTACATTAAATTGCACATCAAGACAAGTGCTCATCTCTGTCTGTTCAAATGTTAAATCTGTCCCGACTGATCAAATTTTGGCTATGACTCCAAAGTGATGTCATTCATACCTAAAGGTATTAATCAGATTTGCAGTTTGAATGCAGTCAAACCTGTTTATGCATATCCATGATCTAGCTTTTGTCACATCAGGCACTTTCTCAATTACTCTGAAATACTGTATATTGACGCTAATGTACTAGATGTTGTTATCACGCCAGCATTCACCTCCTACAGTACCAATATACTGGTGAGTACTTGTGTTTTAAGTCACATGTACACTTACAGCAAGTGTTCTACCTAGAATGTTGAGGAGCCCTTTCGCTTGTCTTTACAAGAGGTATCAAAGATTCTGCCTAGAACTTTTAAAGTCTTCTAGATTTAATTGGAGTTCCATTAGTTCTTTGAAAGTTCACCAATAAGGACAAGCTGAAAGCCCCTCTCTTGTTTTTTCAGTTTGGGTTTGAGAAAATATCTATAGATGAAAGGTATCATCTTTTATGTAATGCACTGACTTAAAGGTATCAATAAATAACAAAGTTGTACTATTTGCCTTACTGTTAGTTTTATTAAATATGTTTTTAATGAATGCCTCTGAAACTGAGTTGATTGTAATATTTTATTTTTTGCTAATACTGTACTTCAGATTATATTGTATTTTAAATTTTGATTAATATAATTTAAGCTGAACTTTTAGATGATTGAAATGGAAATAGTGTGATTCTTTTCTGATTTATTTGAGTTTTATTTTCAGAAGTACTCATGAATGTCAATAAAAGTCTAATTCAGAAACAAATGCTATTGGTTCATGTGTGTAATGACTTTTTTTTTAAAGAAAGAAAAAAAGGTGTCTAACTGTGCATGCATCCACAAAAGTCTTCTGCATGTCATGCAATATTAATTTAAGATGTTCGAGAAGTTCTAATTGTGCAGTCACTTCACGAAGTCCCACCATGGAGGCGCACTTGTTTACTGCACCTTAAGTACTTGCTTTGTTATTATGTTTCTAGGGAAACGAAGCAGGCTAAGACGGTGCTACCAGAGGTATGTGGGGAATGCCTTTCGGGAATAGGTTACAGCAAGTGATTTGGCTATTTAGGTGCAAGCCTCTGCTAGAACACTGTCTCCAGGCCTTGGATGTTGTTACATTTACAGTTTTTTATGTTTTGTGAGGACATTGGGCAACACTGTTTTTACACACTTTGTGTCCCACTGCAATGGTTTATATTAGCTAATATAGATTGCTAGTTCTGTTGAAGAATTGCACGGGCCTACAGTGAAACACTATACGTACGAAGTCCGAATGGAATTTGAGTCACTAAATTTCAGCGGCAGGTGCTTGCGCCCTCATAGCGTTAAAGAGTGGCAGCTTAGCTGCACAGACTACCAAACTCCATCAATGGACGGATTACTGAATGAAGATGTTTCGGGGGTGAGATTCAGTGCCTGGACACCTATCAATAACAAATCATCAAATCAGCAGGTAAGTTAGTACTAGTTGTGATTTCCTAAATTATTTCACTTTGTTTGCCCCTACATATACAGTAACTTATTGCGGTTTGTCCAATTTTCCAGCTTTTTCAGGAGAGGACAACTCTTATATTTCACTGGTTTGACCTGTGGACCGACAGGCAAAGAAAACATTTCATACACGCCTTGCTTATGAGATGCTCCAATTCCCAACGGAAGTACGGTGTTTTGGCTGTTTATTCGTTTTCAAAGACAATAATTGCAAATTACAGCATACCGGTAGGTTTGCACTTTCAAGTACGTAGTTAATTATTTTTAATTGTGACAGGTTCACAAGAGACTGGCTGATGGAAGCAGTACCAGTTAAGCGCATTGATTTCACGTCAGTGCTGCCCCGGTGCCTTTCCCTCTACATCCTCTTTTTCCTCAATCCCATGGAACTCTGCAAGGCAGCTCAAGTGTCCTGGCACTGGAAATTTCTAGCAGAACAGGTAAACTTCATGATCACTTATGTACTGTATACTAATGCATGTATATATATAGTGTGACGAAATTGCCTACAATATAAAGGGCATATGTATTTGTATGACATTAGGTATTATATTCATGTGTATTGAACAGGATGTTGCCCTCCTCAAAATGCATTCTTATCTCTGTAGGACTGCTTGTGGTCAGACAAATGCGTAAGACGGGGCTGGTTCCTGCCGTACACCCCGTCCCACAGGGAGGTAGGAGCCTGGAAAGCTCACTACATCAGCTGTGCCTCAAGTCTAGACTACCTGACCCCACGGGAGGCTGCTGAGATGTACGGCACCCTGAACGAAGTTGTCGGCGACGCGGAAGAGAAGAGGGAAACATTGAGAGAGCACATGATAAGGAGAGCTATCAGACAAAAGGAAGCAGAGCATAAGAGTATGTACAACATTTTCCCTAGGCTCTGCCTGTGAAGTCAGATTCCATAGGAGTAGTCATGGGTGGGCTGGGGTGGGCCTGTCCCTACCCCCTTGTCAATCAAGCCCACTTATTTAGAAGGCTCTAACAGTTTGATTGACTGTTTAAAAAAAAAAAAAAAAAAAAAAACATGTGTTTTGGGCCAGGCCCACCTGATTTTTTTCTGGGCCCACCCATTTTATGATTTCTCACTATTTCCTTGCCAGATTCTGAACATGATAATTGATCATGATAAGTGTGACAAGGATCAGTTGAGACTTTTCTGGTGCTACAATCACAGTGGGGTTTGAATAAGACCTATAGGTTTCTGCTCCCATCACTATCAATAGGAGACTCAGTAAAATCCAGAAGAGCCTGGTTAAGCAACAGCTGGAGTGCAGGATCAAACACCAAAGCCATACGTGGTCATCAGAAACCAACAGGAATGGGAATAACTTCATCCCTGGTTACTTTAGGGGTAAGAAATGCATTTTTTTCTCACATATCTTAGAGGGAAGAAATTTGGTGAATTGTTTGGTGTTTCTTGGTCAAAATGGGTAACACACTATGTTAAGTTGAAAGGGTAAATATGTTTAATCCAGGAACAATGACTCATCCATATCACATTAACTCTGTAAGTGCAGAGGAATATGTTTGCATTTTTATCCGTGTCCAGGAAAAATCTCGGTCAATGTTGTCGCTGCAAGACAAGGAGGATGTGGTTCTCTCACATAAGAGTTTAAATACGGTGCAGACATCGAGAACAGCATCCATGAGGTCCCTCTGTCTGTCCTCATCTGTAGGGTGAGCAATTCCTGGGTGAGAACAGCATGCTGATCTGACGCAGTAGCCATAAAATAATTGGTAACTAGTCAACATGTGTCCTTTTCCTCCCTGTGACATCTGCAGGTCACATGTGAAGCTGACAGGTCCACCTGCAGTTCGCCTTATTCTGATATCATCCAGAGTGCCGGCATATGAGGTAAGGATGACAGAAGAATGATGGCAGAAATAGTTGTTGTAGTTTAAAAATGTATATTAACATCTCTTCCTCCTGTGTTTTTAACCTGCTATCCTTATTTTTGAAACACATGATATAAGTATCAGAATCAGTTTTATTGGCCAAGTATACTTACATGCACAAGGAATTTGACTCTATACATTCAACATATAGACATGGAGTAGTATACAGATAGACAAATAGAAATATACAGACACATTCTGTACAATAGAGACAGTAAATATGTAGACACCTAATATACGACATATATATAAATATCAGTTTCTCTGATTTAAATATTTATAGGTATATGTGTGAGTAAAGTCAACATTTTTGTTTTACTCCAAAATTTCAAAGTCAACTGACACTGGAAAGGAATGGCTGTCATAAATACAGAGATGCTGATTTTAGCTAAGCAGTGGTCACTTAATTTTTTCCAGAGCTGTAATAGATAAGTAGGACATAATATACAAGACAAGTACACATGGAGTGGACATAATTGTTGGCCTGGTAAACCAGCCCCTCTTACTTCATTTCATTTTGTACAGAGGGTCTGGACCAGCCACACAATTTCTTCCTGGAGGCGTGGTCTCTGCTGAAGTTTAAAACAAGTGGCTCTGCCTTTACCCTTTACCCTGGTCGTCACGTACTGTATGCAATTAGCCTACCTATGCACTAAAATTCCAATGTAGCACACAAGGTCAACGTCATGGCTAACGAACACACCCTCTGTTCGCTGATTGGATCGGTCTTGCTGGAGCCGACTACATGACCCTCAAGAGATTCTGGTCCAGACCCTCTGTACAAAATGAAATGAAGTACGAGGGGCGGGTTTACCAGGCTGCGTAAATGTAGTGTGCAAGATACCTTTTTAATAAGAGTATGCAAGGAGAAGAAGCAGCTCATCTATTTTGTTCGGTAGGGACAACACTCACGTATTCACTCAATCCCCTACTGTGGTGGGAAAACAAAATAGCACTCTGAATCCCTACCAAAAAAGGACAAGTTGAGACGACAAGTTAGTTAATGACTGGAGAGCCTTTTATTCACAACAGCAATCAAAACAGCTTGCTTGCCTGCCAAGACTGATCTGCAATGAGATGGTGAGTGAAACAGTTCCCCAACCACGTGTTCTGCAGAAGACCTGAAAAGCTGCCTCTGGGATGTGAAGTGATCTGAAAGAGACTTGTTTCCTCTCTGGTACTTATGCTTTTGAGCCAGGTGGAAAATCACGTCTTATCCTATTTTTAAAAATAAGACACAGTTTTTGAGTCTCGCTTCTGCAGTTTCAGATCTCTTTTCTGTACCTTATGCACAGTTTGAGATCTTGCCTCTGTACCTTATGCACAGTTTGAGATCTTGCCCTTTGTACCTTCTGCAGTTTCAGATCTTTTCTCTTTACCTTATGCACAGTTTGAGATCTCACCCTTTGTACCTTCTGCATAGTTTCAGATCTCACCCTTTGGCATTGTTTGGGTCTTGCTTCTGTGGCTTTTAGCATAGTTGGGGTCTTGTTCTGTGGTCAGCGCGTTTCCTGTTTTGTTCCAGTCAACAGTGAACCCTGCTGTGAACAGTGAACCCTTCTGCTCTGGTTACCCGATGTTGAGCCGTTTCACTCTTAGTCTGTCACCAGCGCATCTCCTGTTTATTAGGTCAAAGTGTTTTGTCAGTACATCTTTGTTTTCTTTCCTTGCCAACTACACATCTCTTAACCCTGTGAGGCCCACTGTTGTAATATTACAACATCACATTTAATTCCACAAAAATAAACCTACACATTCTTTTTTCTTTTTAAAATCACAATTATATTACCAATAGGTCCTATTGTCCAGTTCTGCAACACTACTGGATGGTAGATTGTGTAAATAGGCTCAGTTACTTGGCCACAAATTCATACGTCCTGTGAACCTGCCCTGAAGTACAGCACCTTGTTGCACTTGTCCATTGGATTGCATTGGATTTGATTTGGACAGCATTTGGGATTTGGAGGTCAAAATTGAAAATAAACACTGATTTCTGCATCATGTGCCTCCTACAACATCTAAAAGGTTTAAAAACATTTTTGAAGTTTTTTTTGTATGTTTGGGTCTCTGGGGGTTAAGTATCAGAACAATCTTAGTTAGTGAGGAGTACCTTAAATGTCATGACCTCAGAACTAACTGTTAAGACCTCAGGAATATTCTTTACCGACATCTCTTTTGTCCTGTCTGGGTCATTAATGGGCTTTTTTTTACCATTCCTAGCTTTTACAAACATTTCCATCACCATGTCATCAAAGATATTCTTCCACACTACACACACCACACCATTATGTTGCAGCTGCTGCTGGCTGCCGCCCGTGTGTCGGTCGTGCCGCTGGTCTACGAGCACAGCGCCGCTACGCTCGACTGGCTTGTAACTCAGACCGAGAGGCTCACACGAGGCAGGTGCGTGCAGAGCATTGGACTCATAACCGAGGGAGGCACTGAGGACATCACTATCATACAAGGTGAAGAGAAGTAATACCCATTTAATCAAGTCAAACATGATTTTTAGAAGTGCACAGCATAGGATGCTTAACAGAGAGCAACACTGAGGAAATCAGTACAAGGTTTCCATAGTAATGAAAAAAACCTGGAAAAGTCATGAAATTTTAAAATCCCACTTTCCATGCCTGGAAAGTTATGGAATTTTGTTAACTTAGTATCAGAGTCAGCCCACATTAAATTGTGTGGTCTGGCCATCATGGATAGGCCAGGTGCAATCCAAGGGGTGGCATCAATAGTTATCTTTCAAACTGCCTCTGCATGCAATAGGGTAGCACTATGACCAATCAGAGCAACGATCTTATTTACCATAGCACCACACCAGTGCACCATCACAGCCCTGTCGTCATTGTGTTAAGCCTTCCCAGCGACTCCCTACAATGATAGACCGATGTGATTGGTTCGTCCAGATTTGGGAGAAAAGCTACTGAGCTTCAGTGGGTCGTGGGTGGCTAGACTGTACCCAGGATAGAAATTTAAACTGCTACCACTAAAGTAGGTCTACATTTCTAAGCTAATCAAATATACAGATTTGTGTTATAGTGCGGAAATGTTTTGAAATTTTGTTTATGAAAATGAGTGGGAACCCTGTCATCATCATACAAGGTATGAATCAATACACATTATTAGATGCAGTTAACACATTTGTTGTGTTGTCAGTCTCTTATGTAATGTACATTGCAGAAATTGAGGACTAAATTGCATGTTTGTCATTTATTAAAAGGACTGAAGGTTAGCGAGACCACGGTCCTTAACCCAAAGGTGAGAGAATTCTGGGAAAAGATGGCAGGTTGGATAATACCCCAAACTGAGGGAGGAAGTCTGGATATATTTCTGCCTCTGGCAGCTTCTAGTAAGTAAGCATGTCTGTAACCATGAATCGTATGTACTGTACTAACCCGATTAACTGTAATATATACAGTAAAAAGTGAAAATACACTGTCAGTATAAGACAGAAGATAAGTTTTAATAAGGCTTTTGAATGTTGTTTGTTATGCTTGTTTGAATTGGTCTTATATGGAAAATGATTCCATATTTAATTATTTCATATTTGTGGAAAGGTACGGGAGCCAGCCTGGTGAGGAATCTGTCCTCTCTGACTGGATTGGACGTAAGAGTCCCCTCAGGAATCTGCACTGGCTCCTATCAGCATAGTAAGTCCTCACAGCCTGCCATTCAAAGTCCGACGGCATCCTAATCCATCCGCATCCCATAATTATCTAAAGCTCCGGCCATGACTGCACTGCTCAGGCCTATATATATCAGCAGGCATGGGCTATTAGTGAGTGTGTGGAAGATCGAGTAAGTAAGTGAGTGAGCAAGGGAGTGAGTGAGCGAGGAAGGAAGCAAGTGGGTGAGTCTCTTCAAATTATCTCTTCTTCCGGTACTGACTGAGTGAGTGACAGACAAATAAGAATGCCCCACCTTATCTCTTCTTCCAGTCCTCAGTGAGGGAGTGACAAATATCTCTTCTCTCATCTCTTATCTCTTCTGCCAGTCCTCAGTGTGACAGTGACAAATATGAATGCCCCCACTCTCTCTCTTTTACGAGTCCTCAGCGAATGAATTTGTGAGTGACAAATATGAATGCCCCCACCTTATCTCTTCTGCCAGTCCTCAGTGTGACAGTGACAAATATGAATGCCCCCACCTTATCTCTTCTTCCAGTCCTCAGTGAGGGAGTGACAAATATCTCTTCTCTCATCTCTTATCTCTTCTTCCAGTCCTCAGTGAGTGGTGTGGGTTGGGTGAGTTTCCTCCACTGGTGTACTTCAACGAGGCGCCCCTGCTGACCTGGTGCTGGCAGGCCAAATGGCTGGAGGAGGCCCTCAGGGGCCTTAGCCACCACCTGGGGCCACAGCTTCAGCAGCTGAGTAAGGAGACACAGGGCCGCATGCTGGGTAAGTCTCTAGCCCCACTGGAAGACCAGTACGAGCTACCAGTACACGTAGACCAGTATGGGCCAAACCGTAACACATGTCATATCAGCAAAGGTGGAGATCACAGCTTCATAAAGTACAAGCACGAGCTACCAGTATAGACCAGTATGGGCCAGACCATAACACATGTCATACCAGTATAGACCAGTATGGGCCAGACCATAACACATGTCATACCAGTATAGACCAGTATGGGCCAGACCATAACACATGTCATACCAGTATAGACCAGTATGGGCCAGACCATAACACATGTCATACCAGTATAGACCAGTATGGCCAGACCATAACACATGTCATACCAGTATAGACCAGTATGGGCCAGACCATAACACATGTCATACCAGTATAGACCAGTATGGGCCAGACCATAACACATGTCGAGATCACAGCTTCAGAAACTAAAACCCCTGCCACATATAAGGAGTTGACAGAAATAACGGGCTTGGTCACACAATGTTGAACTGAGAGAATGGAATTTCTATGTTTTATTTTTGACTTTATAAGTAAATTATATTTTAAAATGCTTCTAGCTTGAGAGACTATGCTTGTTTATTCACAGGATTACTTTTGAAAAAGCTGGGGTTTCAATGCAATTAGAAATAGGGGAATTCATTTGAAAAATGTGATTTTGTGACTATGTTCGTTTTTCCCGTGGACGTCTCACATTTGATCCAGCCTTTATATGAACCAGCTGATCCGAATGAGCACGCACATCATTAGACAGGCATATCAGCTAATTGGTGAAATCCCCTGTGTGAAGTGCACAGGCATTGAGGAGTACATGGCAGGATTTTTGCTTGCTGATGATGGGGTCTCCACCTGTCCATACCAGATGTTATTCATGCTAGTATTGATTCAGCCTGTTGAATACAGAAAATGTTTTAGTTTGTCAGTTTTGTCACTGATACTGCAAATGTTTACCCTGGTAGCTTTTGTAGTAGAGTCACTTGCCAGGTAAGCTTATGGAATAAAAGTGGTGGTATAGTTTTTCTAGCATGTTTTAGGTAGACATTGACAAACCATGATAAGGGTCTGAAAACTTAAATGTAAGTAAAATAATGACAAATAAATCAATCATATAAGTAAGTAAGTTATGTAATCCTGTCACATCTCATATTATTTCCTCAGGTCAATTTCTCTGTGACAGAATGAAGTTGGCAGATGACCTTGTCAAGTCAGAGGTCACAGCAGCTTTGACTGAAGCTTTGATGGCATTGTCTACTAAAAGCATTGTGAGAATACTTGATTATGTACATTATTTACAGTATTTAGAAAAATTAAGCATTAGTGTAGCTTTATATTATTCTCTCATTACCTACCAATGACCATATAAAGTGTCTAAAATGCATACTGTACACCTTAAAGGACACCATATAAGATGAATGGATATTTGCTAGTCCATAGTTTATGCTAACTAATGGACCAACTGATGTAAATGTTGGGAGACATGATTTTGAAGTCGTGGTTGTATGAATGGCTGACCAACTTTCTACATTTTTTGGGCCCTAATTGAAATGACAAGCAAAGAACAAAGTTTACAAGTATGGTTAATTTAATAACTAGGCAAAATGTACAAACACAGACATCTGTTTAAGCTTCCTGCACCCACACACCACACAATATGTTCAATTCATGCACATGGCCCTTTGCTTCCGAACAGACCTAACACTTCGCCTTTTATTGAACCGAGGGACTTTTGACTGTTTAGCGGAAGTGATCCTATTGTTGCATAGTGCATATTACCAGCCACGTCCACCCCTTTTTTTTCCTCAATGGGATTTTGCATGTTAATGTTCCAAATTTTTTGTGAGTTGACCAATGAACCGATTTTCACGAATGGAGGCTGCCACAATACCAACATACTGTCAAAAATTCAAAACAATTCGTTCATGACTTAAGTTATTTTATTAACATGACTTGAGTTATTTTGCTAACAAACAAACAGATAAACACTGGCAAAAACATAACCTCCTTGGCGGAGAAAAAAGACAAATTCAGCTCCCGTACAGTAAACCTTTGGTTTGAGTAAGCAAACTGATAACGTTTTTTTAACCTGATTTCGCATCCAACTGTTTCTCACCACCGGGCCGATAATAGACATGCTTATGCTAACTATTTCTCCTTGTCTGTGGTGGTGCAGGAGAGGCCCTTGGAGTTCCTAGCTAGGTTCCTCCAGAGGAGCTGTGAGGGTGAGTCTGAGAAGCTGCCCCTGATGGAGAGCAGACGTATGGGAGCGCTCAGTCCTCTGGTTGAGGTACCACAGGTCAGTGGTGATGTCCTATGTTGTGGATAATTGTTGTACTGTGTAGTACAATTGTAATTATTGTTGGCGCAGTCATTTCACTAACCTGTGTATGTAGAAGTAACAGTATATTATTCATATGAACGATAAACACTGCACACACATGCTCCACATTGGTTGCTGGTAGATCGGAAAAAGAATGTTTTATTTGCGTCAGGTCAATTTATACAAAACAGCAACTAGTATGTACATGTATCACATGTGTTTTTATTGTCTATTATACGTATAATACACATCTAATAATACTTTGTGTATAATGCACTCTATATAACATAACAATAGAACATTGTATACTTAACACAAACATAATAGTACTTTTGTGTAATACATTACATATAACAAAATATATATATCAGTTTTTTTAATCATTATTTTCTTATTTTTATCTTCTCCTTTATTTCTCTTTCACTGCATTCCTTTTCTGTCCATCTCCTCCACAGGACGCTGTCGCTGAGGCGAACAGGCGCTTGGCGTTGGTGCGCGAGCTTCAACGCAGTGAGAGCAGATACGTCCAGCATCTGCAGAGCGTGAGCAGAGAGTACTACGCCCCCCTCAGGGCCGCCCTCGACTCCAACCGGGCCATCCTCAGCTCTGCCAACGTCCTCATGGTCTTCGCCCCCATCCTCGATATACTGGAGGTCAACAGGTATAATAGAAACAACAGAGAATGGAAGTCTTTATTGTCACTATGCAAGTACAGTGAGATATCGTTTGGTGCAAGCAAACAGAAGCACAGAGTGCAAAACGGTAGGTAAACGCCGTTATATAGAATTAAAGATTCTAAAAATATACAACAAATATGTAAAATAGTATCGTCTCTCTTTAGCAGTGAATAGATTTGTATCTTCAAACAGACATAGTAGACTAATCGGTTTTCATTTCTGGGAGATAAAAAATACTTGTGAAGGAAGTTTAACTACTGTGGTGAGAAGAAAAAAAAATATCAGCCTTTTTGATCATTTTGTGTTTACTGCGGTGTTTTTGTGACCATCACCATTAGGACCATTAGGAGGCTACCAGTTAGGCTACAGTTGGCTAAAATTAGTTCACCCCACAAACTTAAAGTGGGTAAATATTTGGAAAATAGCTTTGCTTGCAGTGAGATGATTTGCCTTTAGTAAAAGTTAATATTGACATTGGCATATTTATTGAGAAGATATATTGTGGTTTTCTTCAAAACAACCCTCAGGAATAATTCAGTGGTATGGCGTGCTTACTATATAGATACAGTGGTATGCTACATATATGTATTTCTACATCTATTGCCTGTTAATACGTTGTAACTGTGTCTCCTCTTACCTTGAAGTGTGTTCCTCAGGGAACTCACTGAGCGTCTAGGAGAGTGGAGCCCTCAGCAGTGTGTTGGAGACGTGTGCAAAAAGCTCTGCACCAAGCTGTGGGTCTACACCAACTTCTTCAACAACTACCCAACTATTCTCAAGACCATAGACAAGGTACTGCACAGGCATATGGTGTATGTGCCCAGGTTAGCATATACCTGCCTGGAATATACAGTATTGCTATTAACATTAACATTTACGCGTAAGCCTTTTGGCTGCCATGTCTATTCTGCTATTGTTTGGTGTGTGGGTCATGCATATCAACAAAAGTCAACAAGAGTGCTGCATTCACAAGGTGCGATATTGACAGGACTGCTAGGGGTGTGGTCGTGCAAGCAGGAGTGACAAGAGGTCACAGTCGCAGGACACACTGGTCTCCCCTCAATCGGAGACCTCTAGGATCATATAGTGCTGCAGCTAATGTTCTCTCACAAACTGGTTGTGTGCATGTATGCTTAGTCAAACAGCAAGTTTATTCCTGGCCTAAGGGTAAGTCTAGTATTGATTTCCATTTTGCTACTTTCTTGACAAGGTAGTCTGTTAAGAGCTATTTCATTTCACTGCTGCAAGTTTATAACATTGATAAGTAGAGTAAAAATATACTGAGCATGTCATATTGTTCTTGATTTACAGTGCAAAGAAACGCTTCCAGCCTTCAGATCTTTCCTGAAAAGACATGACAGAACGCCCAACACATACATGCTAAGGTACAGTACAGATGAATCTGTTTTACAGACACACCAGTGTTGGCTTGTCTGCTAGTTTTTCCTCATAGGAATCGCTTGCCTTAAAGAGTTATGGAAAGCGCTCTTGATCTGGTAGCTGGCCATGGTCCTGGAATGCCTGGAAGCAGAGATGATGCGTGGTTGGATAATGAGTAGTGTGAGTGTAGAGTTACTAGTGAGAGCGGGGTGGGGATTGAGGAGGTTGAGGAGGGGTGGTTTGTTATGCTCGAGCTCATGATGCATTGACAAGTGAAGTGTTTTGAAGGGTTCAATTGTTGTATGCTGTACCTACGGGCTTTTGTTGAACTTTTTGTTTTAAACCGATTTTACACAGAGAGGTCTACTTAGACAAGGCATTCATTTGTCTGTGGATACAAATCTGCTTTTTTTTTCATTTGCAAGTTGCCAGTGTGTGGAATCTTAATATTACCAATATTAACTTTTACTAATTCTGAGCCAGTTTAAAGTAACGCTTTAGATATGAATACATAGATTCTTGTATTGTCATTATATAGTTTTTAATTATTTCCTTTGGGGTACATAAAGCATTGATCTATGCAGTTTCTATTGCACAGAATACAATAAAATATGTGGCAGTCTAGAAGATCCATGCACATAGAACAGTCAGGAATTAAGTACATACACTATAAAAACTACAAAATATATACATTTAAAAATATCCATGTTGACCTGACAGCCAATGAGAAACAGAAAACCCAGTACAATACAAATACCATACAAAGCATCAAAACATAATACTGGTACTGTCAAATTAAGAGGTAAAGTTATTGCAGTTACGTGTGTATCATCAGACAGTGCTGAAGTGTTACTTGTGAGTTTTGTACATCGGTGGGTAGTGTAGTTGGAGATAAATGCAGTAATTATTGTGTTAATGTGCGTTACATTTGGCTACATTTAAGTCATTTTTGTCATGTGTATTGCTCTTTGCCATGCAGTCTTCAGGAGCTGTTGCTGGCACCCTGCGCTCGCATTGAGGAGTATGTGACCCTGTGTCAGGCTCTCTCTGTGCACACCCCACCTGAGCACCAGGACCACACCCACCTGACCTTTGCCCTCCACACGCTGCTCAGCTACAGGTCGTTTCTATGCAAGGTGTGCCACCACCACCATAACCTTAATGTACAATGATGTACTGCAGTTCTCAGGACAGCAGTTCACATTATTTCCCTTAGCATGTTGACTGTCTACTACTTATTACAACCGGGTTTACATATTACTGATCTTGTAATAGAAGAAAGCAAAACGTCTTCATAAAATTGACATACCAGAAATACTCTTTCAATAGGAAGATCAAAACTCCACATAATTAGGCACATAATTTAAATCACAGGGTGATGCCTTCCATTGACATTTCTGCTCCCACCTTGTCTTACTGTCCTCGTGTTCACCTGTCTTTGACTTCAATGGTAGTTGAAGAGGAGCAGCGATGGAGACGTGAGACTGCGAGAGACCCAGAGGGTGATTCAGAGCTGCCCGGTAATGTATTCCCTCTTAGTCAAGTGATTCAATTATTCATGACCGCTGTCAGGTTTGCCTGAGCTTAACTGGAAGAGATAGAGGCACAGATACAGCATGGGTCACGCTCAGGATCGCAAAGACAGTGAAATGCAAGTGAAGAGGCTGGAGAGGTGGCATCCAGTGGCATGCAAAAGTATTGCTACCTCTGTTGAAACTATTCTGGCCATTTTTTAAGATGGCTGCGTTTCATGCTGCTTTTCATAATCCCATGATGATTAGGTTGGACTGGGGACAGCCATGAAGTAGTTCACCAAAGGGTACTATCACAGATCCATTTAAATGATACTCTTCTCTGACTAAATGTACAAGGGGGAAGGCGTGAACTTCCAAAACAATTGAACACTAGATGCAAAACAGAAGAATAACTTACAGACAAAAAGACACGAGTCTGTACTCATGCCAAGGCTTGTCATGATTGATCACCAACCTATGTTCACCAGCCTATCTCTGACTTCAAAACACTAAATGAAAATCTCTTGGGGCATGTTAAAAGCATCTAATGAAATATCTGTAGAGTTGGTGAAATAGGTGCACTGATAATACTCGAGGTTGGTACGAGAACACTGATGGTGATAGGAGCAGTCCTCACAGAAGGTTTATTTCAAAAACAAAACTTTTATAATACAGCCAAAGAATCTTTTTTCTGAATTACAGAAGACTGATGAGGCACATTTAAAAAAATCTCTTAATGCTCTGATTCATCAACCTTGTCCTATTGGCTCATTTAGGCAGCCGCCCAGTACGTGGAAAATTAGAGAGGTATCCAGACAGTGCAGAAGTCTGCAAAGTCAGCAAAAGCAGAATTAAATTTGTGTATGCGCCTCGTCAGTCAAGTCCACCCCCAAGATGTATTGGGTATTTTTCTTGCTGCCTTCTTCCGCAAAGTTTCCTTACATTGGAGTCGGTAGTTTTTGCACAATCGTTGCTAAGAAATCAGCCAACCAGCAAATAAATGGACACACATCCTTTCTTGGCAGAGATGGTTAATTATGAAATATTTGATGCCCTGTGAAGCAAGAGAAGTCTAAAAGAAGATGGCAAAGCATTTTTGAGGAAGCCATTTCCTTAATTTTTTTTTAAGAGCAAGGGTCAAAATGAATAAAATTAAAGTATGTACTTGCTTGTCTTCTTTAACTATATGGCTCTTGGGAATGAGGCCATCTTTTGATTAAGTAAAAAATTATATCTAATATATATATAATTTTCGGTGTCGGTCGCCCTACAGGTAGGAAGTGGAATTGTCTCTCATTCAAACTACAGAGAGACGGTCCAACTTGCTTAGTGCAGTTATAGCCCATGGAGGGTGGCAAAGAAAATTCAAGTGTCTTTCATCCTGTTACAAGTTGATGAACCACTGAAATGATATTTGAAACATTATTTTAAGGTTGAAATGACTATTTAGTTTTGCTTTATTAGAAGGTTTGCATGCCACTGTTTGTTTTAGACAAGGTTGTAAGTGCACCAATTAGTATCTGATTAGACCCATAGCTATGTTTGTTCCAGCACCTCTCCAGTCTACATTGAATTAGGTCCCCATCACTGTGAACTCTTTAATGTCTGTTTGGTGACATTCATAACTTTTCTTTACTTGAGATACCCAGGGGCTTTGCTAATGAAGGTTTGGCTGTAGTCACATTTACAAAAATTGCTGTCTTCTAATCGGGACTCATTAAGTCAATATTATTCAATGTGACTAATTGGTGATTACTAATTACAATGTGTTTGGTTACTAATTGGTGATTAATAATTACAATGTGTTTGGTTGCTAATTGGTGATTACTAATTACAATATGTTGTGTATGAGTATGATTGCTGACTATAGTGTGTTTTGGTTTCTCTTTTTGACTGTGTAAAACTGTGAAGAATATGTACAGGAAATAGATATACATTTTTAAACAGTTTAATTATACATGGTGGGGACTGATTAAAGCTTTTAATTCCAGAATCTTAAGGAGGGGGGCAGATATTTGATAATCACACAGGATGTGGCATTACTAAAATGCCTGAATGAAGACATCACTGCCTCACTCAGGTAAGACAAGAGACCAACACCGAAATAAAAAAACTATTTGCAATATATTGGGTCATTAAGAGACTGAAAGACACTGAGGTCAAAACTCATTAATAATTAATAATTAAACCTTTAAGGCTCATATCTATGGAGGACCAAAAAATGTCTTTATGAATACGTATGTAAAAATATGTAGCATAAATAAATAAAATGACACAAAATGCACCAAAAATGTGCTTAGGAAAGCGTTTGAAAAAATATACCACACATAAAACTGGACATAAATGGGAAAAAGTCAAAAAGTCATATTTGTTTACATTTACATTAATTCCATAATGTATTTATTTTCCATTTTCTCTTTCTATTTATTTACACATATTTTCCCTAGTAATGTGTGCCAGTAATACTCTATGCTATTTTATGTGCCCTGCATTTCTTTCCCACATATTTATTTATTGTCACTTTTTACATTTATTTCTCCTACATTTACATTTATGCCTACATTTCTGCCTCTGTATGCAAATGAGGTGGGCTGTCTCGCAAGGCATCACCCTCTCGCCCATTGGTTGATCGAGATTTTTTAAGTAGGCTAACAGGGGTAGATACTTAACTGATCAGTTAAGACCGTGGTTCTTTTATTGCAACTTTTGTAATGGATATTACTTGGAATACACTTGCGAGGGACCTTCAAAATGACTTCTTTCCCATTTATGTGAAGCTTTATGTGTGATATATTACATATGTATTCATTTCTAATAAAGTCAGTTTTGGTCCTTCATACATATCACAGCTGCCACCATTTTTTAACAATACATATTTTGATAATGGGTGTCACAGGTACTGCAAGGGAAACTCCAATCCAATATTTCAAGTTTGCAGATGATCACAGATGGAACCTGAACTGCTTCTTTTCCCTGTCTGTCCCCAGGATGTTTGAGCAAGTCAAAGATGTAGGCCTGTTTCTGTTCAACGATGCACTTGTGCTGAGTGAGAGGAATGTGTCCCACCAGCCATACAGCCATACTGTCCGAACATCCCACACCTTTTTGGCCTCTGTGGCTCTCCGTAGTCTTATCCTCAGGGATATAGCTGACACCAAATGTAAGTGTACTGCATCACTGCAAAATATTCCACACAGGAAATGCTGATTTTTCAAAATTCTGTGATCTGCTGTTATAAATGAAAAAGTGTAGTTACTGCATAAGCAAGAAGCGTCATGCTTCAATTTGCATACTTGGTAAAAGTAAGGCAGAATAACAGTTCACTGTAATTTACCAGTCTGACATTACTGACATTAATCTTCCATTTCATGTTTATGTGATTACATAATAATAATAATAATAATAATAATAATTACTACACAGCATTTCTGCAAAGAAAATGTGTGCTTGCTCCAATTTTGTTGCGACAAAACACAAAAATAACGAAAGAACATCAAAGGCCAGAGCAACCATTTTAAACATCCTCAGAAATTAGGTTCATGCCGGACGTTTCAGAGTTGGAACAGTGTCTCTATCTCAAAAACCCTAGGAGTAGAGTGGTCCATGATCTGCTATAATTATAATAACTGTACTGCATTTCTGCAGGAAAAATGCAATATGTGCTTGCACCAATGTTGCTGCAGAAATAATGAATAAATGACACGGGCCAACATGCCCATTTTTAACATCATCAGAAATTCAGTTCATGCTGGAGATTTCAATGTTGGAAAGGGGTCTCTATTTCGAGAGGGAGCAGATCGGCCCATGTTCCGCTATAATAATAATGATAATAAACGGCTGGATAACAGTAGTATACCTGCTTGAGCAAGCACACTAATAATTGGACTTGGAGGAGAATTTCGGTGTGAATCAATCCATATTTCATTGGCCCTTACAGCAACTTTTTAGCAGTGTGTTGTGATGTTCTGCATTGCCATGTCCGCACCAGTAGGAAGAAACACAGACACTTTGTACACATAGACACTTTGCACATTCAGTATAGTGCCATAGACCCGTTGCACATTTACATAGATACATAGACACTTTGTACATTCAATATACTGACATACGATATAAACAGCAGTCTATGATGACTCTATCATACAGCTACTTGTAGATCGTGTAGGTAGGTTATCTGTGCATGGTACACTCAATGCAATATGTGATGAAGTGCATGTTATTGTCTATAAGTTCTGTACATGTCAGAAGCAACCTCAAGTGTCGCAATCTGTGTGGTTGCGCCACATTTTGCAACTCAGAAAGAAAGTGTGGTTTTTTTTTGCACAAGAAGTAGCCTGCAACAGTGTGGCTGGGCTCTGGTGTTCCTTTCGCAGATGTGCAGAATGCCTTTGTGCTCGAGGGCCCGAAACGTCAGTGGGTATGTGCAACTGAGAGAGAGGACGACAAGCTGACATGGCTGTCGGCCCTGAAGAGCGCCATCGCCACTGCCATCATGGAGCCCCAGGAGCTGTGACAGCAGAGGCAGTGCTGCACCGGGACTGCTGAACAGTTTGGCCGAGAAGTTCACTTGGTTTCATCAGCCACGAAAGGGGCTAGCTAGCTAGTAAACAGCTAAGGACCGCACTGACCAGAGTGCAGAGTGCTTTTTTTTTTTTTTAACTCTCACAGTTGTACTGAGTCTTACAAATCCTGCAGTGTGGTGGTAAAAAAAGGCAAAAATCTGAAGAGATCCTCTGCCTAATGTCTTTTGCACCTCAGTAAGAGTCAGAGTTACACCACTTTTATACATTCTGCTACCAAACACCCTTTAAGCACCCATGTGTTCAAATGTATTGAAGTGGAATAAAATCCTTTATTTGTTTGTTAATTCATTTACATAATTACATTTTGTGACATCACCATCTGCTTGTATTACACTTGCATACCAGATGCACCAAGCGTATTGCAAATACTATAGACATGCAAATTTATATACAGTGATTGGATGTTTTAATATGAACAAATTCAGTCACCTTACATGCACTGAGATGTTTGTCTTCTATTTTTGAACAGCAAATACAAGAAACATTTAACTAATGGAGGAGCCTAGGAGCACTTGCTTATCCATATTGAATCATGCATGATCTTTTCCAAGCAGGCATCAGAGAAACCACGGCTGCTTTTCTCTTCATTAAGCCCAAAGCTATCCTTCCCCATGGAGTACAAGGTGACCATGAACTGGGGAGAAAAAAACAATGCTACTCTGCAAAGGCATGCTCCAGCACAAGGATCACAGAGGTCTTCAGCTTCTGCGTAAACTCCTTACACATGAACATGTACAGGAAGGGGTTCAGGCAGCTGTTAAGGAAGGCCAAGAAGGCTGCCACATAAGAGGTTTTTAGTACCATCTTGTAAAAGTCTCTATTGAACAGCTCTGGCTGAAAGAATCTAATATAACGCTGATGGTGTAAAATTAGGCCACAGATGTGATAGGGAAGCCAGCAGATGAAGAAGGTCAAGATAACAGCCAGGATGACAAAGACAGGCCTCAGCGTCCTCCTTCTGTGGTGTCGTTTTGCACGGACAGCAATGGCCAGATAACAGCACGTGATTATAATGAAAGGGATCAGAAATCCAACCACAAATTGTACAGATTGTAACCACTTATACTTAATCACTGGGAGACAGTGCTTATTGAAAACAACGCGTGTTATTGCAAAAGGAACGGCGCATCCCAGAGAGAGGAGCCAGACAAACACACAGATAAGTCTGACTTTGTTTGGGGTGCGTTTGTTTTGAGCCCAAACCACCACCCATATAGAAAGGCAACGGTCCAGACTTATTGCTGTAAGTAGAAAGATGCTGGCACATGCACAGCCCACTTGAACCAGTTCATGGAACTGACACAAAAAATCTCCAAAGACCCATTGACCACGGACAGAGAGGCGAATGAAGTCAAAAATGAACGATACCAAAATGAAAAGCATATCAGCCAGGGCCAGATGCAGGAACCAGACGGATTTAACCGTAGATTTCATCTTAAAGCCTGTCACGTAGATCACAAGCCCGTTGCCAACAGCACCCACTACAAAAAATACACAGGACAACACAACATACAGTATCTGTTTGGAGGAGAGAGATTCTTCAGTCATGCTTCCCGTGTCGTTGCTTGATGAGTTTTCTAAAAAATAAAAAGGACACAAACTCTTTCACACCAATAGCGTCTCAAAATAAAAAAAAAACACAAGTGTAGAAGAGGGAATACGGATTCAGTTTGAGCATTACATAGGTGAAGTCACTGGTCATCTTACCCATTGTGTCGGTTTTGTTGCAGAGTCATCCGATGTATGCAAAACCACACAAAGACAGTGCTGCAGAAAACATCAAACAAAAATGCGACCCAGCACTGAGAAAACTTTCCATGTCACTGATCACATCAGATACAATCAAATTATTATCTTTCTATTGATCCATCAGTTGTTGTCAGTTGGTTTCTTTAAACATTGCAGGATACATGTTAGTGTTTTTGTTCTGTTATCAGATAATCCACAGTAATGCCCTTTACCTCCATGGATTAAAACAACACACATACTGTATGTAACAAACTATCACCAGATATGTCTTAAATGTAAGACATACATATTTATAAACCCAGCCTGAAATGGTAGAAACTCCTACTTTGTACTTTTGTGGACAAAAATTGGTTTGCATTTATAGGCAAAGTCTTCACCCACAATAAATAAAAGTAAATGTAAAAATAAAGGTATCACTTACCACTGAAGTAGTTTCTTGTCTCTCTGCACTCTGTTATCTCTTATAGGATTAAATAAAGCAGGGAGAAATTTGCTCCTGTGCAGGACAGCTTGTTTGTCTTCAGCTGGCTAAGGTGTCATTGCAGATCATGTTAAGCGATAAAGAGTTGCTTCATACCATCAACAGGAAGTCTAAATGATGTCTACGTCTGATAGGAGAAAAAAAGAATTCCAGTAAAATAGTCAAGTGAAGCAACTCAACAACTTGAACTCAGCACTCTCTTCCATGCTATCCCTTAACAAGCTGAAAAACAACACATACAGGTAGCCCATGGTTTGATATAGCTAAATGTTAATGGCTGTCTAGGTACTTAGAAGCTTTTTTTTAAAAGATGTTAAGACCATGCACCCCTGTCGTCTACATAGCAGTTGATCAAATGCTCATCTGTTCTCCTGCATGCTCCTTTCGACAAGCAATCAGCTTTCCAAACTGGCTGCATTGAAAACATTGCGGTTTTATCAGAAAGGTGCATTAGACTGTGACAAGCACCAGGTCAGAATTTCATGCAGTAGCACTGTAGTGTTAATCAAAAGAAAACAGAAAGGTCCGCAGACCATATATCTCACATTTTGAAATGTTTATTTTTAATAGGCTATATGTAACGTTTCAAACCATGCAGCTGTTCCATGCAGCTGTTCCTTAGGTCCCACGCCTTTTTGTCCTTTTCGGCTCTCAGTAGTCTTATCCTCAGAGACATAGCTGACACTAACTGTGAGTGTACCACATCCCTACCCAACCCATTTAGGACGGGTTGACTCTCAATATTTTCTGGTTCTCTCTTATAGCTGGAAGCTATAGCACATGCACAGGAAACCGGGGCCAACCCCTGTTTCATGCAGGACATCTTGTTTGCCCGCAGTTGGCGTAGAGGTCAAAGATGATGGTAAGCAGTGAAGAGTTGCTTCATACTATCAGCATGAAATGTTAAGTCAGAGAAAAGGAATAATAAAAGGAATGTGTCACTCATTTCAATAAGAGTGTCAACTAAAGCAACCCAACATCTCTATCGTGCTTTCTCTTCAAGGGCCAGTATTTAAAAAAAAAAAAACCTTTTTAGTATCTGGGATATTTATTCCAGTGACTAGCATCTCTAGCCTGGTAAACCCACCCCTCATACTTCATTTCATTTTGTACAGAGGGTCTAGACAGGAATCTCTTGAGGGTCATTTAGTCGGCCCCAGCAAGACCGATCCAATCAGAGAACAGAGGGTGTGTTCGTTAGCCATGACGTTGACCTTGTGTGATTTGAATTGTAGTGCCTAGGTAGGCTAATTGCATACGTGGCGACCAGGCGTTAGCGATTGGGTAAAGGCAGAGGCACTTGTTTTAAACTTCGGCAGAGCACACCTCCAGGAAGAAATCATTTCTGACGGTGTCTGGTCCAGACCCTCTGTACAAAATGAAATGAAGTACGAGGGGCTGGTTTACCCGGCTATAGCATCTCTACCAATCCCTTTGTTTTGTGGCTTTTTCATGAATGTAAACAGCTACTCTGAGATCCTTCAATTTCAGCTCGGTTCGGTTCAGTTTTCTTGTTCTCGAATGACACCATTAACCAACAATTGGAATAACCAACATCCAAAACTAAATGTGTGTCACAGCAGTAGTGGAGGAAATGGTAAACATTGAAGAATGAAGTTATATTGTGTTCTTAGACATACAGGGGGAGGGTGATGAACAGAAGCTCATTAACGCATCAGCAAAATGGTTCTCAAACAGAGCGCTTTGCTCCCAGGGGCATTGTGTTTTTTTTGTCGTTCAGATGTCGTGATGGACCATGTCACACTATAAGATCTTAGAATCGTCTATGCATCTTGGTCAGAAGACTGGCCACATTACAAGACAGTTCATTATTGTATGGTTTCTAATGCTGATTACAGGACTCTCAATATTAACAGTGGACACTTCATACGACTCCCAACAGAATTCTGACATGCCAGTCTTTTTGTCGGGCTGTCATAGAACGTTGCAGACAAAAAAATCATTAAAGGAGAACTTCGGTGTAAAATAAAAATTGGCATGTTAAAACATCATACCAAGTTGGTATATGTACTGAGGAGCAAAATTGATTTAGCCTGTTGCATTCAGAGTTTAACTATTTTTTATCGTTTGTCCCAGAAGGCTAACAATGGAAGTGGTAGGTGCCCTTAGACGAAGCATGACGACTACGCTATTTTTAAACCATTAAACCAGCTCGAAGAAACTCCACACTCCATCGGTAGTAGAACAAAGGCCCTAACATTAAAAACAAAGTTCTCCTTGAAGTATGTCACATTGTGAGACTCACTCGTGTTTAATGTCATTTAATGACACCTGATGACAGTTAATGGCTGTCTGGGCACCACCAAGCTTTTAGAAAGTAATGTACAATACAGAGACCATGAAGCCCTGTCGTCTAGACAGCAGTTGATCAAATGCTCACCTGTTCACCTGCGTACTTCTCTTGAAAAGCAATAAGATCACATAGAAAAGTTGGGAAGGCCCAGAAGTGGCCCACACATTCCACTTGGCCCACGTAATGCAGTGAATTACTGTACATTAGTGGCCCACTTCTAGTAGCCACTGCTGTACATAGAGGGCCGTAATTCAGTACGTACTGTAGTGGCTACCGGAGTTGGCCCACTAACAGTAAGTCATTGTGCGTAATGGGCCTAGTGTAAGTGAAATGTGTAGGCGAGCTGTGGACCAGACCAACTTTGCTATGTGGGCTAGGTCATGCCTCATTGTGCTTTTTTGCTAAGTAAGGGATAACAGCTGCTGAGTACGGAAGCCGAGAGAGGCCATGGTCTCAATCATTTTTTTCCACCTTGTTATCCCGAGATAACTGGATAATTAATTAGAGATCTCGAGAAAACAGGCACCAAGACGTGAATGCTGACTTCGGGCTATTTCTCATTCTTTGTAAACGCAACTTTAGTCAAGAATGTCTGGAATGATCGATCACCTAATAAGGCAATATTTTGATCAGGGTTTGACAGAGGCAGAGATTGCATTAAGTCTTTTAATAAGGGATAATGTCAAAATCAGTCCGCGCCACCTCCGCAGAAGACTGGCCCGGCTTCGTCTCTAACGACGGAGATACAGTGATCCAGCTGAGGTTGTAGGTTTTATCTCTAAACTTATGAACGGGCCAGGAGAATCCGACTAAAGTTGCGTTTACAAAGAATGAGAAATAGCCCGAAGTCAGCATTCATGTCTTGGTGCCGCTAGAATGACCCATAATCAATCTCTACATCATGAAATAATAGTTTTGTTTTCTCGAGATCATGAAATCATTGTTTTGTTTTCTCAAGATCACTGAATAGTTGTTTTGTTTTCTCGAGATCATTAATTAATTGTGTTGTTTTCTCGAGATCTCTAATTAATTATCCAGTTATCTCGGGATAACAAGGTGGAAAAAAAAATGATTGAGACCATGGCCTCTCTCGGCTTCCGTAGCTGAGGCGTGCATTATTCAGAATTAATCAACGCTGGCGGAGGGGAATAACTTCCTGACGTGAAGCGAATATTCCACTTACACTCGAATGCACGCCTCCAAGGCTGTTATCCCGCTTATGGCCCAGTTACCGCACTCGTGAATTTAGGTAACATTTAAAACTTTATGTCAGAACATTTAAATTATTCTATTATGTCTTTACAATTAGGAATTACAGTCTGTTGTTCAATGCAACCTGTCGTTAAAAAGTAGAGCAGAAAAGCAACTGTTAAATTGGTTGTTGTAGTTACCACTCTATGGGGCATTGATATGTAGCAGTGCTTAAACTTATGGCGCTTTCAGACCTAAAGTTCGATTGTTTTGGTCCGCACTAGTGAGAAAAATGTTACAATGTAGGAAACAGACGTGGGTACGATTTGCTTTCACATATGCATAGTTCTAAACTAACCAAAATAGTCCGCGAAGGCCATCGCCACCGGAACCAGACTAAACATGCCACGTTCAATAATAATAATGCACTAAACTCTACTGTTCCATCCAATTTGGCTTGGTTGCTTTCACGCCTGAGGAACCTTACCAAAGTAGGGCAGATAAAGCGGTCCGAGACCACCCCTTTTTAGCAGTCTTGGACCGGTTGATTTGGTGCGCACCAAAGTACAGAGATTGCATTCACACCAACGAAAACGAACCGAACTAAGAACTTTTGGTTCGAATGGGACGTTTGGTGCGCACCAAATGCTGTCAGTGTAAAAGCACCCTTAATGCCAGAATTAAGAACTACTTTCCATAGTTAAACCGTTCGATGAAATAAATGCATACCCCACCAGCCAATCAGAAAGCAGCATTCTTTTTGACCGGGCCATAAAACAGAATAACACTCTGTCTTCATTTTCCAGTCGGGTATTTCTAGCAGAAGTAAAGCCTGCCCTTTCACGATTATGTGATAATGGACACAGTGCTATGCCTCCAACTTTGTGACAACAATTTGGGAGCATAACACAGTGCAAAAATATCTTAACTATGCTGGGGTGTCAAGAGTGCCCTTCACTGGAGATAACGGGCACAGCCACAATTCTGAAACACTGTTTGGGGAAGACCCTTTTCTATTTCCACATCACTGTGTCTACTACAAAAATACCCATACACCTCTGCATTAACACTGTAACAGTAGGGTGGGTATTTAAAAATGGCGGAATCACAGTGGTGTTCACTTCCACACTAGCTAGTCTGTCCCAAAGTCTGATGAATGCTCAAGCCCTGTGTCCACAGTACCAGACACACAAGAAAGCATTGTATGGAGTGAGCACACTTGTCTTTGGAATACAGCATGTATCTGTGCTTGCCACACAAGATGCATTATGAGTTGTACTACGTGCACCCTACTGTCTGTCACAGTTTAGTTTTTATTTGCCGTAGAGGTCAGGAACTACCTAATGTATGGCAATCTGTGTGGTTGAGCAACAGAAAGTCTATCTTTTTGCATGATAGCAGTCTGCTGTAGTTTGACTGGGCTTTGTGCTTTCTTTTTCAGTCGCCCACTGAAGATGTTGTTGGCAGTTGGACTTACTGTGCAGTATTGGAGTATTTATCGCCACGGCAATCACACAGTGACAGCAGATCTAAAAGTGTTACAGTGGTGTCTCAGTCTGATGATCTGGCAGGAGTGTAGGGGGAAGGGCTTTAAATGCGGTGCAGGAAGGCTTGACGCTTAGGATAAGAGTTGACCTAAGAAACAGTTAGGTGACGGGTACTTTTGTGCTTCAGTTGGTGGATTTTTAAAATGAGCACTGGCAGTTGTGTGATATGTGAATGAAAGTCTATGAACCGTTAGTTTGAAAGTGTTGATTGGGATGCTAAGATGAGAACATTTGAAAAAAGCAAAGCTGAGGTTTGGCTTGTGGCTGATTACTATCAGATTTGTGCTGATAATTAGTTTTTATTTCCTGTGAAATAGGCGGTGACATCCTGTTTTCAACTCACTTGAACAGAGAAATGTCCATATTTCTTCTGAGAGTCTTTATTTGGCATGAGAACAACATACTAACAATCATTTTCCTTTTTACTTACAAGGTAAAAAACAGTTTGTCCATTAATCAATTCATTTGATTGAACTAAACAATAATACATCAGGTCAGTTTGATGCACATTTACAGCCACTATATACACATAAGGGTTTTAAGTTGTGACATTTACACAAGCGAAAGAGCGTTCAACAGAGGACACGATCTTACTTTACATGTAAACAGCAGCAACACCAAACATTTTGAACACCAGACATTTTCAAAACAATAAAACAAGTACAAAATCTGCATTTGGGAGTATACATTAAAAATAAAACCTTTCACGTCATCCAGCTTTACACAGCAATGGCTATGTGCCCTGGAGTGCCTTTTTATGCATCCACAGAAGGCCTTTTCTCAAAGGTAATCAAGGAGGTCAGAGTTGCTTTTCTCTGCATGGAGCCGGAAGAGACAGACTGGCGAGAGGTGACGGAGAACTGAGAGGAGAAGAGGACCAGATGCTCCTCAGCAAAGGCGTGCTCCAGCACCAGGAACACAGAGCGCCTCAGCTTCTGCTTGAACTCCTCACACATGAACATGTACAGGAAGGGGTTCAGGCTGCTGTTGAGGAAAGTGAAAGCGGCTGCCACTGTAGAGGCACTGTATGCCATGTTGTACAAGCTGCTGTTGTAGAGCTCTTTGCTAACATGGTAATAAATGTAATATTGGTCTCTCATAATTAGGTCACAGATTTGTAAGGGTAACCAACAGATGAAGAAGGTTAAGATGACGGCTAGGATGACAAGGAAAGGCCTCATCCTCTTCTTCCTGTGGCTTCGGTTTGCACGGACACCAATGGCCACATAGCAGCAAGTAATGACAATGAAAGGGATCAGAAATCCAATCACAAAACGTAACCATGCATGTCTTCTGTTTGTGAGATTATCAGACACCTTACTACAGCGTTGTTTATTGTTGCTGTTTACAACACCTCGCGTTATTACAAAGGGAATGGCGCATCCCAGAGAAAGGAGCCAGACGAACACACAGATGAGTCTAGCTTTGTTTGGGGTGCGCTTGTTATGAGCCCAAACCACCACCCATATAGTCAAGCAACGGTCCAGACTGATGGCTGTGAGTAAAAAGATGCTTGCAAACATAGTGCTGACTTGGACTAAACCGTTCAACTTGCACATAAAATCTCCAAAGAGCCATTCATTATTGAGGGGAAGACTGATGATGTTGAAGATGAGGAACAGCGTGTAAATAAAATCAGCCAGTGCCAAATTCAGGAACCAGATTGAGTTAACTGTGGTCTCCATCTTAAAACCTGTCACATAGATCACAAGGCCATTGCCAATAACACCCAGTACAAAAATGACACAGTACAAGACAAGAGAAAACATCTGCATGGAGTTCAGAGGTGTTTCAGTTTGGCTTCCATTTCTTATCCCACTTGATGAGTTGTCTACAGAACAAAAAGAACAATTAAAATAACTGTAACATCTGATATGCAAACACAGGTTACACTTCATTTTACAGTCCCTATAATAGTGTACCCACACAATGTACAGTGCAACAAAGTGTGCAGCACCACTTTAGACTTTGGACACTTGGAATTCTGGTTCAGTAGTAGAGAGATAATGTCTGATATTCTTACCCATTGTGTCAGTTTTGGCTCACAGTCACTCAATGTATCTGGCACCATACAAACAAACTGCCACAGAAATGTCTAAAAAAAAGTCCAAAATATAACCCAGCAGTGAGAAAGCCTAGTAGTCATATCACTGACGTAATCAAATTGTTCAGGTTTTTCAATCATAATATTTATTTGAACTCAAACCATACGATACAGATCAGTGCTCTCAACAAATAATCCACAATAACGAGATCTTTACAAACGCTGTTTTCACTTTAATCAATAATACATATACTGTAGGTAAAAAACTATTAACAGACATTTCCTCTATACAATCAGACTAAAATGGACAAATTTCCCAGTTCCCCCAATAAGCTTTTTGTTGTTGTTTGAATTCCTAGAAAACAACTTCACATAGACCTACAGTAATTAAAGATGTCACTTACAATCTGAGTTTCTTTCCCTCTTTTCCTCCACACTCTGGCGTGTCCAGGAGCACTGAATAGAAAAGAGAGAACTCACTGGGTTGAGGTAGAAGAGAACGAAAACAACAGGAAATGTGGTGCTTCAGAGAGACGCTCATGCTCATGACAAGCTGCATTCACAATGTTACTCACAACACTAAAAATGTCTGGTTAATGAATATCTATATGGAAAAAATAGAAACACTCAATGTAGTAGAAAGAAAGAAAGAAAGAAAGAAAGAAAGAAAGAAAGAAAGAAAGAAAGAAAGAACTACTGTGCAATCAATGTGCCCCACCACCTTACTCACCTCCGACCCCCTTTGAGTAGTGGACAGGCTGAGGGAAGCTCAGAGGATTAAAGCCAGTAGAGTACTGTGTGTTTGTGAAAGATTTTCAACCCTGTTCATAGGTCTCTCCACCACAAATGGACATAAATTCAGCAATCAAATGACACACAATTGCCACACATTTGCATCTGTGCGTTTTCACACTGAGTAAGGTTTACGGTGTGAGCAGAAACAGTGAAGCTCCTTTTGACCTGAGCACATCTCTGAGCATATCTCATACTTCCTTTTCTCAAATGTCAAAGCAACACATGGCAGGTAGCCTAAGCTTTGGCAGAATTACAGATGCGGCTCATTAATATGCCAGTATATTTGGGAGGGTAAGGGGGTGTCCTTGAGTCATTCCAGACAATGACAGCGATGTCTCGTCATCTGTAAACGTCAGTGAAAAACATTCCTAAAAAGCATCCTAACTAACATGGAAGTCCATAAAAACCATAAAAGCTTATAATTATCCATGTTTTTTGTGGTTTGAACCATGATGAGGTTTAGGTAAGACCAGTATAAGAATCAGATTCAGATTTTATTGGCCAAGTATGTTTACAAAGAATTTATTTAACTTCTACAGTCTCTGTGGGTCAAATCTCCTTGTGTATTTCTTGCAAGAAAAAAAAAATCCTTAGAATGAAGACAATCCACAGTAATGCAGAGACAGGTTTGACAGTTGAGAGCTTCACACAGCAAACGTGCCCCTGCCCCACCTTCTGTGGGGCTGCTAATGCACCGTGTGCCCATCTGCAAAACAAGAGCCCATACATTCTGTTATGAAACCCAGCGACGCATTTGAGTTGAGTAATTTCCTTGTGTTGCAAGCTTCAGAAACCTCGCCGCTTGTAGCCGATCAAAAGATAATAAAGTGTGTTTCACAAGTGTGCGCGCCTGCGCTCGGTCTCCCGACATGAATGTAGCCGGAGTTATGTATCCTGGCTGTTAGATGTCCTGGAGCACAGCGCACAGTGCTAACATGCACAGGGTTGGTTGTGTTTTTATGCCTGTTTTGTCAGCTGATCTCCGAATAGTGAAGAAACCTGTCCTGGTTTTACCTGATTGTCCAGGTTTTTAATAGTCTGTTCCGGGAAAAAAATATTCTCTCCCTAACTGTAAATTGCTCTGGATACGAGTGTAATGTCATCTGTCAGAACTAGGCTTCATATGGCTTCTGTGCTGTCTTATGGGAATAGCACACCTTTGGAATTGTTCTATGTGCTTCATGGAGCTTTCATATTTCAGAATACCAGGCACTTCCTTGTAGACATAGATATGGTATCTAGGGCTTCCCTCTGAAACGATGATTTAGCCTCGGCATAACGCACACATGCTATTTTAAGGGCCAAATCCATCACTCTTAGACCTTAAGGAGATGCGTGTTAAATGCAAGTGTTTTCAGGTCCTTTATTTCAAATGGAAATGCTTTTCCAAAATATGTTCTGCCTCTCTCAGCAGTCACAGTCATGAGAACCATGGGGTCAGTCAAGGGCAAGGACACAGGATATTTGACACACACACACACACACACACACACACACACACACACACACACACACACACACACACACACAAGTGGGAAACGTGTTTACAAAGAGCCTGATCTGAAGTTGGATCCGCTCCACTGAGAATGTTTTGATCTCAGAGCTTCGAGTGCTGAATGTGGATCAAACAGCCTCTTCTCCATGACAAATACAAAAAAATCGATCACACAGGAACCTATTCCTAACTGAAAAAAAAACACATAGGCACCTATCCTTAACTGGAAAAAAGCACTAGTCAGCCATCTTTAACTGTAAAAAAAGCATTGACACTTATCCCTGTGTGTGTGTGTCTTAGTGTCTGTGTGGGTGGCTGTGTCCCCCAGTGGTGGAACAACCTACCAGTTGCTACAAGAGCAGCAATATCCTTCTCGACCTTCAAAAAGCTTGTGAAGACCCTTCTCTTCAGAGACTGCTTTCCTTCCTAACAAAACTGATTTCTACTAACCATCTCTTTACATAGGTTCCTTCGATGTTCTCTACACATCTGTTAGCTATGTCCTCCTTTTGTAAGTTGCTTTAGATAAAAGGTCACTCCATCACAAGGATCATATTGTCATTTAGAGCCATGATTTAGCCTGCAGCCCTGTGGACTGTGTAGGATCGTATTGTCATTATGAACTGCCCGCACAACATCGAACATAAGACTCAAAATAAGTTTTGAGACTATGTGAGGTCCAGTTGTGCAACCAATTCAATCTCAAGCAGCGCAGGGATGGTCGTTTGATCTAAAGGATAATACTATCGTGCAAAAGCAAAAGACTGTCATTTCCACTTTGGATGAAAATGAGTTACAATAAAACAATACATATCAGTTATCAGTTGAACATCATGTGGCCAAATGTCTTGAGTCAATTGTGTTGTTTTTTGGGAAAAATAAAATGTTGTCTTGTATTATACATAAACAGAAAATTAAAGTGGGAGATTTTTAATGTCATTTTTCTCAGTTTCACATTCAGGTCTTGTGCCTGATCTTAGCCTCATTTCTTTAATTCAGTGCGTCTCAAAACAGAGATGGCACCTGCATGTCCAAACTCGATGACCCCAACTGAGTAAAATGTAAGGCAGGGAAAGGCGTTAGAGGAAGAGACTTCACAAAAGTGAAGAAATAAGAAACCACTTCTTTATACTAAGAAAAATAATACAGACACTCACATGAATGTGATGAAACAGGATGCCTGCATAGGACTGTGTCAGAGCGGATGGGGATTACAATTCATCACTCTTGCATTTGTTTATGATTTTGTGTCATTTCTTTGGTCTAAAAGCTACAACTTGTCTTTATGTGGGATTGTGATGGTTGATGAATTACTGCCATCTACTGACCTTTTACTTATGAGTTGCAGAACCACCCTTGTACCGTCATCGGCAGCTGCGGTTGTATCAGCAGAATCACA
Organism: Coilia nasus; assembly: GCA_027475355.1. NCBI lineage: Eukaryota > Metazoa > Chordata > Actinopteri > Clupeiformes > Engraulidae > Coilia > Coilia nasus. The sequence continues at coordinate 10,808,002 of CM050205.1, forward strand.
ATGCTTTCTGCTACTCAGAGGACACAGCACGCGACAGGCAAGCACTCTCTTTTCTTTTCCTCTCGTGAGTTGAGTTTGCCACATTTTAACAACAACAACAGGTACAGTTATAGTATTTAACAGTTGCTTTTCTTCAAAGCACTGCACAATACTATGACACACTAAATTACAAATACTCTGCTAACTTTTAGAAAAATAACAAAATGCCTTATTTCACTTAGTATTGCAAGGAGTGAACCAGTTGTTACATAAGAAATGCAATGAAAGAAGACCATTTGTAATTAAATTGTATTAATAATGTTGTTGAATTCAATCATTTTTAATTGCTTGTATCTTATCTCTGCATGTTTTAGACATTTTACCAATAGCTCCGGTTTGGACTGCTGCATGTAACCATCAGAGAAAATCAGAGACACCATGAGTAAGATTACCAGAGAAAATTTGTTTACATTTTACAGCTGCTTTCCTCTCCTTTCTTTTGAAATTGTCTTTTGTATGCTTTCTATGATGAACAAAAAAAGTGAGTTAATCTTTTCCCTATTTTGTACAGATTCATCCACTAATGGCTCGATTCCCACTAATGGAACTGTAGAGTCTCTGAGCGTTGCACAGAGTATTTCTCTTGTCTTGTACTGTGTCATTTTTGTAGTGGGTGTTATTGGCAATGGCCTTGTGATCTATGTGACAGGTTTTAAGATGGAAACCACAGTTAACTCAATCTGGTTCCTGAATTTGGCACTGGCTGATTTTATTTACACACTGTTCCTCATCTTCAACATCATCAGTCTTCCCCTCAATAATGAATGGCTCTTTGGAGATTTTATGTGCAAGTTGAACACTCTAGTCCAAATGATTAGTATGTTTGCAAGCATCTTTTTACTCACAGCCATCAGTCTGGACCGCTGCTTAAGTGTATGTTTGGTGATTTGGGCTCATAACAAGCGCACCCCAAACAAAGCTAGACTCATCTGTGTGTTTGTCTGGCTCCTTTCTCTGGGATGCACCATTCCTTTTGCAATGACACGTAGGGTTGTCAACAACAAGTGTACCAAGGCTGCAGATGCACTCACAAGCAGAAGACATGCTTGGTTCCGATTTGTGATTGGATTTGTGATTCCTTTCATTGTAATTACGTGCTGCTATGTGGCTATTGGTGTCCGTGCAAGCCAAAGCCACAGGAGAAGGAGACTGAGGCCTTACATGGTCATCCTGACTATCATCTTGACCTTCTTCATTTGCTGGTTACCCTTTCAAATCTGTGACCTAATTTTAAGAGATCAGTATTACATGTATTACCATGTTAGCAAAGAGCTCTACAACAGCAGCTTGTACGACATGGCACACAGTGCCTCTACAGTGGCAGTCGCCTTCACTTTCCTCAACAGCAGCCTGAACCCCTTCCTGTACATGTTCATGTGTGAGGAGTTCAAGCAGAAGCTGAGGCGCTCTGTGTTCCTGGTGCTGGAGCACGCCTTTGCTGAGGAGCATCTGGTCCTCTTCTCCTCTCAGTTCTCGGTCACCTCTCGCCAATCTGGATCCTCCGGCACCAACCAGAGAAAAGCAACACAGGAGTCTCTGATGGCTTTTGGGAAAAGACCATCAGTGGATGCATAAACAGATGTTCCTGTGCAACGCCACTGCTCCATAAAGTAGGACGACTGTAAAACTTTTATTTTTGATCTATACTTTCAAATGCCGATTTTTAAATTATTTGCTGCCTGTTTTGTACTTTTGAAAATGTTTGGTGTTAAACATGTTTAGTGTTACTCCTGTTTATGTGTTACTGTTGACAGAAAGAAACCTGAGTGGCAGCTTTTTTGCAGATGAAAAGACATGAATAGGACAGCTTGCACTGACTCATAGTTCTGTTTGCCAAAAGACTGCGCAAACATGTAATGATCTTTTTGGGACAAATTGGCTCACTTTACTGGAAATCCTTCCCCCATATTTGGTTCACTGTGTAGCAGAGTCAGTCTGTGCTGATGCAACTTTTGTAAAGTGAATTATGTAAACCAGATTTCCACGTTTTGCCGAGCAGCCTTCTCCACTGCAAGGAATGGATTCTTTACAAATTTTAACTGTTATGAGTGGCATTTGCATTTCTGCATGGAGTGCATTCATTTTTCCATGCAGTGTATTCTTGCAAAAACTGTGTTTAACTGTGGTTAATGCATTGATAAAATTGATTTAAAAAAAAGAATGCCAGGAGTGATATGCCTGAAGTTATTTCATAGCTAAAAATATATGATCACAATGTGATTTTTGAATTTAAACTTTCTATAGAGCTCTGTTTGTCTATTCTTTTAAAATTAAACTTGCATTTTCCTGCATTTTATCTACCATCACAATGCTATGTTGCACACAGACCACCACTTCTTACATGTAACCTGCAAGGAATTATAGTAATTGTAGCCATTTTACTTACTAGATTTGGGTCATGAACCACAACAGTGTCATCATAAGGACTAAGATGGTACACTTTTGTTATTTCAGATTTCTGCTCAAGTTACTTTTGTTCCTAGTCTGAGCATTGACCGCAGCACTCTCATGACTGGCTTCACAGTAATTATATAATAATTTTAGACCAGCCTAATTAAGCATTTGTAAAAGAGCTTGTCAGAGTACACATTCACTTAGTCAGTTGAAGCAAAGAAAGTGGATAGTCAGAACATAAACTGCTGATTACTGACTACTGTTGCAGTGATGCGGACTATGAACTTGTTCTGCCTCTTCTCATAATTACATTTACAGGGTTTACTGAGGAACAGCAGAGAAAAAAAACATGGCTAAAGCAACACAAACCCAACTTTACATCCACCCTTGGAATCAAGTGAAACATTCCTACTGGAAACAAGTGTCATTGATATGGTTAGCGTAGCCTAGTAAACTCAGTAAAACCTTAAAGGTAATGTCTGTATTAGACTGCTTTATAATAATTGCAATAACTGCTTTAGACTGCGTAATACTTTGTGTACATGACATATGCATAAATATCATATGGTCAGTAATGGTAAGAACAACAGCTCCATTAAGTATGGATAAAAGCAATAACACATTCATCTTGTTAAGCCCTCATTATAAGAATTATTAAAGCAACAGCTCCCCCTGCTGGCCTATCCAAAACTTTACTTTTTGATAGTTCTGCCTTTTGCACCTCCAGTCTCTCGGCGCCTCTGTACGGAAGCCGAGAGAGGCCATGGTCTCAATCATTTTTTTCCACCTTGTTATCCCGAGATAACAGGATAATTAATTAGAGATCTCGAGAAAACAGGCACCAAGACGTGAATGCTGACTTAGGGCTATTTCTCATTCTTTGTAAACGCAACTTTAGTCAAGAATGTCTCTGGTATAGGCTTTGGTATAGGCTCTGTCTGGGGGGAAATTACAGAAATGTGGTTGGCGAGAAGGCAGTGTTGCACAAGGCAACCCAACAGTGGGTTAGTTAGAGGAGCTGGAATACAGACTGCGACAAGAGAGGGTGCAAGGCTGGGGAGCAATGAGGCAGTATGACCGTCTGGATGCAGCCCACTCTAAAAGAACAGTTTTCGCGGGTGTACACCACTCTAGTAGAACTGCTCCTGTGGGTGTAGGCTAACCCACTTTTATGCACGAGTTTCTCACTGTGTTCGCCCGGCAGGCGTTGACGATTGTACGTACTGTATGTTGCTGGCGTGACTGTCAGCTGTGCTCTGGTGAGTCTGCGCATGGCTGTACTATGGGGGTCAGCCCTATGTTCCCACAGCCCTATCTTTCCACATTTCGGTGATTTTTTTTCACTGAAAATTAGGCCCTATGTTCCCACATTTCTAATTTTTTTTTTTCACTGGAAACTAGGTCCTATGTTCTCACAGCCCTATGGTTCATGTGTTGTTACATTTCCCTTTAATTTAAGTCATATCCTTCTACAGTACAAGATCTGAATATCCTTTATGTGCCCAAAACTCTCACCCAGAGATTAGCACAGTAGACGTAATGACACTGACAGGTTGACACAGAGGCATTTTTAAATAGGCATGCTCCTTCTTTAACGTGTCCTTCACAAGCCCATGAAGTGTCCAGAGGGCTGGAAATTGACTCCGAGCATCCCAGGAGCACCCCCCTTTTATGTCAACTGGCTTTCTGGAGGAGTTAATGCACTGCTCAAAAAAAACTTTCAAAAGAAAATCAGCTTTTTTGCACACCTCTACAGGAGACTACAGGAGAAGCAACCTGATAAAGGTCTATGACCGAAACGTTGAATTAAATCTTGCTTGCGTAATGGACAGTGTGCAGGAGTTCTTTTTTCTTTACAGCTTAAAAAACTAAATGCATATGAGATAACAGAAAAAAACTTAATTTTAAGTTAATAACATAAATCAATAACCATTCTATTTTGAAATAGAATGAACATTACCATTTAAGACCTTTGAGGATCTGAACTAAAAAGTGAAGTTGGGTAATCCTTTAGGCTTTCACATCTGCTGACATGTAGAAGTAGAACATGGTATTAGAGAGAATTCAGTTCTGGACACGGTCATGTATCACGTTGATGTTATTTTTTGGTCTCTGTATCGTGACGCATATCGTATAATGAGGTTCCAGGAAATGCCCCTAATGAGCCTATTTCCCAAAGTGGAGTGCTCCTCCTCGCGCTAGAGCCGTGCCACTCATCACCCCACACCCAATCTCACTGATCTCAACCTCAAAGCAGTCACACGCCTTGCACATTCAATCACCAGAGATCACACCCACCCACTTCACTCACACTTCACACTCCTTCCGTCTGGACGCAGGTACAGGACACTAAGATGGAGACGGGCGCGTTTCAACAAAAGCTTTGTCCCATCTGCCATTACTGCACTGAACAACCTCCGACAATAACTCTGCATTGGCCCTCCTGGAAGCACATCTGTTACAAATGTCTGTGTGTTTGTGTTTTTATGGTGTTATATGTTGTCTGCTGTCATCAATGTGATGTTGGCTGTGACAAGTCTTGTGACGGCGGTGAAAACAAATTTCCCCCTGGGGACAATAAAGTCTGTCTATCTATCTATCTATCTATCTATCTATCTATCTATCTATCTATCTATCTATCTATCTATCTATCTATCTATCTATCTATCTATCTATCTATCTATCTATCTATCTATCTATCTATCTATCTATCTATCTATCTATCTATCTATCTATCTATCTATCTATCAGAGAGTGCTGTAGTAGAGAGCTGCCTGTATGGGCGCAGGGCAGGGAGGGGAAGGGCCACGTACAGTAATAGTAATAATAATAATAATAATAATAATAATAATAATAAACTTTACTTGTATAGCACAGTTCATACATGCAAGATGCAGCTCAAAGTGCTTTACAGTTTAGCAGGGTTGTTACAGGACAACATTTCTTGCAGTCCAGCGGTGCCGGAGCAGATGAATACAGTAGCAAACTGACTCTTGCGTGTCACAGGTAGACAGTCCTTGTAGGCCCCAGTCAGCAATCTTTGTAGTCCAGTGGCGCTAGAACTACGCAATGCCCTGTTAATGCGGGCTCTTATGTGAACATAGGTCAGCAGTCTTTGCAAACCAGAGGCACTAGATGAGGAAGTTTATTTAGGCGCAGTCGGTTGTTAGTGTCCCCAGGAAGCAACAGGGGTGAGGAAAAACCCCCTGTTTGTTTGATTTGTGTTATTCAGGAAGAAACCTCAGGAATCAGTGAGTAAAACTCCCTGTTTTTCTAGGAAGAAACCTCAGGCAGAACCACGTCTCCCGGGGGTGCCCACCTGCCAGGGCTGGTAACGGGAAGTCTGTGACTACTACAGGCCAGGCAGTTCATGCTGTAAAAGGAGGGGCTGTTGGAGGATAGATACCGGAAAGGGATGTGAAACCACTGGAGGCCTCGGCTTCCACAGTTCCCACAAGGTGTTTTTTTTTTTCTTCAAAATTAGGCCCTATGTTTGCACATTTCACTTTTTTTTTTGATAAATTTGGTAACCAATTACACCCAACCTATTATCCAATAGCAATGGACTACAGATGGAATGTAGCTTGTAGCTAAATCTGTTTTATTTATTTTTTTGTGGCCATCTCCTTGTGGATGTCTCTTTGTTTTTTTGCAAAGAGATGGCCACACCAGATTTAGCTAAAAGCTACATTCCATCTGTCTTCTTCTTCTACTTCTTCTTCTTTATCTTCTTCAGATGAGGGGTGTGTGTGTCTGTGTGTGTGTGTGCATGGGGACATGGAGAGCTTGCATGTTAGTGTGCGCAATGTGCACATTGATAAAGCAGAAGGAGGAAGCTTAGTTGTACGAGACATGCAAATTCGTTCTGTTGCCGGCTTGTCAGCACGCTAACTAAGTTTTTGTTTTGTAGTTGAAAAAACAAAACTGTAATATATATCTGCTTTATTTCCAAAATACAATAATAGATAAACATACATAAGAGAGAACAACTATTATGGCTTTTAGTGTCAAGAATTAAGGCCCCACCCAAAGTCCAAAGTCCTCATAGTCCAAAAATAAGTTCAGGGATTAAGTGTACTTACTGCTGATTCACTGTCCACATATAGCACAGAAACTAAGTGTGCATATTCAAATAAAGTAGAAGCCTTCCAGTCACATTGATTTGCCCGTGTGGCCAAAAGGAATGCTACACACCAGGTAAAGTATCAATAAGAATGTGCAAATGAGTTAAGGGAGGTTTGGACTCTACATTTGTATTGAGACTCATTTACAGTGCAATCTAATTTACAGTACAAACAAGCTGTTAAACAGTCCAAACCAAAGATAGCAGCGCCATATAGAATGGTTGGTCATAGCACATTTCGACTGGGCCATTTCCCTACATTTACATGGTGTCATTGGAGTCATTTGGCAAACAAAACTATGCTTTAGAGTCAGTAGTCCTATTCACTGTTACTACAGCAGTCCCACCATCATTTACACACTTTCACACATGTACTCTCAAAAGAAAAATAAAATAAAACAAAACAAAACAAAACAAAACAATCAGACATTGACATTTTGAAAGTGCTAATTATTAGCACACACAGCAAAGATAAAAGGATGAGATTCCAGTGGTACTTTATTCTGGCCGAGGTGAGAGGATGCAGGCTGGTGTGAAGAGGGGAACAGATGCTCCTCAGCAAAGGCGTGCTCCAGGACCAGGAGAACAGAGCGCCTCAGCCTCTGCTTAAACTCCTCACACATGAACATGTACAGGAAGGGGTTCAGGCTGCTGTTGAGGAAAGTGAAAGCGACTGCCACTGTAGAGGCACTGTGTGCCATGTTGTACAAGCTGCTGTTGTAGAGCTCTTGGCTAACATGGTAATAAATGTAATATTGGTCTCTCATAATTAGGTCACAGATTTGTAAGGGTAACCAACAGATGAAGAAGGTCAAGATGATAGTCAGGATGACGATGTAAGGCCTCAGCGTCTTTTTCCTGCGCCTTTGGCTTGCACGGACACCAATAGCCACATAACAGCACGTAATTACAATGAAAGGAATCACAAATCCAACCACAAATCGGAACCAAACGTGCGTTCTATTTGTGAGTGGATCTGAAGCCTTGACACACTTGTTGTTGACAACACTGCGTGTTATCACAAAAGGAATACTGCACCCCAAAGAAAGGAGCCAGACAAATATACAGACATATCTCGCTGTCTTTGGGGTGCGTTTGCTATGAGCCCAAATCACCAAAAATACACTTAAGCAACGGTCCAGACTGATGGCTGTGAGTAAAAAGATGCTTGCAAACATAGTGCTGACTTGGACTAAACTGTTCAACTTGCACATAAAATCTCCAAAGAGCCATTTATTATTGAGGGGAAGACTGATGATGTTGAAGATGAGGAACAGCGTGTAAATAAAATCAGCCAGTGCCAAATTCAGGAACCAGACAGATTTAACTGTGGTCTTCATCTTGAAGCCCGTCACATAGATCACAAGGCCATTGCCAGTAGTACCCACTAAAAAAATGACACAGTACAAGACAAGAGAAATACTCTGTGTGATGGTCAGAGACTCTTCTTTTTCTCGGGGTGTGGTCTCATTAAAAGAAGTAGTATCATTACGGGTCATGTCTGTAAAACAAAATAATCAACTCAGACTTTTTCAGATCAAAATGCCATTACAGAGGACATAAATGTGCAATAAATGAGAGAAAAGCAGCAGTGAAATAAAAAAAAAAAATCATTTTTTCCAGATAGTCTTACCCATAGTCTCTAATTCAGCAGACAGTAGAATGTCCACAAAGAATTGAAATGAGATGATATTTACTAAGTTTACTAAGTTCAAAAAGTCAGTTTTGACTTTTGAATTAAAAATTACACAGTGGAAGCCAAAAGAGATGGCCAAGCTCCATTTGTGCTGTTTGGCTGAAAGCAACAGGATGGCAGCTAAGATTATGGGTTACCTAGACAAAAATGAAAGACTGATTAAAACATTATATTCTCCTTCATAATAATTAGTACAATTAGTTGTACAATGATGTACAACACTTTTTTTTACAAACTCCTTTTTTGTTTTTGTTATTTTACAATATTTTATATAACAATACTGAAAACATCAAAACTACAGCACATTTGGCATGTTATATCTCACACATAAAAACTTCCCCAAAGATCATTCTTGCTCCCTTGTGAAGCTGGTTGATAGAACGCCAAGAGTGTGCACAACTGTTCTCTATGGAAAATGCTAGCAGCTTTAAAGATTCTAATGTTTTAAAATGGGTTTACTTACACCTTTTTGTGCTTGCTTAAAGTTTCTTATATGATTCCATATATGTTATTTCATTGTTTTGTTCCCTTTAACATCATTCTACTTTGTAAAATTATTATTAGAGTTATTTAACACTGCTGTGATTTCAGGTTGAGAAGTATAAGGCCTTTACTCTCTTACGGACATAACAAACCCTATTTTTAACTTTGGCTTACTGTATAATGCACTCTACCTGCTCTCTGTGTTGGACAAAAAGGTTTCTTTTGAAGCTTTAAGACAGACATCCAAAAATAATTTTACAAAGGGTTGAACTTACCTTTAATATGTGCTGTATAATCCAGAAATCACATCCATACACGAGGAGCAATCCATATATTTGTAACAATCTTTGTGCAACCTCTAATGTGCAAGTCTGTGTGTGTTCACAGGAAAATAAAACGTCTGAACAGTGCTCCCGAGACTCATGACTCATAAAAGACTCGTAAAAACACTGTGCACTACACTATGCTGTGACTATGCTGACAGGCCTTCTGAGGAGGTGTATTGTTTGAATATCCCCTGGTGTATTTGCATATGCAGTGCGTTGACAGCTGAGGGCAAAATGGACAAGCGTAGGTGCGGTCAGAGGAAACTGACTTCAGTCACAAGCAAGAAATACCACATCTCCAAACAAAGGAGCTAAGTTTAAACAACTGGACTTCTTTTTGGAGCTTGAAGATGTTTTACCTTTCATCCAAAAGGCTTCTTCAGTTCTTTTGGATAAAAGGTGAAACATCTTCAAGCTTCAAAAAGAAGTCGAACTTATCTGCAAGAACTGGATGAACGAGAATCTTCACAGACCCATTTCCAAACATTAACAAAGGGTAAAATTAGAATTGTCCATAATCCATCCATTTAGAGAGCAGCGATTCTGTTTCTCAAATTTCAATATTTTGTGGCCTTATTAAGCTTCTGTAAAATCCACATCAATAAATGGTGGTAAAAGATGAAGGAAATTTGGCTGCCTATTTTGTCATTTTTGCAGTGACCATTAACTTTGATTCTTTCTGTTTTAAGTTACAGGTCAAGCAGTGGTGGTAGAGACAGGAGCTTTAAAAGGGTCACATTTACAAAGAGACACCAGGTAAATGTCATGCATTCATGCACAATTCCCTGCTCACTGAGGAGTCAAAACATTTAACAAACCATTCGTTTTGGCTACAGTTTACAACACCGAGCAAAGATTCCATCATATAATATGCTCTAAACATTGTTTGTCTTTAGCATATCATATTGAGACAAAGAGATTATGTGTCTGTGCTAATGACTAAAGCTTGGGTGCCTCACAAATTCACCCACATCAGGTTTTTTTTACTCACCTGGACAAAATTCTCAAGACTTCAGAGTCACTACAATAATGAATTTCCACAGAAGGTCTCCGTTTGTTTTAATGGCGCAGATCTGGAGAGACTGACTTTCATTGAAGCACCAGTCTCAGACTTCATGATGACTATCCTAGAACTTTGAAAAGGCTAGTAATTCTCGACAGACCCTTCAACTGAAGTGGTTAGTGGTCACTTGTATTGCTCTTAAAACTTCTGTTATTTTAGGATCAGTTTTAATAACAAGGAGATTCTTGGTGTCTTGCCACAAAATCACAACATTGTTTGAGCCTGGCCACATGCCTTGCCAGAAGATCTGTCCTTTTAAGGCTCTGGGAGCCCCACAGCCCCACTGTGAGTAACTGCTTGCCAAACCATCTGGTGGAATGCAGCTCCTCCTCCGAGTAATCCACATCTCTGTAAGGAAAAAGGGGAAAAAACATCTTCCAGTGAAAAAGGCATTGTGTTGTGGACAGAGTTTCTTGGCTTTCCTTGACAAATCTACATGTAGGCTTAGACACATCTAAGGGGGGGGGGGGGGGGGGGTGTCACTAGATCTTTTGGGGCCCCTATTATTAATAATCATAATAGTAGTGTCTTCAAAGGGGCCCCCTGTCAATGCTGTCCTGTTTGAAGGCCTTCCTTGTCCTCTTTGTCAGCTGCATGCACACATGCCAATGTACTCATGTAGATTATGATATTACACACATGCCAATGTACTCATGCAGATTATGATATTACACACATGCCAATGTACTCATATAGATTATGATATTACACACATGCCAATGTACTCATGCAGATTATGATATTACACACATGCCAATGTACTCATGCAGATTATGATATTACACACATTCCAATGTACTGTCGATCATATGCGTAGGCGCAGGTGGGCTGGGGTGGACCTGTGCCCACCCACTTTTCAATCAGACCCACCCAATCAGAAGGCTCTTTTTGTCTGATTGGCTGTCTAAGTAATAATAGTAACCTATGCGTTTTGGGCAAGGCCCACCTGATTTTTTCTGGGCCCACCCATTTAATGATTTCTGGCTACACCGCTGATGTAGATTACAATATTACACAGCTGCCAATTTACTCATGTTATTACATTACATTACATTACATTACACTTAGAAGACACTTTTATCAAAAGGAAGATTATGATATTACATAGGTTATGATATTACATACACTGCTAATGTACTAGCTGCCTAGCTGTCTTAGGCTGTCTCTTGTCACTGCCCAAAACTGAAAGTGATGACACAGCAAACAGTGCACACACAACAAAATTGCAACCTGCATTTAACCACATTCAATGACATGCGTAAGCAGGGGGGTGGCAACCGCACCCTGGGAGCAATGTGTGCGAACAGTACCACCCTCACTGTACCTTAGTGACACTTCAGGCAGTGACACTTCGGGTGGATTTGAACCTACCCTACCAACGCCCGGTCACAGGTACGTTACGTTAGCCACCAGGCACCATCACCACCACTGCCCCTTCCCCCTGCAGCTGATGACATATGGTACCCCACATTTTCCCACAATGCTTCACTCTTGCATTACTGTGACGAGTCCAGTATTGATTCCATGGTCGCCTGCTGGTTAAGGTAACGGACCTGTGATGGAGGTCACAGGTTCAAAATGGCGCCAACTGCCAGAAGTGCCACTAAGGTACCCTGAGCATGGTATACCGTGCCCACACACTGCTCGTTGTGTATACGAGTGGTGTGCTGTGCAATCACAATGACAAAATGCGAATCCCTATAACATCGGATTGGTAGCATATGCAGCCCATAGCATATCCATAACATGTCTCTCAAGGCATTTGGAATATCAATGATTGGCCCTGCTGCATCTCAGCAGTCAGCTTTCTTACACCCAACAAAGCCTGCAATACATGTATGACCACATTGTAATAGTAGCCAATGACTTCAAGACTTTTTATTGTCATTGAACAGTTGCCTGTACAACGAAATTAAGCAGCAATACTGGAGACACTAGTCCTTTCTTCTTAACGTCTTTTGTTTTGTCGACAATTGACTTTCCTTTGACTTCTCTTATTTTGCCTTTCACCATTTCTACTAAGAATACAAATATTTCATTTTGCATAGTTTAGCTGATGGAATTAGCATCTCCCTGAACTTTCCTGCACGTCTTAGTCAGCATATCATGCTTTGCAATTCCTAAAATTATAAATTTAACACACTAAATACTACAGTTGCTTCATAGATGTTTATTTCTGAAAATCGTGTGACGCAGGAATGTCTGTTTATATAGTTTACATAACTAACATATCTGCAAATCCAGACAAGGTTGCTATGCAATGTCTGCTGAGGGGCTATGTGGCATTAATGGAGGAAGAACATTTTTCATATCCACATCATACTGTTTCACAGGGTCCAAAAAATCTAGCAGCATCCCTGCATGTAAGATTTTTGAATTCTTCAAATGAATGTCATAATAGATCAAAAAGGTTTGAAAATAAAATAAAGTAAAATCTACATAAAATCATATTTATTTGATTTCATCAACAAGTAACTAAAAATAAAAAAATAATCTTTCATGTGTCCTTCATATCTTAGGCATACATAGCATACAATAATCTACTGTACCAGGCCCTGATGTCTATATGTGAACTGCCAAATGATAAGTAATGCATGGTTTGTATCATATTCTGTATTTGAGCACAAGAATATTTTTATAAACAAACAAAGCAGCAGCATTCACATATTTTGTAAAACAAATACTTTGGACATGAGTCGTGGACTTATTTAAACTGCACATATTCACTGACAGGTCCTTTTGATTTAAAACTTTAAGATGCTATAAGACACTAGTGGTTCAGTTCCTGTTCACATGCTTTCGTCCTCATCTTGTGTAGTATACTCTGTAATACACAACCTTGGACCTCCAGAGGGAATAGGAGTTATCGAATTTCAGCAGATAAGTGCCCTGCCCTGGATACTGGTGGCTCCCGGCGTATACTTCCTCGTGGCTATCGCGCCGATAAATAGGCACCACCTCCTCCACCAGAGGCGTCTGCGCGACCTTCACTGTCTCCCCTTCAGCCTCTCCTTAGAAAAAAGGGAAACATTTTAAATGACTTACAAAATATGGGTGGGAAAACTTTAAGATCAAGTGCAACCACCAACAGTGTTCAGAAGTAGAAAACTTATACTAACTTATAACTTTAGATTATACCTATACACCTATATATATATATATCTCAAAACATGTGAACCAGTGCAAATATCTCTACTCACCTTTGCCTGCATCCTCATCACCAGGATCAGACGTGGCACCAACACTGTTGGAAGTAATAGGTATGTCGGTCCACTCAAAGTGGAGGCCAAAACCGATGTCGTAGTGATCTGTGGCAAACTCCCAGAACATGTAGCTGCCGTCTTCATTGGTGGGAACGCGCACTGTGACCACTTCGCCCCTCCCTACTGTGATGATGGAGTCTGGATCGTCATGCATCTTCTGCTTAAACTCTTTGATTTGGGGCCTGGTCCACATGGATGGGGCCAAGATTCCTTAAATGCAGAATGAAGGAACAAAAACAGAACATTCAGTACAATCATTTCGCTGACAGCAGAGATATGGCTCAGATCGGCATTTTGAAATAACATTTTAGCATTCAGTTTAGCTCAGCTCAATTCCTTCCAATGAAAAACAAGATGTTATTTATCCCCAGGGAGCAATACCAAACTTCAGTATGCACTAAACATTGTTGGCAAAGTAAAGTAACTAAACTAATGGATTATTATTTAGTTATAAGATTTATGTGATGTCTTGTGCATAGAGATCAGTCACAGATCGGCAATCCAGCTGAATAGTTCAAAGACAGGCATATTTGTTCCAACCATTCAAAAAAAAAAAACAGCTGCTTCTTACTGACAGACTCTTCATCACTTGTATTATGTGCATGTGTAGACCTTACACACAGCAGAACTTTTCTGGTTGGAGTGGCGCTACACTGCAGTTTTGTGCTCATCAGTCTCTCCGTCAATATGGAATGAATCAATGAACCCCTCATGTGAACAAACAGATGGTCAGAACAGGCAATTACCAAAGCGTACCTGGCGGCGTGGAAGCTGGTGTTTCTTCCTGTGGAGGAGGATTCGTGCTCTGATGGTCATTCACATGCTCAATGTCTGGGGTGCTGTCTGGCTCTGTGTTGGCTGGGGGTAATGCTTCACACTCTGCCTGCTGCATGTCTAATGTAGCCTGCTGAATAAAAAGACACGTCATAAATACACAACTGTAAAAGCACAGGCTTTGAGACATTTTGAGCACAGCAAAGCCCTATGTATTATCATCACTACCGCTATTACTTTAATAACATGGTATCGGGCACTTCAGTTGACTTAGTAAATCAGATAGGCTTAGATCAGCACACTGTATTTGTCACATTCCTAAATCAGAAGTGGTATTGTGTATCATCTTGTTATCCATGTTTAAACTGTTTAATTCACAGTATCAACTAGGTATTACTTGGCACCCCTTAACTTGCACCCCACCCTGTGGTTGCACCAGGCTCAGAACTGAAGTGGAAGTGGTTTTGGAGCACACATTGTAATAACAGGTTCACAAACAAACAAACAAACAAAACAAAACTGAGTACATAAAAAAAGACCTCTGTCTTTGAAACAGAAATTCACTTCCACTACCACTTCTGCTTTGGCGCAATGTCACCGGTTAGAAACAAGTTGTGCCATTTAAAAGAACAAATCTACCGAGCCTCAATTGTGAGCAACTTTGACCTTAGTGGCTGGAATACATTTAAAGCACTAGTAGCAACTGCCATTAACAATACCTGTTTTCTACAGTGCAATACAGAGGAATGTGTCTACGAAGATTCTCATTCCTCCAGGTCTTGGTAGTCAAAGAAGCTAAGTTGTAAGCAACTGGACTTCTTTTTGGAGCTTGAAGACGTTTCACCTATCATCCAAAAGGCTTCTTCAGTTCTGGCCTGATGATGGGGAAACAGGAACTATATCTCTGGACCACTGGAGGTGGGGCTGTAGACCACACCCCTCACCATGTGATAAAGACGTCATACGTCAAGGCTTGAACTGGACTGACTCATTATGGTCACAGGATCCAGAGAATGAGAGCTGCTTTGATGGCGAAGCGCAGTTAAACCTCCTGGAATGAGGTCTAAAGGCAGAATGGTATGTAGCAGATAGATGATCAATTCACACCTTAATGTATCTTAATGAGTGACCCATGTGACCACATGGTGTGGTCTACAGCTCCACCTCCAGTGGTCCAGAGAACCTTTTGGATGAAAGGTGAAACGTCTTCAAGCTCCAAAAAGGAGTCCAGTTGCTTACAACTTAGCTCCTTTGACTACACAGAGGAACTGGTACTGGTACTGGTTCTGGTTCTGGTACCTGTTGCTGGGCCAGCTGTAGCTGACATGCCTGTTGTATGTACTGCTGGTAGTGCTGCTCCTGCAGCTGCCGAATGAGGAGTTTCTGCTGCTCCGGGTCACCCGGGCAATGCTGGGCTGCGTACTGTTGGAACTGCACGGACGTCTGGGCGTTTAGGGCTGCCATGATCTGCTGTCTGTGATAGGGACATGATAAAGACCCAGCCTTGACCATATATACAATCAAAAATAATGCTTATTTTTGTATGAAAAAGATACGCCTTAGTCTGATGACTCTGAAACATGGCTTATTTTTTCAGTATTTTAGAACTGGAGAAAAGTATTGTGTCATTGCTTCCTGTCTGTCTTTTCCTGTCAGTTGAAATGTGACATTGGGCTTATTTGACTTATAGCTGGCTGGTTCAACAGGACTTCAAAGGGGAGTGGTTTGATTTTGAGTGGTGAGAGATTTGCCGTGGGACAACTGTCAGATCAGAAAGCAGCTGGCATAATCTTGTCCAAACGTCATTGTACTAAAACCTTAGCCTGGCAAACCAGCCTCTTATACTTCATTTCATTTTGTTGTTCACTGAAGTTTGCCTAGCCAATCAGCGAACAGAGGGAGTATTCATGAGCGAAGACGTCAACTTTGTGTGCTACATTTGAATTGTAGTGCAGAGGCAGGCTAATTACATATGTCACAACCAGACGTTAGCGATTGTGTAAAGGCAGAGCCACTTGTTTTACACTTTAGCAGAGTCCACACCTCCAAGAAGAAATCCTCTCTCAATACAGCACTGCCAGACCCTCTGTACAAAATCAAATGAAGTACAAGGGGCTGGTTTACCAGGCCACCAAAACCTTGCAGGACCAAGAAAACTTGTCCGCCAGCATATCTTGTCCAGTCAGTGAGGTTGAATGAGGCCAGTGATGTGTTTGAGGTATGTGTTGAAAGGAAGGAAGCTCTCAATTCACTGAGTTTGTGAAGAAAGACACTTAATAATACCAGTGTTATGGGAGTGATACTGCAGAGGTGCACACGTTGATGGAAATACACACTGCTGCTGGGGATAAAAAACATATCCTCACACAACTTCATAGAAATATGACGTATGCATATCAAACAGATGCAGGCAAAATGCATACAGATAAAGCAAAAACGCTGCAGGTGAACACAGTGTGTTAGAGCATTTGTAAGCAAATAAGCCTGCTTACTTTTGCAGTTCCATCTGTGACCGCTCCTCTTCCTCCTTCCTCCTCTTCGCCTCCTCCTGCTGCTGCCGTATTTCCTCCTCCAGCTGTTTGCGTGCCATCTCCTCTCTCTCCTCTCTCTCCAGCCGGAGTCGCTCTTCCTCCTCCCTTCTACAGTGGGCAAAGACAAACGTAAAGGTTATGTAGCCTATATTATTACATTATTGCATTGCACTTAGCTGATGCTCTTATCCAGAGCGACTTACAGATATTTACAGTCCCTGGAGCAGTGTGGGGTTAGATGCCTTGCTCAAGGGCATCTCAAACATGGGTAGGGTTAGATTCAACTTTATTTTCATTACACATACAGGGTAACGAAATGTGGTTTAGCATCTAATCAAAAATGCATGGAGCAGCAAGATATACAGTATAAACAGTACAGTACAATATAGTACAATATATTGCATAGTACAGTGCAAAATTATGTACAAATAAATAGGGCAGTATGAACAGCTGGGAATAATTATACACAGTGCTTAATTTGTAAAGTGGGAGGTCCCGGAGCGCAGAGCATGAGTTTCTCCAACAGGGGAAAAAAAAGAAGAAGAAGAAGAAGAAGAGGGAAAGGGGGGGGGGCGCTTGCGAACAACGCTCTGTGCGCGCACCAAAACTAAACTGTATATAACTGCATATAACACTAGTCACATCAAATCAGGACAAATTCAGTACAAATTCATATATTTAATGCCGTATTTAGTCAACAAAGCAAGACAATATAACTAAAGCCAGTGTCAGGTCACCGGATCCAAAGTTGGAGGTTCCGCAGCGCGCTCCGGCTTGCTCCCCCTCAAATTAAGCCCTGATTATACATTAATATGCATGATATATAACAGATGTATACAGGTGTGCTATATGAATATATGATGTGCAATGGTCAATTATACACGTCTTCTATATAAATATATATCAGATGTACTGTGAACATGTATACATGTGTGGTATATTAAAATACAATACAAGATACACAGTATCAACAATATATACATATCCGGTTGGAAGGGTGGCAGTATTGGATGAAGTACATCCAGTGTCATTGGGAGAGATGAAAAGGGAGGGAGCGAGTGTAGTGGTATGGTAGGGGGACATGGAGGCTCAGCGGGGGACAGAATTCAGTAGGGAAACAGCTGTAGGAAAGATGCTGTTCCTAAACCTGCTGGTTTTAGTCCAAAGGTTTCTGAAGCGCCTTCGGGAGGGGAGGAACTGAAAAAGTCTATGGTTAGGGTGTGAGGAGTCCCTGAGATTGCTACAAATAGTATATGTGTGTAGGTAGGTAGGTAGGTAAGTAAGTAAGTAAGTAAATGTGTTAACCAATGGGAACCCACTATTTTAATCAGCTGATTGGTGCTGAAAAAACGTGGAGAAGGGATTAGCCCAGAGGCTCCGTCAAGTGAGTTTGGAGGTTAGTTCCATTCATGTTTGCCTCTTCAAAACTGACATTGCCAGTTTTTCAGTAAGATGTGTGTGACCTAAAACAAGAATATCAGGTCTGTGTGATGGCAGACAGGCATAAAGTTGATGCTCACCTTTTCTTTTCCTGCTCTTCTTTTTCAATCTTATGAGATGTAATGTATGGAGAGAATAAACGGCAACAGGTGTTCAACAGCTTAATGAATTCTGCCTTCGCATCATCTTTTGTCATTTTCCCAAGGCTTGCCCATTCTTTCCTGTGAATGAAATAAATTACAGTGGTGCACTATATGTCACAATAATAATAGCGTAACTTGAGCTGGTTGTAACTACAGTTGAGTTTTACTTTCAATGCAGTGTTGGAATTTGTGTAGGCCTACTGTTTTTGTTTTTACCAGTAGGCTATAGGCCTATAAATAACTTTTTTAACAAAGTATAAAAATTATATTAAAACGTATTAAAACGTGATTGTAATTTCATTTGATTTTGTTTATTTTTGCTAAACATGTGGACATTACCTCCTGTCATTTCCCAAAACGTCAAAGAAACCCACTTCTGGATAAGCCTCAGGATCGTATGGTCCTTGAGATGCCTGTTTAAGCAAGGCAACCAGCCTCAACTTCTCTTCATAGGTTGGATGGAACGCCTTGCCATCTTTGTCTTTCAACATAAAACAGTTGTCAGGAAATAAACTCACTTCTAGCGAACAATAAGCTATGGCTACTGCTAAATTAAGTGCATTACAAGGACAGTCCAAATGGGTTTATAGCTTAGGCTACATTACATAAATGGGGAAATAGCTTTCAATGAAATGTAACAGGCTAAGCAACATTTTTAATATTAACGCCTTTCATTTGAACTGGTTAAGTTTACAAAACTGGAATTAAATGTGGCTACATTTTCTTTTTCATTATTTGACCTATTGCCATATAGCCTACATGCCCACAACTTTTCTTCTCTTGTTGGGGCGGATGGTGTCGACTGAATTTCTAATTAGTCTAGTAGCCGACACATCTTAATGGTAAGTCTTCAGTGAGCTAAAACATGTCATGGTTATCTTGATTTGCAGGTGGAGTTACCTTTTAGAAAGATCTGTGACATGTCAAACAATTCCTCCAGCGAAAGACCCCAGTTGTTGTCAATTGACCAACGTGCGACTTTTTCATGACACGAATTGTTTTCCGTCCTATCCACAGGCGGTGAAAGTTCTACTTGTGAACCAGACTCCTCGATAGTCATCTTCGGGCTGTCAGTGCATTCCTGAGGAGAACTGTTGTCAACATCGTCGTTTTGCACTTCCATCGCCATTGCCCCACTTCGACCTGTCAAATAAGGTGGCCACGTAGCCTACAGCCTTCCCTACTCACTCCCGGAAATGCTCCTATTTGTTTACTCTTCCGAGGCGACACGGATCCTTACGAGCAAAGTCTAACCGATTTAATATTAAACATTGCTCCTATGCGTATATTAGGTTATTAGCAACACAACACCGTAGACAGTATACCATTCACCAAGGCAAGGCAAGCGCATGGGAAGGGTGTCCGAGGCAGCTACGGGCAGGTGAGACTTCAACCCTGCGGGGGAAAGGGGGCCTAACACCACATTATAGGTGTGAAGCAGGTGCTGCCTCTGAACATCTGTGTTATCGCACGGAATCCTTGCTGATTCGAGTCAACAGCACAAAGGTTGCTGTATTACAGAGACGGAACAAAGTGGAAGAAACCATTTTAATCTCACACATTAAGGGAAACATTTTCGAAAGTTGATTTGCATAGTAAAAACGTGCACCACATTGGCCTCTCCGTGGACTGACGCACCATAAATGCAATAAAATATAATATTAAATATTTTATAATGGGTGAAAATTAAAGCAGTTCGAACAAAATCACTACTGAAGGCAGACATCTACTTCTTCCAACATACATTTAAAGAATTCTCGGAATAACTGTACAAAGAGTCGTGATAAAATCATTTTGAAGTATTTACACATTACAGCCATCTCTGAACACCAGAGATCATAAATACTTATTCTCACTTGAAGCACACTACACAAGTACAAAAATAGCACTGAATATTGAAAAAACGTAAGGCCGTAGATCTTTTTCAGGTTTGCAATTCTGTGAAGTCACTCATTTTGAGTGTTACAAAATAATAGAAATTAAAACAAATGTGTAAAGATGACATACAATTTTGCTGTTTAACAAACGTACACGTGTACACATGAAAATCAAAGGTATCAAAACCTCTTCATGAAACCCAAAAAGGCTGCACTCTACATCGTATGCAGAGAGTCTGTGTAGTGCATAACTAAAAATGCCCATGGAGCCCACATCATTTCTGAACACAAATCATCAAACCCCATTTCATTTTTGCAGCTGCTGAATTTAAATATAGCTTCCAAAAATGCATGAACCTAAACGTGAGCATAAGGTGTGAGGTAACAGAAGCCCTTAAAATGGTGTAAGAACAAGCAAAGAGAAGTGCAACTGTAGAGCATCTCAGCTTTCTACTACTCGGTGAATTTAGGGGGAGCAATCTACACAGATCAATGGAAAAAATGTTCAAATCAGAGACAGGACTGGACTGAGAACAAAGAATGTGTGAAAACAGGGGCAAAGGTCCATTACTTTACGTTCTGATGTGACATGTTAAGAGGCCAAACCCAAGCCAACCCTGGCGATCTTATGAGCGCACTGTGCAAAAATGTGACAAAGCTCAGAAATTGCTTGCATAAAAAAACCATCCTACAATCCAACTCACTAAGCCTTTAAAGAGTTAAGTTCTCTTAACCTTTTTAAGTAGCACTTCTTGCTGTCGGAGGTATATTTCTGAAGTCAGAGGATATGTACAGTGATAGGCAAGATATGTACGGAAAGCTGGAAAGCTTAAATGCTGTGGGTGTTGTTGGCCGTGAAAGCGTGCAGGTTCCCGAGCCGACTCAAGCCGCTCTGAATGTGGGCCACATGGATCTCCACGTTGTTCTGAAAGCAGCTGTTGGATGTTTCACACAGGAGAAGTTTGTCAATTGCTTTTACTGATGCTTTCATAAGTGAGGCTTTACTGTAAAAGCGCTTTGGAAAAAAGCAGTATATAAAAGCAGTCCATCATTTACCATCTAAGATTAACACAGTCACCAAAATCAGGATGATGGATAAAGTATAACACACATAAAGTCAGGCATGTTTTAAACAGGAAATTGCTAGATACAATTAGCCTGGTAAACCAGCCCCTTGTACTTAATTTCATTTTCTACAGAGGGTCTGGCAGTGCTGTATTGAGAAACATTTTCTCCCTGGAAGTGTGGACTCTGCTAAAGCTTCAAATAAGTGGCTCTGCCTTTACCCAATTGCTAACGTCTGGTCATGACATGCACTACAATTCAAATATAGCACTCAAAGTCGACGTCATTGGCCACGAACACTTCCTCTGTTCGCTGATTGGCTAGGCAAAATTCTGCCTAAGACAGCCATGTCAATGGAAGCACTGCCAGACCCTCTGTACGAAATGAAATGAAGTACGAGAGGCTGGTTTACCAGGCTAAGATACAATGCCCCAACTCAAGTATCCAAGCATACTACACTGTGGAATGGATTAAGCACACAGTCACAAATACTTGAAGAGTATTTTAAAATGACAGCATTTACTAAACCCATTCCCCAAAATCAGCTACATATTACTTCACTGACTGAAGTTCAACAAGTGGAGGCAAAAATGGAGAATAAGGAAATATTCTTACCTGGCATTGGAACTATCAATTGACTTCTTGATGTCATTGAGTGAATCGGTCAATGATTTAAATCCAAAGGAATTCAAATCACCTCTCTCGGCCAAACACTGCACAAAATGAAGCAATTCCAATACATTTCACATATGAAAACACAGAATCTACCACATATGGCTATCATTATTTGAAATCATATAATATATAATACATAGTATAACAATATATAATATATAATAGTATTTTTATAATAATATATAACCAATTCTATATACAAGCATCTAATAAAATAAAAAAAAATCTTCATAGCTAATAGATTATTTAAACAAGAATCGGTAATGTCTGATCTGAAACATTTTAAAGTATTTATCAACAGTGTAATTACTGACTGAATATTACATTACATCTAGCGACAACAGCACTCTGGCTTAAGAACTGTAGGGGATCTGGCAGTAAGTGCTGGGGACGAGAGTTTAAATAAATATCAGGTATTTAACAGATGCAGGCCAGGGTGCTGGGGTGTTAGGACTGTTAATAATAATAATAATAATAATAATAATAATAATCTTTATTTATATAGCACAATTCATACAAGATGTAGCTCAAAGTGCTTCAACAGTTTGGCATGAAAAACACAAGACAACATTTGTTGCAGTCCAGCGGGGCCTGAACGAGATAGTCCATTGGGGCGCTGTCGAGTTGCTAGTATCCCCAGGGACCGACAGGGGTGAAGAAAAAACTCCCTGTTTGTTTGATTTGTCTAATTTTAGAAAGAAACCTAAACCTGTCCTACGTCCTCAAATGAGAGGGTACCGTGTACTGTGTGTTGTCTGCATTGTGTCGAACATTGCATCGGCATGGACTCAGACCCACAACTCTGCATCACCTCAAACTGGAAGGAGTAGACCCCATCAACTGAGCTAAAAGTCAGTCACTACAAGATGTATAAACTAAGGGACATTCACTGACATCTGTATTAATTACTGCACAGATACTGCACCAGCCGGCTAGCCTTAGGGCTCATGTCCACCAAACACTCTTCGTATACAGCGCGTATACAGCAAGTGGCCATTTTCTGTCCGTATTCATTTAGAACGCAGATTATCAGATTGGACCATTTCCACCGCACGCGTGATCTGAGCGTATTCTGTCACACATACACTACGCGGTTACGTGCTGCACACGGAAATGAGGCCTTCCACTTGCCTTGATCTGGAGCAGCAGAGTGGTGAGGTTGGAGATGAGCTGTGTAAGCTTGGGGCTGCTGACGCAGTGCTGGCCGTCGGGAAGGTCGTTGGCCTGCCTGACCATCTTCTGGGCCTCCTCCTCGCAACGCCGCCTCACGTCCACCGCCTCCTCTGCCAGCTGAAGGCCCTGCTCGGGGGCCAGCTGCGGGGAAGTCACGGGAACACTTTTCAGCTTAGCTGTGGTGACATGTAAAGGGTAACATCCGACGAGGTGTGCATTATACGGTTTTAAGTCAACAAGGTGGAGCCTAAGAAGAAGTTTGCTCTGCCAAGTTGACTTAAAACCGTATAATGCACGCCTCGGAGGATGTTACCGTGCTTATGACCCGATTAATGTCACTCCATAATTTAGAATGTATTTAAAATAATTCTCAATTACAGGGTTAAGACTCAATTTCGCTACAATGTGGCCTAATATTTGTAACGTTAAGTAGAGCGCTACGCAGCTCTCAGTCACTGGCCAAATTGGTTGTCAGGGTTACCCTTCATTTGGTAAGGTGATTGCTACTGCTCATGTGGTGTTAGCTAGCTTGGATTGAGCAACGCGACATATGCGATACTTATTCCAAACGTTCATTTATTTGTTATTTTCAGTTTACTATGTTTTTTTTTTTTTTTTTTTAAAGTTAATGGAAATTGAACTCCACATTGCCATTAATTGTGAAGTATAGAAGGTGCTATAGGTAAGTACCTTCTATTGGGTATTGATATGGATCGGTGCTGGAGTTTTAAACTTTTTTGCCAGAACTACTTTCAAGGCATGTATGATATACGATTTTACTGCATGCCTTGCAACCAATCAGAAAGCAGCATTCCGTTCCAGAGGGTCATAATCAAGCAATTATTACATTACATTACACTTAGCAGATGCCTTTATCCGAAGCGACTTACAATAAAGGACACAAATCAAGCTACAGATATGCAGACCTCAACAAAGTACATAGTACACACAGTAAGCAAGAGCATAACAAAGTGAGAGACAGGTTTCACATTTAGGTTCATTTTGTCCCAGTTGTGTTAAGTTTTGAGTAATTCCAATTCAAAAACCTTGAATGAATTTTGCATAGCTGTTTGAAAAAAAAGCTATCCTATTAAAGTATTCCCAGCCCAAACATTTAACTTAAAGTTCCTGACAAAAGATATGGTAAATCTCCTATGGTAAATGCTTCTCAACTTTTCACAAACCTTGGTCAAGTTGAGTCCCACCTATACACATCTATAAAGTAGTCCGTCGGCTTGACAGAATCACTTCACAAGGACAGGCCGTCTTAGTTAAATACTGTATCAGCTACAGAATGCATTTTCTTACCTTATAACAATACTGCTGTACTTCATGCAACACCTTATTGAGATCTTTGTTGAGCTGCTCCAGGTCCAACACAATGTTGGCATATCTTCTTTGAAACTCATATTCTATTGGCATCGCATAGGATTTCTGTAGGGAAAAAAAGCCATTAAGGAGTGAATTTACAACACAGCATTTGGATGGCATGAATTGATGTACTTTTAAAGTAGTCATTTTGTGTTGTGGCTCTTTCAGCCCTGTGAGAAGATTTTTCCTGAACGTGACAACAATGTTTTAGATGTAAATCTGCAAACTGTCGCTGACTGCAGCTTTAACATCTGCTATCCAGACTTCGTACCGGATGTTATTAACGTTTAAAAGAATGTGTTACGCCGTCAGATTTAACCAAACCACGGTATACCATTACTCAACAGGCTTTGACAGATGCGTGCATCCGTGTCTTGAAGAACACACATACCAGTTTTTCTGCTTCAGCATTCATCTCTTTCAGCTGCTTTATGTGCTCCTTCTTCACCATGAGGATCTTTGATAACCGTGTCTGAAACGAGAAGTGCTTCTTTAGATCGATCGGACCAAAACGTAATAAAAACAACCAAATGTAATAGGGTCTAATTAATCAGGTGTGCATAATTGCTCATTGTAAAAACTTACAACTTGTACAAGAAAGTTCACTGGAAAGCCACCAAGAGTATCACCCTCTGATGTCGTCAGAGTACTCTTCCATGGGGACTGACCGAGCAAAGGATCGTTATCCTACACACAATCATAAAGCAGGAAGAAACATAAGCATAATACTAATAAGATAGGGAATACCTTTAATGGCAACACTGCAGCTATGCAGGTAAGTAATTAATGCAATACATTTCATTTAGCGGACAGTTTTATTGAAACTTGTATTTCTACATTTGTCTTTAGGAAAATATTTCAGCATGTGTGCTCCTGTAACCATGGTAAGTTATATTGGAAGTAACACGCTAGTGTTGGGAAGTAACCCCCATGTTTGGGGTGCGAGGTTGGTACCATGAGGGCGGAGGGGGCCGATGACGAGGGGTACGGGTCTCGTGTGGGCGTGAGGAAGGTATGGAGGCGGGCTGGGCGCTGCTTCTGGGCGAAGGCAGACAGTGGCATCGTCTCCCCGGGTTCATGGCTCTGGGGTCAGAGGGGAACAATAACAAAAGCCAAAGGCAATGTTAAGCAGTCAGCCTTTCTTGAAGCCTGGTGAGAATTGGCCCATGAGGTTTCTGGTCCTTGATGTTTAAAAATCGGAATTAGAAACTGTGCCTTTTTCATGGACAGCAAGTTGTTGAGAGTGTGTGATACAAGAACAATCCTGAGTTAATGCTCGCTGTAATTCTCAGATTAATTTGTTGCAGTCAGCATTCATTGTCTGCATTCATTGTCAAGTCTGAAATGGAAATTATGCAACAGTATTGAGTGGTGGTCAGACTTACGAGGACTTCATAGTCGGGAACTGTGTGCGTTCCTAAACCCTTTCTGTCAAACGTGACTCTATACGTCGCTGCGCTGGTGTCCACTGCGTCGATCTGGCCAGTAAACAGGCCATCATGAACACCTCTCAGACGAGCTAGAAGGAGATTACAGGAGTCATCATGTTACTACAGTCTAGCTGACCCACAATGTGATAAATGTCAACCAAGTAACAGTGCAGATGATAAATTATATGTGCAAAAGTTTTAGGCAGGTGTGTACAACGTTTGTCAAAAAAACAACTTATGACCTGAAGTCCTTTAGCCTCATGGGTGTTTTAACAAAAACATGTGGATGGCTAAAAGGATACAGTACTATGCAAAAGTTTTAGGCAGGCGCCTTAAGACCAGCATCAATTCACACAAAGGGGTACACACAAAGACAGGGATTTCGCAGGATTATAGGTATATGATCAACCAATTACACCAAATTGGTTGTATATGTCAGGAAGCCTACATCCACAGAAGATCTGTGGTTAGTTCTTCAACATGCTTGGAGCAAACTACCAGCAGAGCTCCTTCAAAAACTGTATGCAAATATACCTAGAAGAACTGATGCTCTTTTAAAGGCAAATGGTGGTCACAGAAAAAATTGATTTGATTTAGATTTCTCTTTTGTTCATTCACTGCACTTTGTTGACTGATGAACATAAATGATTAACACTTCCATTTCTGAAGGCATTCCTAGTTGATAGCATTTTTTTCACACCCGCCTGTGTATATTAATAGTACAGAGCAACAACAGAAACACATTGCAGTGAAACTGCTTACAGCTGAGAAGGGGAACAGTAAAAGTTGCGGGTCAATTCAATAATAACGAAAATCATACTGATGACCTATTTGCAATAATACTGTTCCAAGAAGACAGATACATTCAACGTGGCTGTGACCACCCACATTGGCACAATGCCCATGTTGTGATTCTGGACCTTTAAACTTCTCTTTAGCAATATTACATCAACACTGCCATCTACTGGTAAGGTGGGACTTACCACCCCCCTTGACAAATGAGATGCCAGTCCTCAGTTAAAAAAAGCCTTTGTTCTTTTCACAGCAACGTAAAGGCTAAAAAGAAGCCCTGCCCCCTCACCTGTCCCCCGACTCTTACCTGTGACTTTGGTTCCTATGACTAACTGCAGGGGGATCTCCTCAGGGAGGTCTTTGCATTGTGACGTGTCTGTGAGCTTCCTTTGCTGCAGGAGTCTGATCTTCTGTCTCTTCTGTTCCAGTGCTGACCGCTCCTCAGCGAAGAATGCAGACGAGCACCTGCCCAGTACATTCACAGTTTACATTTAATCATCTAATAGTGGTCCAGAGTGACATATTACCAGTAGGAACAAACTCAAATCAAAACTTCAGTATCAAAACCCTATACCTCCTCCAGCTAGTGTTTGTATTTAATCGTCTGTAGCGGTCCACAGTAATTTATTTAAGCTTATAATAAGTGTGCAGTCACCATTTGCTTAAGTCTCTGGTCACGTTACACTATCAAAGGCGTATATACCTCTTCATGTGCAATGGGAGGGGTAGGGAGGAATGAGAACATTATTTAAATCTTTCTAATAGTCAGAATTAAACAGCACATCAACGGGGAAGTAGAAGAGGGAAGGGAAAACTTTACTACATTAGGGCTATAAAACTGATATGTAATCATATCTCTTTCCAACAACAATAATTAAAGATGAGATTACACTACATTTTGCAACACACCATGTCTATTGTTTATAATTGTTCAATAAAATGACAGTGACACAACAAACCCCAAATGACACATAAATATATGTTTCACCTTCTGGGTTTTCCCATCAATCTTCTGATTGTTCCCCATTCGACTCGTGTCAACTTCCTGGTTTTCAGGGTTGGGAATGACTCTTTCAGGCAGAGGCAGAAGTCATTGTCTCCTTCAAATAAAGGTCTGGCCAGTGCAGAGAAAGGGTGATGTGCAACTCATTAGGAATTTTACAGGTGGCAGCGAATTATTTAAACAAAGGTGTGGGCATACCTATCGATGTTTGAGTAGAACCACTCATATATGCACCATTTGTGAGCCTTAGGCAATTTCAATAAATTTCTCAATCTCAGGCCAATTTTCTGAGATGCCTTTTTGTCTGGGACAGCAAAATCAGCAAATTTCTGGAGGAGAAAAAAATTACAAAAGCAACACATTTAACAGGATGCTGCCATAGCCTCATATGATGCATTAACCTTTAATTCTCCTTAATTTCCAAGAACCAGAAAAAAAAAAGACAGCCCACACATTTTACAATTCTTTACAGAGCACTTGGAAATCATTCAAAAATACATGTATTAGATAAATTATTAAATGAATATGGTGTATAACACATTTTAGGTTAAATTGCTTACTACATCAACATGGCAACTGGTAACTGGATGTTAAGCACATATACAGTTAGGAAACAGTCGACAGTTCTTTGAACCATCTTCTCTTAGCAATAAACTAGTCACCCAAAAAAATATTCTAATGAGCACAGTTCATTATATCCTCCTAAACGGGTCTTCCTGCACGATACAGCAAGACACAAAATACACACACGTGACTTTACACACCTGTGGCATAGCAGCCATTCTGTGGCTCCTGCGAGGTGATCTGGAGGTAACCGGCCCTTCATCCTCTTCAGACAGAGCACGGCTCCTCTTCGAGCCTCGGGTCTGCGGTTAAAATGAGAAACACCTGTGCCAAATGGACAACTGACAGAGACCTACTACTCTATGACGGTGCTATTACTCCCAAGGAAATCTACTGATACCCAATGAGAATCTGAGAAAGAAAATGTTTAGCCTACACTCTCCACAGGTGAAAAATCTAGTCTTCCCTTTGGAGTTTGGGATTTGGATGAGCCATGCTTCTCACTCCATGTGTTTGATAAACTTCCTTCTGAAATGGAGGTTAGAAACAAATGCTGGAAATACAGATGCTGGTGCACAACAAGAAGGGATGGATTAAGGTACGTGGTGGATACAAATCATTTGTGGGATTACACCATTCATTAGTTACTTATGCAATGACAGTGGGTGACTTTACCTTTTAGACTGACGAGAGCTTTGGCTGATGAACCTGAAGGGGAAAATGTTCATTGTTAATTGAAAAACGAATTATTACCATAACTGACAGACAGTGGGTTGTAGGGTATGTTCGATATAAAATGTCACTTTCCCTGTGAATGTCGTCAGCTAGCTTAAATCAGCTAGCCAGTGACAACGTTCAGTCGAACAATTCCTTATCTGATGTTAAATTGTGGGTGACACGTAATTTCTGCACAACATACAGTGTGGCATGGAAGGTCAGAAATATGTCATCGTCTATAGCTGCCTCTTGGCAATCAATCATCAATCGGTAACATTAACCAAGGCCCTCCAGACGCAATACCCGAGATGACAGCCAGTCAAATACGATAGAGGCTAGTTGGCTAGTTTGTAGCTAGCTAGCTTCGAGGGCAACTTACCAGTAGGAAGCCAGCTATCCTAGCTAAGACCCTCATCTGCTAGCCAGAGAGGCTAAAATAACTCAACACAAACAAACGACCAAACTTACGCCCTACAACAGTGAATGTAAACCCAATACAGTACAAAGAAGATAACGCCTGTAAAGCCGACTATTTAGCTAACTATTCAGCAACCAAAACCCAAATCAGGGCGAGTGAGGAAAACAGGGAGACGAAAGTCAGCAGCTGGTCCACAGATCAAAAACAATTTTCGCAACACTACGTATTTTGAAACAGTGTATTGTTCACCACAACATATTGTCAGTTGACAATAAAGGTGGGCCGCTGCCATCGTGAATAGGTGAAACACTTTTCAACAGCCAAAAAAATTTCACTGATGTAATTCGTTGTTGGCTAGTTACTTACTTTCGTCCAGCAGCTGTTCCATCTCCGCCATCTTGAATCAGCCGCGCTACGTTTTCAAAGGCTGCCGGTCGGAGTGCATTCTGGGACAGAGACGACTGGAGAGGGCCATTCGAAAGGATTGTAGTGCAAAACCATTTGCAATTTACACCATGTAGGCTTGGGTTCTTCCAAAACTGTTTTCCTCTGATCATCATCAGGGAGGAGCGGTAATTTGCGAAATGTCAGCCAATAGGCTAAGTGGGAAGACATTCCTTTGGAGAGGAACTAACTTTAGCGTATGGATAGAGAATATGGACAAGTAAGCATGGCTATAGGCTATAAGCTCAATTAAAAAGTAAAAACAAGCAAACAAATAACACGTTTAAACCCCACATGCAGTTGAATACATGTATTATTATTATTATTATTATTATTATTATTATTATTATTATTATTATTATTATTATTATTATTGTTGTTGTTGTTGTTGTTGTTATCATCATCATTATTATTAATGATGATGATGATGATGATAATAATATCAGTAGTAGTAGGCCTAGTATGTTCATGTTATAGGAGATCAGCTCTGTTATATTAAAATTAATTATTGAAATCACAGCCAAAAGATAGGTACAGAATAATATTTCAGATAAGAGTTAATAACTGTACAGATAGGCCTATTTCCACATCACATCACGCATTCTATGACTCAATAAATTGTCAACACATTTTCTTTGTCTATTGTCATATGTTCAAATGCTATCAATATTAGCTTTCTCAATGCTATCTCATACAGTAGGAAGGCAAACATTTTTTTTTCTTTGTAACCTTTCAGGTGATTTTCGTCATTGCTCTCTGAAAATTCCCGCCCCAGAGCAGTCAGAGCATAGTCTATGAAATTGTCTGCTGTTTTTGTTGATATGAAAGATGTATTTGTACACACATCATTCATTTTTTATGGAATAAGAACATTTTATAATCCTGCTTACATGGTTTACCTCACCCTAATCTCGATGAACGGAAGTATGTTTTATACCAGCTCCTTAATTGCAGCTCTGTGCATCACCTGTCAACTTTTCAGGAACTGTATGTCGGTAAGTCAAATATTTATGTACCTTATATATAGATTCACAGATGCCACTTTATGTTCGATGCCATTTTTATGTCCTAAAATGTCTTTTAAGCTTTTGCATTTTTAAATATGAAGCATGTCAGTGACTAGGAATAAATAAATCATATTATATGTCCTCTTTTTGAACATATCGTGAAAATAATTGAACATTTGAACACAATATGCTATGACAACACAACAGCAGCAAACACAGCTTCATTAGTGGACTAATTGAAGTTAACAGATCTTTCATAGAAAATGGTAAACACGTTTATGCATTGTCTCTGGTTATGACGCTTTGTAGATGGTTTGTCAAAACACTCATGTGATCTTCCACTAAACTTAAACTAAAAAAATAAAAAATGTAACACCAATAACTACTGTTGCATTGTAAAAACAATATAGCCTATAATCAGGTTGTTTAACATGACCAATTATCATGTTTATGTAACAATTGTACAATCCATATGGTTTTTGTACAGCGTATGGCCTGTTTGAGTAGATCCCCTCTCATAACCTTCCATTGGTCAAACAGAGAGGTAGCACATCTGTGGTTTATTATCATGGTGTGCTTTAGAGAACACTGATCGCTGGAGCACAGAGAGAGCTGATACAACACAACACAGAGCTAAGATCAACCTCTGTTTTTTCGTTGTTGCATGGATAGTGAATAATGTTCAGATTACATCTGATATGATAGTTTAGAACACGAATCGACATTGTTCACTGTCATT
This sequence comes from Coilia nasus, assembly GCA_027475355.1. Taxonomy (NCBI): domain Eukaryota; kingdom Metazoa; phylum Chordata; class Actinopteri; order Clupeiformes; family Engraulidae; genus Coilia; species Coilia nasus. The sequence continues at coordinate 10,839,552 of CM050205.1, forward strand.
TTTGAGAAAATGTTAATGGAATTTCTGGAATTTTGGGCATGAACATGTTACAGTAGTGCCTCCTTTATACCACTAGGGGGTGGTATTCTAAAAAGGCTTGGTTAGCCTAAGTCATAATCATGTTTGAATTGTGCCAAAGCACAATTTCATTGACAGTCATCTTCACTGTAATTTTCGACTTTGGGTAATATTAGGTTACCAAGAGATAATTTTCAAAAAAGAAACCTAACTTAGAAAACACTAATCAAATGAATTGTATTGATTGGAAAGATGGCCTGATGAAATGCAGCCCTCCCTTTTTTTTACAGAGAGCTGTTTGCACAAGATCAGCACTCAACATGAATGGAACCTGGAACATGAGCATGGACATGTATTTAGCCAGAGTTCCGAAGCGCTCCCTTGACGGGCCCTACATAGCTGCAGAGCTGGTCATTGCAACCTTCTCCATCACAGGCAATGTTCTAGTCTGCCTTGCCGTAAAGCGAAACAAGAAGCTCCAGACGGTGACCAACTACTTCCTGGTATCGCTTGCCGTGGCCGACTTCTTTGTGGGCGCCCTGGCCGTCCCCTGTGCCATCTTAACAGACCTGGGCATGCCCTACCACAACCTCTACCTCTGCATCCTCATGCTGTCAGTGCTAATTATGCTAACCCACACGTCCATCTTTAGCCTACTAGCTGTGGCTGTGGAGCGCTATATAGCTATCCTACTGCCCCTCCACTACCAGACAATTATGAAGCCCTGGAATGCTAGATTGATCATACTGGCCACCTGGGCCTTGGCCTTCCTTACTGGCTCCATTCCTCTAATGGGCTGGCACAAGACTCCACCCCAGTTCAGCCACTGCTTCTTTGTCTGTGTCATTGATCTGTCCTACATGGTGTACTTTAACTTTTTTGGCTGCGTGCTGGTGCCCCTAGTGGTCATGTTTGTCATCTACGCCCACATCTTCATGACGGTGCGCAGGCAGATGAGGCGCATCACTGCGCTGCAGGCCACGGCCGAGATGCCCACAGGCAGAGCCTTGGGGTTGCGTCGCGAGATGCGGAAGGCCACTTCGCTCTTCATCCTCCTCTTCCTCTTCACAATCTGTTGGGTGCCCGTACACGTAGTCAACTGCTTCCTCCTGCTGTGCCCGCAGTGCCACATACCCATGACCATCAAACTCTTGGCCATCATCCTCTCCCACGCCAACTCGGCTGTCAACCCGTTCTTGTATGCCTACAGGATGAAGTCGTACCGCCAGACAATCAAGACCATGTTTCCCTGCTGCAGGGCCACTGTCGAACCAGACAGCAGTCGAGGAGATGACACTGCCAAATAGACCACTGCTTAAAGAAATCATGGCAACACTTTATTTGAGTGTGCCTACATAAGGGTGACATAAGCTTGTCATATACATGCCATGACACGTCATGCACGTTATGACTGTTGTTGTGTCGTCCAGTTTTTGTAATGTCAAGTTGACATTGTTTTGAGAGTCCTCATAATGACAACTTGACATGAACCAAAATTACTTTTCCAGACAATGTCTTTGTCATGAGAACTTGACATTAGCCAATAAAATGCATTAATGTTTCAGGATTAAGGGCTGATAAGGACAGTTCATCCATATAGAGTTTCATTTCAAAACCTTTGTTATCTAGACATATTTAGGAGGCAAAAATAAGTGTGGGAAAAGTATTGCATCATAAAAATATCATGAGATATACTTTAGCAAAGATATTACACATTATCACAGATATAATTAAGCCATGTATATTTATTTGTAAAGTCACTGTACATAATTCTTAATAAGCATGATTGTGTCAAACAATTCATTATGATTTCAGGTGAAATCATGCCAAACAAGTGAAAAGTGGTATCCAGTCATTATATTCTGTAATAAATATTATGTGCCTAATTAAATGTTGTTCTGATAGAGATATATTCTTTGATTGCTGTTCTAATGTGAGTAAGTTGTGAATTATTGTAAATATTTTTCTATGCAGTGCAACATATAGCAAGTACACATGACGTTTTGATGTGCAATAAAAATATTTGTAAATCTGAATGTTTCAGTGTTTTATCTTAATGAAATCATTGATCAATGTTGCGCAACATTTGGGTTCACTGACGCGACTCCTGTATTTGATTAAGACAAACACAACAGCAAGGTACAAAGGTGGAAAGGAGGTGCATGTGCTTTGTTGTGGTCAGCACACAGTAGCAGGCTGGATGCTTTCATTAGTGTGGACGGTCCACTTCTTTTCCAGGTGAACTCTGTGTCCTTTGTGATGGCAAAGATCAAGATCCAAAACAAACAGCATCACTGTGTAAGGTCTTGGATAGCTGAAGCCCTTTATCCCGCTTTGTTTGTGTTACACTTGGACAGCCCAAGGTGTAAAGGTGCCAGGCTTTGCAGGAGGACACTGAAGCATGCACACACACACACACACACACACAAAATACATAAAATAAGGCAACTGAAAAAAGCTGAAAGTAACAGGATGTAAAAAGATGCACTAACATAATTCTGTCTGTAATAATGATGTGGAAGTCATGAGTCTTTCTGAGTCTGGAATGTTCCCTCGTTCACTATATAGCACACTATCTAGGGTGTGAGTTAGATTGTTTTGTTCCATACACAGTGCACCATATAGTAAATGAGTGAACATTTCGGATTCGGCCTCTTGTGAGTGACTTACCAGTTTGGTGAAGCGGTCCTCGCAGGCGTTGCGGATCCTCTCAGGGGTGGCTGGGCTGTCCAGTCTGAATGGGCCACTCAGGCCCGACTCTGACCTGGCGGCCGCGATGGCCTCTTTGATGGCGTAGAACACAGAAGCAGCCAGGAAGAGAGGAGGCTCTCCAACAGCCTGGTGGGCAAAAAGGTGGGAGAAGTGCCTACTGAGCGGCCCTCATTCATCCAAACTAAGGTATCGTATTTGACTGATTAATTGATTGATGGATTGTACTGGTGGGTGTGAATTTATCATTATATTCCTTTTAAAAAGTGCTAAGCTGGGAGTTTTATTTTTCAGCATGACCATACTCCAAAGCACAACTGAAACTCCAGGTCAGTCTTCCCAAAAACGTGCTATGGGACATCTTCTGGTCAATTGGGTGTGCCTTGTTTTCCATTCTACATTACTCCTTTGCCTGTCATGTGTATCTTCAGTCCAAATCAGGTTGAACCCTTCTGATACTGACCCTGACTTGAGTCCAAATCAGAATAAACTCAACCTGTGACTCCCCACCTTTGATGAGACCATAGCTCTGCTTTCTCAATCTTAAATGAGAAGATTAATTAGGTTAATTTAAGTTGACCCTGTTAGGTTAAGTTAACTTATCCTAATGACTAAGATGACCTTGACTCCACTTCCCCTACCTTTGATGAAAAGATGGCCCTCTCATTGGGGGCGTCCCTAAGCAGAGACACCTTGAGCTCGGTGGGGATGTCCCCGAAGGCGGGAATCTTGTACATGCCGGGCCCGCGGGTGAACAGATAGCCCTGAGGAGAGTACCGCAGCTCCTCCAGGGTGAACAGGCCCACGCCCTGCATGAACGCTCCCTCCACCTGAGCACAGATGACAGGAAAGACACCAGGCAACGCACCCTGTTGTTCAAATATGCTACTTGTGTGTAGGGAGAGATGTACAATGAATGGTATGAAGTATCACTGTAAATATGACAGAATATACCACAGCTTGACAAGAAGGAGCAAGAACTATTACATAAATGTCTGCATTTTCGCAGTCTATGCAAGTCCTACATGTATATTCATGTGAAGTAAAAAAAAAAAAATGTTTTAATCACAATAATGAAATACACCTGTCCAATATCCAAGGCAGGGTTCAGGCTTTTCCCAACGTCCATCACTATGGAGGTGTGCACGTTCTTAGAGATATAGAGATTTAGGGAAAACATAAATCAAATGCAGCAAATCATTAAATAACACTGACACTTAGTGGAATTTATGAGATAATACATAATGGCATTTGTACAAACAATGATATTATTAATTGATTTTTATTCTGTTGTGCTTACTCTAATGGAAATACAATACACTGGCATTTTTTGGGAATCATCAATAAACATTTTTTCTGTGGTAATTGATTCTACAAATGCTAATAACAGCCACACTGTTTTTTTTTCTTAATGTTAACAAGATAACAACACATTTGTTGTTATTGGAGATAAAAAAAATACAACCTTATTGTCTAAAGATGCAAAATATTTTGCCACAGAGTATCACTGAACATCATATGCCAAGCTTAACATTTGTCCTGTTACAAAAAGTGACAGGCACCAGAGCGCTACCTTATGGCTTCCAGTCAGACAGTCGATTTCCACCTCAGAACAGGCCACTCCATAGCTGAAGTAATTAAACGGTCTTCCTGAGTTAGTGTCAAAGTCATAGCCAAGATCAGGGGTCCTGCAATGGAGGTTGCATATTCATGAGCTCAAAATTCTTAAAGCTTAATGAAGTACTTGGAAATACATGGGTGATCAATTTTGTGCAGCAGTCAGCAGAATTAAAGTATGTTATTACTCACTTGTAAAATCCATTGGCTGACAAATTGACCCTGTCAAAGTATGCGGCTCTGACCTGTCAAAAACACACAAGCAAAACTATAAAAGTATGCAATTGTTTATAAAAATCACTCATGCACTACAAACTGTTGTTATAGCTGACAGTGCAGATAAATAATTGTTATTGATTATAACAAGGCCCCACTGTAAAAGTCTATTGACAATTACTATCCACCGTACACCAAATATCAAATATGACAAAACTATGCTATTATTATAATAAAACATTTCATTTAAAAAAGCGCCTTTCATGGCATCCAAGACCACTTCACAAATAAAAAACCTACAAATGTAATCAATAATGAAGTGACATAATGAATTAAGTAATAAATGTATATCTTAAATATACAAAAACTAAACGTTGCATTTAAAACAGGCAAAGACAAAGACAAGACACACAAAGCACTTATGAGGACCCAGGGTAAATGGGTTTGAAGATGAATATTTACGATGCGTCACTGACCCAGTCCTCCCAGGTGCCTGTCGGGTTCTTAACCTTGTACGGCTCCAGTCGCTGCAGGAGAGTGCTGCATGCATTCTGGAGGAGGGGGGGCATTATTTATTAACATAAAAAAACAAATGCTGAAAAAGAAAACAAAAAATGTCTACTTGTTATGATGAGACACTAAAGTTCACAACAAGGTGTGATTGACAAGTGGGTGGGCACAGGCCCACCCCAGCACACCCGTGGCTACGCCTATGGTTTGAATTTAAATGGTGGAATACACAAATCTGTAGTATAAACATCACCAAAAATGCTACTGCAAACACAAACAGTGAAAGTAATTATTAAATGTTTACCTGCACTGTTTGTGTTTGCAGTAGCGTTTTTACACAGTGGACAGAACGAATAGTACTATATAACAGTATGTGCCT
>CM050205.1:10847500-10910000 GCA_027475355.1 Coilia nasus
ATAGTTAGAGATTTCCAAGCACTCTTGCCAACAGCGGCCAATGGTGAACTGCTGCAAGCACTGGTTGAATGGAGTGAGATCTCCCTGCTTGTACAGATTCAGCCTCCTTACCTGATAGAACAAACATGATAGGCGAAGATGATGAGCTTAATCATCTCAGTTGAAAGCCTAACAGTGTTACACAATTCAAACTGTGTTGTCTGCTAGATCTGGCAATACAGAGAGGTAATAAAACTGGCATGAAAGCCCAGTGTCTGCTACACGTAACAGGCACATGGGGAATAATATTTATTTTATATTAAGTTTTATTAATAAATATTATTTTAATATCTGTTATTGTTTGTATATTGTATTTATTTCTTTATTCTGTGCTTTTGTCTTACACCACTTTGGTCAACTGCTGTTGTTTATCAAGCTCGTTACAAATAAATTCACATTGGCACTGACATTATATTATATTTCTATCTGTGCTGGTATTGTGATGACCATTGTGTTCTTCATAACATGGCTTATGAGTAATACAATATTATTATATAGTATAATTATAATTAATAAAAGTCTTTTTCGAAGCTATACAATGGTCAGATACCTATCCCAATGTGTAGAAAGTTCTTTCTGTTATGCCCTTTTTTAATTCACCTGTGCTCTTGTATTCTGCAGATACACCTTCAGATCACTAGTGTAGTGGTGAAAAACTGTGGTTAACCTACATGTTAATGCGCACAGTCTTTCTACTAACAAAAAAGGCATTCTACCTATTAACAAACATCAGTGATTTTAAAAAGGCAAGGAAATGCTGTTTTGTCATTTCAAAAAGTACATAAACAGTGTTTACATGTGTTTACCCAGACAAGTTGCTTGTGAAAAGCAACTGCTTGGGGCCCACAGGCCACTACAGGGCCCCTGAGGGCTGGCAGACTTTAACCTACAGTAGTGGCAATGATTTTTTCAATAGAAGTTGTAGATATTTTTGCCTGGGGCCACAACAGACTCTAGAATCCCTTCTGCTTCTACCCTCCACTACACCCTTTCATTACATTACATTACACTTAGCTGACGCTCTTATCCAGAGCGACGTACAGATATTTACAGGGTTTCAGTTACAGTCCCTGGAGCAGTGTGGGACTCAAAGGCATCTCAACCATGGGTAGGGCGGGATTCGAACTGTCAACCTTCCGATTGCAAGACCAACTCCCTAACCACTAAGCCACAGTCATTTAGATGAACAGGAACCGAACCCTGTGACGGTAACGGTCACCTCTTCAGATGGCACCCCACAGGCCAGTGCTACGTCACTCATCCAGCTCTCGGCCACCATCATGCCCTGAGGACCCCCGAAGCCTCTGAAGGCCGTGTTGGACGGCAGGTTGGTCTTACACAGGTAGCCCGTGCCACACATGTGGGGGATGTTGTAGGAGTTATCCATGTGGAACAGAGCCCGTTCCATAATCTACACACATGCGCATGTGCACTCATACACACACACACACACACACACGTGGACAGACATTTACACACACAGACATGGATACCCAACCACAGAGATGCACAGAGACAGACACAGACAGACAAACAGACAGACAGACAGACACACACACACGCACACACACACGCACACGCACACGCACACGCACACGCACACGCACACACACACACAATGTCATTAAGAAACACACATGAGCACAGTGTATGCTCAATGTGCTCTTCCAGTAAGATGCAGCAAACAAATGCTTAGTCACTAGATAAAAGGTCTATGACAGAGAGAGGTAAAAAGCTGTTTAGACGCACTGATAATGACAGGTCCATGGAATTCCCAGCATTGCTGTAAAAAGTCACTTCTACAGCCTTGACCTTTCCGGAATTCATGTAGCCAACCTGGGAATCAAGTTGACATTTCCCGTTAGTGACACTGTCTGGGAAATACATGTTAGCACCTTGCAAAAAGCTTTGTGCTGTAGTCCAATATGTGTGTATTATACTACGCATTAGTAAAATGAAATAGTAATAATTCTGTGGTGCATTAACGGTGATGACAAACATCTCACCTTGTAACGACCGAAAAATGGGTGTCGACCACCAGTAACCAGCATGTCCTCGTCTCTGTCCAGCATGCAGCGGACAGGCCTTTTGACTCTGGGTAACACAACATCAATAAACAAATGGTAAGATGGACTGCCTTCATGTAACACCTTTGTCACACTCCACAGGGTACCCAAAGTGCTTTACAACTAACACCTCACATTGACACACAGTGATACACCATTGGCATAGGGCTGCCATACAAGGTGCCAACCAGGTGCCAAACCACATCGGGAGCAGCATGGGCTTCAGTGTCTTGCTCGAGAACACTTCACCCAGGCCAGGAGCAGGGGCTGGAGTGAAACCAGTAACTAAAAAAAAAAACGTGTTGGACTTGTTGAACCTTCAAATGTAAAGTGTTGATGTTCAGGTCTTCCCAAAAAAAAAATCCAAAACCACAGTTTATTTCATGGAATAAACTCTTGTTTCTAAAGAGCACCTGTATTTGTTATATACTGTAGCAGTACAGTAGCACTCCTGACTGCCTTTTTTTGTTTTTGGCATTTAGCGTCAAACCGGTAACTTTCAGGTTGCTGGTTGACTCCTTTACTTCATGGACCACTGTTGCCCCACCATGAACAACATCATTTCTGACTGAGGCTTGTCATATTGTGAGGAATTCACATATTAATTCATATCGGTAAACGTGAATGAATTCACAAACCACAATGGAAAGTGCACATACTTTTGTGCTGCTACGGCAACAACAGTTGAGAGGACCGTACTTCTGCTCTCCTTGCCACCGAAGCCTCCGCCCATTCTCTTCACTCGACAAACGACACGATTGGCCGGTACTCCCATTGCCTTGGCAACCAAAGCCTACAGAGTAAAAGAAACGAAAAAAGTAAAGAAGCCTCTCAATAAACTCTTGTCATACTGTCTATAGTCATAATGTGGAATGTGGTTGTGCAGCTTCACAGGGCGTGACAACTCCCAACCATGGTCAACCTTAGATTCCATTCTCAGACATAGTACGTCTTGTTAAACTCCTTGCATCAAAACAAAACAAAACCCCATGCACTGTCCATTTTGGATTCAAACTATTTAATTGGAATTTTTTTTTTAAATAACAATAAAAAAAATCTGGGACAGATTTTTTTAAATAAAAGGATGAAGGCCTGAGGACCAAAAGGCTGCATTACTTTGTTTGCATGTAAAATGGAAAGTGTGCATTCTAAATTTTGACCTATAGACCTCTGGTTATCTTCAAGACCTACAGATCTCTGGTTATCTTCAGTGCAACTATTCCTCTAGAAGTGTGTTTTCTTTTAATCACCATACATAAAAATGTCTGCCGGAATTGATAAATGAGGCATGTAAAGCATAAGATGTGCAATTACAGGACACCTTTACACAGACTTTTCCCCCCTCACTTAAATAACGTGACACCTGGTCGTGACACCTGGTCACCTGGTCAGCTGGTCGTTCCTGACCTGTGTTTTGGAGGCGGACTGTGTGGACGCAAAGAGCTCCATCTCCCCGTCCTCCCCCCGCGGCACCGCCAGGGTGCAGTTGGTCTCCAGGTAGAAGTGCTCTTGGCCTCCAATGTGGATCTCACCTGGGGTGACAGAGGCAAACCGTTAGATTAGTGGTTCTCAAACATCAATCATCAGGTCGTAACTAAAGAAGCCTTTTGGGTGAAAGATGAAACATCTTCAAGGTCCAAAAAGAAGTCCAGTTGCAACTTAGCTCTTTTGACTACCATGACCTGAATAAATGAGAATCTTTGCAGACATATTCTCAAACATTTAACTGTTGTGTACCCCCTTAGACACCATGTGTCCTACCAAGACCCCTTTCGTACCACAGGCCGCTTGCTATGAATATTTACAAACAAAATGAGAACACATATGAGGGGTCTACAGGAAAAGCGGGCATGGTCACAAAATGCATAACTGAGAAAATGCAATTTATAACTTAGATTTTTTATTTGATTTTAAAAGGAAATTCTATTTCAAAACGCTTCTAGCTTGAGACTTTGCTCGTTTTACAGGATTACTTTTGAAAAATGTTATTTTGTGACTGCCCGTTTTTCACGTTGGCTCCTCATATTATATGGTGCATAAAAATGTAGTGCCACTTGTGTTGCATTGGGTTTAGTCTGAATGTAAGACCCTTGTCCTCATGTAGTCTGTACCTGAACTTTATCTTTACACTGCTGACAGCTGAGATCACATTCACAGATTTAATTTGTATACCTTGTAGAATTGGTTCAAGTACCAGCAAGGGTTACCCATACCTCATTTAGCCTACCTGATAATCACTGCATTAGACCATCTTATATTGTAATAATACTGTAATGTGCCATGACTTACAGCATGGCATGCCCATTTTGGCTGTATCACACTAAAAGCATATATGTATTTTCACGCAAATGTAGTTACAGAATACAACAGACTTAAAATCTAAATTATCCAGACGAGAGCTTAATGTGTAACCTACAGTCTTACTAATCAGTCATACAAAACCACTAGCAGCCAGAACATGCAATCAAGGGGTCGCCCAGTGGTTGCAAGACATGTGTAACAGTCATGTGTATACAGTGTATAGTATAGCCCATGACAAAAAATGAAAAGTACCTTGAAGAATGTGATCTGACTCTTTGAATCCTTGAGCCACATCTCCCTTCTTTATAGTTCTCACAGGTTGGTAAAATGACTGGCTTTCGATGGCCTCCTGATTGAGGGTGACATTTTTTTTTACAAAACAATCTCGAGTAATATGGCATACATTGTTTTTTACTTTGTCTCTTGATCTAAGACCATCTCATCCACTTGTTGCCCGAGTGAGTGTTAGGGCCATGGGGTCCATACCATCTTGCATAACACTGACACAGCAAAAAGGACAGAAGTCATTGGTCTGACCTTTGCGTTTAGCAAACAAAACCTGCAGTTTTTACAGCAGTTTCTTACAACAAGGTCAACGTGCATTTCCACTTGATTTCACTAACTAGCTCTTGGTTGAAGAATCTGCAATCTGCTGCTTTAGAAAAGTGCTAAACCAACTATGTAGTAAGACCTTAACTGACTTTAGCTTTACAGTTTTCACCTCAGGATGTAGCTGGAGAAACACCAATAAATATATTACCAGTATTACAAGTTATTAGTGCCACATCCTGTCAGTAAAGGGGGTAGATGAGAACCAGGGCAAGAGGGGGGCACCAACCTGGATGGTGACGACGGGCTTCATCTCCTCGTAAGAGATCTTAACAACTTTGGCAGCTCTTTGTGCGTGTGCCTGTGTGTCAGCCACCACCGCTCCCACTATGTGGCCCACACATGTGACCTGAAACAACCATGCACATACACACACATGCGTAAGGACACATTAACACACACAGGTACGCACCCACACAAACATACACTCACACACACACACACATGCACACGCACACGTGCACACACACACACACACACATGTACACACACACATGTACACACACACACACATACACACACACACACGCACACACGTACACACATGTATACATACACACGCGCACACACTCACATACACACTTAGAGATATGCATATATGCCTTCATAGGTTCACATTCAGAGAAAGATAGCACACTGTGGAATACATCACATGGCATTAAAAGGATCAAAGATGGTGATCTGTAACACACTGTCAAAAATATTTTTAATTTTCAATATTTATAACAACCTATGAAGTTTTCCAGTGCCACTGAATCCTGTTAATGTGTGTAAGAGGCAAAGATTAATTATTCATGAGGATTGACGTAAAGTGGAAATGCTCTACCGGGAATGTTTTGTTTACACATTCATCCAGCTCATGACAGTTCTGGTCACCATCAGCCATTGAAGGGAGTGGATCATGTGCACTGGCTTCACATTTGAGTCACTCTACAATTTGTGTACACTCAGACATTGATTTTTTTCTTTTGGTAAATAAACAGTAGCCAGGCTAGTGTTGGTATAGTGCCTACGCTCTAGTGCTATAGTGCTGTATCTTGCTACAGTACCACGTCAGGGAAATCACCTAAGGCTTCAGTTTCCCTCAATAACATTTAGCAACCAATCAGCATACAGAAATTGAAGGCAGAACCAATAGGTTTAAAGTTCAAACAAAGCGCCCAACCACAGCAAAGTAAGCATATCCTCCAAGAGAATATCCAGACATGTATGTCAGGATGCTGTTCATTGACATCAACTCAGCATTCAACACCATTATCCCTCAGCAGCTCATAAAAAAACTCGATGAGCTGGTCCTGAACTGTAACTGAAACCCTGTAAATATCTGTAAGTCGCTCTGGATAAGAGCGTCAGCTAAGTGTAACGTAATGTAATGTAATGTAATGTAATGTAATGTAATGTAATGTAATCCCTCCCATGGACACTTTTAATAGTGTGTGTGTGCACAAAGTACTGTGTCTGTATTGTCTCTACTATGTTTTAACAGTTGCGCATGTCACCAATTGTTCCAGGTGAAACGTTGTTTCGTCTCACTATGTGCGATATATATGGCTGAAACAACAATAAAGACCTGCAGTACTTGCCAGACTCTTCACACAAAGTGAAAGAATCTGGTGCACCATGTTAAATAAATACAACACGAAATTTTACTACAACTACATGGTCCTCCTCCCCTTCCACCACTGGTGCATGGTCAATAGTGTGTCACAGCTACGGTCAATTACCGTGTCCTCTGCAAGGACTGTCTCGTCATAGACTGCAGGTCCTGTCATGTTGCTGCCGCGGATGTCTTTGAAGGACACAAAGGTGACAAATCCAGGGACTGCTGAGGCCTCTGCTGTGTCAATGGATCTAATGACAGTACAGAAACAGTGTTTTCCATATGTTAAGGAATGAGTTTCTTCTATTTTCAGCTTTTGGTGATGATATGGTAAATACAGGCATTGCACATATATATACTCCTGATGTTCAGCTTGATATTGATGCTATAATGAGAATGTTTTTCTGAGATGATAATATATATTTTTAAGTAGTGAGAGTGAGGAATTCAAAAGGATTTATTGTGTACATATGAGACCAAGAACAACCACGTTTATTAACAAGACTTTGGTTTTACTATGAGTCTTCAGGTAATGAACTCCTCTACCACTGTTCTGTGAGTCTGTGAAGCAGACATCTGCCCATAATGTTTTACAGGCCCTACTGTCCAGGACTATTAACCATACAATCTGCTAGAACAGCACTCACTCTTTTGAGAGTATACTGGCTATGTGAAATGTGCTTGACAAATAAATTGGACTTGACCTCATAGATAATTGAGACGTAGCTTAAACACAAGGGGCGACATGGCTGAACTCACTTTATGCGTGCGTATGCCTTGGTGCTGGTGACCAGGGCTAGGTGGAGCTCATTTTCATAGCAGGGGATGTCATCACAGTAAATGGCCTCCCCAGTGGCCTGCTTCAGGGCAGACAGGTGCATTATGGGCCGTCCCACAACATCGTCAGTGTTCTGTCCAGGAGGCACTGCCTGTGGAGATGTTTTCAACAGGTTAGCAAGAAATGCATGAGGTAGTTGTTTAAGCGGTGCATCCTGGTTTGATCAACAGCTATTACATTTGTTTTTCGATTATAGTGTCAGAAAAGTGTCACTAATGTAAAATATTTGTGTTTGTTTTCACACCCAAGAAGCCAATTATTTGCCTCTATTTATAATATGTGCAATACAAATAAACGAAACCCATCTAGAGCTTAACCTGGTATAGTTGGACACTTGAGGGAGTTTCTGCATGAAAGATCTCAGTGGCACTACTGTAGTCTGGCCGCACATCTTCCACAATGACACCCTGTAAATAAGGCAAATGGCTTTAACAGGATCTCTGTCATTTAAACAATGTACAACAACATTTTTAGGATGTCTTAAGTCTTACGACATTAGTTGTTTAAGGTTATATTATCAGGGTGACACACACCAGTACCAAATCAAAAATATAAAATAAAGATAAGATACAGATACAGATGAAACAGAGATTTAAAATATATAATTTAATTCTGATTCTGCTGACAGGATTGAGCACATTCATTTAACCATGTCACTTTCCCAAAGGTTGACCTGTTGACCTGTGATTGCTAATGCAATGACACCAAAGCACTCACATCCTGAGTCAGCTTGTGCAGGACGGTCAGGTAGAACTTGAAGAAGAGGCTGATGGTCAGGGTGCGTCTGTAGGTCACCATCCCTCCCGGCACAGAGGGGGCCAAGGTCATCTCCTCCGCCAAAGACACGCAGGCATCCTCCAGCAGGCTCTCATTCCACGGCCTGGCACGCAGGACACCAATCACACACATCATATTTAGCAAGAGCTTGCAGTTGTGTTGTAGCCTGAGTACATTCGGATCACACTGATAATAAACTCATTATAAAATAATAAATGACCCAATAACCCGAGGATCATAAAAGCAGTCAGTGCGTTGGTGCCCTACAAATTTTATATATATCTACCACAACAAAAACAAACAAAACAGAGACCTGAATAGCATTGATAGAACTGTTCACATCTATTTGTAATGGTAGGATGGAGGTTGCATATTTGTCAGATGCTTCTATTCAAAGCAAGATACAGCATTTAGAACAATCAGCATTTAGAAACAAACCCCGGTCGGTGTTTTGAGTGACAGAGCTAACTATTACACACACTAACACCACAGTCAAGACAGATGTGCGCAGCTGACAAACCTGCCCAGAAGCTTCTTGCTGGTGCCACTGGCCAGCACGGTGGTGGGAGCCATTCCTCCATAGCTCAGCTGCAGGTCCTTGACGACGTTGGAGCCCTCTTCAAACAACACGTTCATCCCACAGGTGACGATGGAGATGTCATCCTCTCGACGCGGCGACTGCTTGAAGGCGGAGAAGTACTGGCCCTGGAGCACAGAACAATAAAGACATAGGTCAGGGTTTTCTAGTGACTGTCCAATGGCCTGTGCACTTTACGTTTGTGAGTGGTACCTCTAATAATAAGAGATAAAATGTGGCTGGCTCTGCACACATGATGTCTGTACAGTACATACTCCAAATGTACATAATTCAGCATTGTATAAACTTTGTGTATATCATGTTCGTGTACTCTGTAATATGTAGACTTTTGCTTGATTTTATTATTTGAATTATATATTAATACTTATGTTAATGTATATTATTATGTTATATACTAACATATATTATATTATTATATGGTCATATTGATATTAATTACAATGTTTGGAAAGCACTTTAAATGGTAATGTGAATAAAAGAACTGGGAAGTGATTTCTTTACATCCCATTATCTGACATATAGGCTTGCATGATTTACCTTTTTCGTGTATGGGATCTCAACTGACAGCAGAATCTCCTCAGGCTTAAGGATGGTTTTCCGGTAGCCTGGGAAGAACTGCCCATCCATCTGAACCACACGTGTTCCTCCTAGAACAAACATTAAAGACTTTAAGGGACTCTGGTTTGTGAGGGGCTGTATTGTATATGAACATGTCAAAGGCCTTTGGAAGCCTTCACATAAACCAGTGCTTCTCAAATATTTTCTGTTACGCCCCCCCTAGGAAGAAGAAAACATTTCGCCCCCCCCCCCCCCCCAATCTCCACCGTAACTGTAATAGTATCATTTGTCTATGCACATCTGCAATATGCACATCTGCATAACACTGACATAAACACATACTTGAATAACTGTAAGATTACAGAAATTACCAGTCAATACTACCTTGGCTGCTTGACAAGTACAGTAAAAGTCATAAGCAATGATGATGCAAGAACTTCTGAATCATTAACTTTCTTTCACCACTGCAAGTCAAAAACTACCCAACGGACGGTAAAGCTCAAAATCAGAACTTATTTTTGTGTAGTGTTTTTTGGTGATAAAGTAAATGAGACACATTTAACATCAATACAAGATTTTGACATTTCCTCATACTTAAATTAAGCTCTAAAAACAGCCTTTCGATTGTCTCCGTTGATTTGAGATCTTACATGCTCTTGTTATTTCTCATTTTCTCATTTCAAACCTTGATTGGCTTACAACTGAACTTGCACAAATGACACTGAAAACACTGAAAAAAATGATCAGCACTCAGTTACACTGCAACACTGCAATACAATGTCACTGATTGCATTATGTGTGACAGTGGGTTTCCCCCACAGACTGGTTTCACGCCCCCATTGTAACCATTTCCCAGAATACCTGTGCACTTTTTCTTTTTTTTAAAGCGGATGTGTAGATATGTTTACAGTTCACAGTCCTGGATTAATTCATAACCCCGGAGAGCAGCGCAAAGTTTATGAGACAGGCCTGCCCATAATCTGGTCCTATCCTATCTCTCGCTCATATCTGTCCTCCTCCTTATCGCCGCTGCTCAGAGAAATGATTACCCTCTACCGTCTACCCTACTGTACCAGGGCACATACACAAACACACACGACTGCTTACGGCACCTTTGGACGCCAGAGTTAGCCTGCACGCTGCAGCCATGAACACGGGGTTCAGGTCAGAAATAGGGCTGGCGGTCATGATGTTTCCTCCCACAGCCTGAAATGAGACGGGGGGGAGGGGGCACACATCAACGCGCCATATGAAACTACATACACTGCAGTTTGTTAACTGTTCAGCTGCATGTACAGTATTGTTTGTATTGTTTTTGTTTGACACACTGCCCAGATGTAGATAATAAAATATAATAATAATATAATAACATAATAATAACAATCACAATGAAATCATAATAAAATTCTAATCATAAACCAATACATCCACTTACCTGACATCTGCGTGTTCTAACAACATATCTCTGATTTACAATTACCTAAGATCACTTATCCCATTCAAATATTTTGCTTTCATGAATTTCTTATGTATGCTAGTGTGGTGTAACATAGTATAGTATAGTTAAGTATAATATAGTATAATATAGTGTAGTACAGCACAGTACAGTATAGTACAGTGTAGTACAGTATACTGTAGCATAGTAAAGTAAATTGAAGTACAGTTTAGTATAGTAAAGTAAACTAAAGTATAGTATAGTGTAGCACAGTACAGTATAGTACAGTGTAGTACAGTATACTGTAGCATAGTAAAGTAAATTGAAGTACAGTTTAGTATAGTAAAGTAAACTAAAGTATAGTATAGTGTAGCACAGTACAGTATAGTGCAGTATACTGTAGTACAGTACAGTATAGTAAAGTAAACTAAACTTAAGTATAGTATAGCATAGTATAGTACAGTACAGTATAGTGCAGTATACTGTAGTACAGTACAGTATAGTAAAGTAAATTAAACTAAAGTACAGTATAGCATAGTATAGTACAGTACAGTATAGTTAAGTTAACTAAAGTACAGTATAGCATAGTATAGTACAGTACAGTATAATATCAGTGACGTACTGCAACATTTCTTATCTGCAGACCAGCAAACCAGCGCAGCTGCTCCAGTATGGCCTTGAAGACCTCGGTCTGGTGTGGGGGCAACGTGGCCACTGCTGTGCGTAACACGTCCCCCATCACAGTCAGTGTGCACGATGCCCCAAACACAATCCCTTCAACACAAGCACATGAGGGTTAGGAGTCACCGGGTGAATGTAGCATCACTCCTCTCAGTAGTAATGCAGGAATATAGAAAACATACACATTACATTACACTTAGCAGACATTTTATCCAAAGCGACTTACAAAAGAGGACATACACAAGGTACATACACACCACAAAAATGAAGACATATTTTTATGTTTTCATGGTATTCCAAATTAATTTTAATTTAGACATAAACAAAATTGCCAAAATTGCTAAATCAGATCAAGCTAAATCGGGTGTTTTTATAAAATAAATAAATAAATCAATGTTTCACCAAGGTTAAGTCTAGAATCTTTAATAAAGATAATGCTACATTTCACATTTTTAAATGTGAATTCATCTGAAGAGCATATGTCATATGTCAGTAGCATGCTTACCATCCTTGGTGTGCTGTATGCTGTTAAGCTGTGGGATGTAGGCCGGCGCGAGGATCACTGGGTACAGCAGGTTTTTAAACTTCATCTCAATACCTAAAGCATTACAAGATTTACTCACAAGTGGGCAATAGGAAGCTCAGTGGGTACATTTACAAAAGCACAAAACTGTATCATATGAAATCACCACGTCAACTATAAATGCTAAACTGTATCTGTGCTAGTTGTAGGCAACTGGACTTCTATTTGGAGCTTGACTTCTATTCATTCTATTCTGTTCTAGTCATTTAAACTAGAAAGTGATAGGTTTTTTTTTTGCCAAAGGCTATCTAAATGTTGACGTGTAAATGTTTGCAATAAAACAGACAGATGCACTGCCCAAAGGGTCAAATATAGGCTGTGGTCATATGCCTGCTACGATGAGACCATCTCAAATATGGCAGTGTTCATCTCCAGCAGAGTTTGTATAGTTTAGAATTTTTTTGGTAGCTTTTTTTTAGGTTATCCAGTCTTTCAGTGTGGGGAATTGATGTCAGTTTAGTTTCAGTTTATTTTTACATGTGCAAAAACAATTCTAATTTCTAATTCCTAGATTAGTTTTTATTTGGCCTTAGTATTTTGTCAGTTATCACAAGGAAAACCTTGATATATAGACATTGGAAAAGAGAAGAACCAAGAACAACATGAGCTCAAGCATCATTTCTTTACTTCAATGTAGGTTAATCTACATAGCGTCTCAAGAATTCCAACAGGAGAGAGGAAAGTAACAGAAAGTAAGTTTTTGTTATTTTTGTAGTATTTTTTTTTTCTATTTTTTTTTTCTCTTTAATTAATCAAAATTTTAATGTTGGTTCAAGCTTTAGTTTGCTTTAGTTTGCTTGACCTTAAATTACCCAGGTACATACATACCCAGGTACAGTGGTCCCTCGCCATATCGCGGTTTACCTTTCGCAGCCTCGCTGTTTTGCGGATTTTTTTTAGTGCATGCAATCTCCTGTACAGTACAGAATGCGCTCAGCTTGTAAAATTTACATAAATCTTCCACCGCTAGCTGTGTGACTCTGAAGTGCTGTATGTTTGCAAGTGTGAACTTTGCCTGTCTGAGAAAAGTGTATAAGTGTAGTGAGGGGGTTTACAGCCTTAAAACATCTATAATAATTGTGAAAAAATAAAGCTGACTACTTCGCGGATTTCGCCTATCGCGGGTTATTTTTAGAACGTAACTCCCGCGAATAACGAGGGACCACTGTATATATATATACATATATATATGTGTGTGTGTGTGTGTGTGTGTGTGTGTGTATGTGTGGGTTAGGGTTGTGTGTGTGTGTGTGTCTGTGTGTGTGTTTTAGTAAACCTATTTTTTTTTATTCTTTCTTTTCTTCTCTTTTCTCTTCTCTTCTCTCCTTCGGCAAGTCAAGCAGTCTCACCTACTTCAGTGTTCCCGACCACCAGTTTGGCGTCTGGATAGCACGCCTTCAGGTCCAGGAGCTCTGTGAGGGAGCTGGGCTGAATCCACAGCAGCCGCTCTCCTCTGAATCTCACCTCCCCCAGAGGCTCTTTGCTCATGCTCTGCAATGGAACGACAACTCTGAATATGCACGTGTGTGTGTGTGTGTGTGTGTGTGTAGTGTGTAGTGTGTAAGGTGCGAACAATCTTCATTGTGATTTTTTTCCTACTAAAACTATAAATAAGATCAATAGGATGCACTTATTATTATATTTATGCACTTGTGTTGAAGGCATAATCTAAAGAACAGAAAATGTTAATTATGCCACCAACCATTAGTTCTGGTGGAAATATAACTTCCTGTGTTGGATCCAGGGGCATAAACTCCGATGGGTCATAGAGTGGTTGATCTGACATGGTTGAATTCCCCTGCAAATAAGGACATGAATACATAACTAATGATAGCTTGAGACCAAGGGAAATGTTGGTAATGGAACATAAAACAGGTGATTAAATTTTGGTGAATGTAGGTCAAGAATATTATGAGAAAATTGCGATAGCCCGCTGACGAGGGATGAGTTATGTTTTAAGTCATGAATGAATTTGAGTGAAACTGACTTTCAGGAAGTGTTGATAATGGCACAAACAGCCTGTGGTGTAATGGCAAACGATAGAAACAATTGCACAGCCTACACCTGGCCTATATCGCAAAAATAAAAGAGCCTACATTGCAAAACTTGGTTCATTGGTTACCTGCCAAAAAGTTTGGAACATTAACACAGGAAATGCTATTAACGGCATAAAAAAAGTGTCTGCGCTCTCCGAGTGCTTTTGTAGTTTGCCACTGATATGTGTCTCCCCCTGCTAGGTTTCATTCACCATCTCTGGTTTCATCTCTGTCATCCCTGTTTTCTTCATTGACTCTGGTCTGGGTTTTGGTTTTGGGTTTTGGAACGACAACAAAAACCTACTTGACCACAGTACTTGACTTGACTTGATTCAGTTTGATGATTCAACAGGTTGGACGTACATTGATGTGGTCTTCCTTGTGTCCATTGGTGAAGTCTGGGTTTGTGGCGTTTCCATTCATCATACAGCATCCGTTTGCCTTTCCTCTCCCTCCACAGCACCCCCCCTCCTGTAGCTATGCCAGACACAAGCACGTCAGGAATACAAAGCCTGCTGACAAGTCATCATATATACACACACACACACACACACACACACACACGAGTTATGGAGGCTATACATATGTGCACACACACACAAACACATCAGAAATACTTAGCCTGATGGCAAGTCATTATATGTAAAGATGAAAGAGGATATATGTATATCATTATGTCGGTTGTTGTCCCTCAATGGTGGAACAACCTACCATTCGCTACAAGAGTGGCGACATCCCTCTTGACCTTTAAAAAACTTGTCAAAACCCTTCTTTTCTGAGACTGCTACCCTTCCTAACAAAACTAATCTCTACTAACTAACTCTTTACCTAGGTGCCTCATGCTCGTATGAGTGTGTGTGTGCAGGGGGCAGGTGTGTCTGAAGTGTGCCTGCTCCGGGATACTTACCTAAGGCACATGTATCTCCTTATAGACTAGCCTATAGGCTATAGCTTTGCTGCACAGGTCACAGACTATAGCTGGTATACCAGTTATGAGCTATGGCCTGTGACCTGAGAAAGGAATTACCAGCAAGCTCAATAGTAAATGGCATATGTAAGCGTACCTTTGTAAATGTCTTGTAGCCTTCCAGAATGGGCCTGTAGCCGGTGCATCTACACAGATTACCTACACAGCAAAGGAGATTAAAAAAAAAAACTTTACACAGAGCACTGGCAATGCACATTACTTGTGAGGTATTTAAGTCAACAACACATGGTCCTGATTCAGTCATCTCAAGCTGGACAGGAGCCACGTTCTCAAATGCCATTACATTCTCCACACTGTAAAACCTGCTGCTTAGAACCAACCTAAAAATACTTTTAAGATAAGGTGCTGCATGGATGTTATGTTGTTTAACTTAACACTATTTAACTATTTGACTAACATAATCTGTGTTCATAATACTTGAAAAAATATTGTTGAGAAAAATAGTGCAAGTTAAGCCACTGTGAAAAAGACCCAACCCATATGTTGCCTAAATTGTTCTCAAGTTAGTTCTAGGCAGCCATTTTTACAGTGCACCCATCAGTTGTCTGCAGCACTGGTACTGCGATGGATGGCACACCTTGAAAAGCCTCCTCCACATCCGGCAGGGTTGGCTGGGGGTTGTTTCTGAGCAGGGAGTACATAGACATCACAATCCCAGGGGTGCAGAAGCCACACTGGGAGCCATGGGCTTTGGCAATCCGCTCCTGCAAGGCAAGGCAAGGCAAGGCAAGGTTATTCGCACAGCACATTTTATACACAAAGGCAGTTCAATGTGCTTAGCGAAAATAAAAGCAAAGAACAATATGTAAAAGCGTAAAAGATAAAATAAGTGTAAATGCTTAAAAGTAAAATATAAGAATAAGGTAAATAAAAGACATATTTTATAAAAAAAAGAAAGAAAAAACACAGTAATTAAAGGCAAATCATTAGCAGAAAGCATCTGAAAACAGTTGATGAACAGTTGCTGAACAGTATGCTAAATTGCATGCTGTCCTGCAGACAGTAGTTATCAATATTATTTATCTCATCAGGTGACACATATTACATAGAGAAAATTGAACATTAAATGGGACAAACTATTACATAATGAAAAATAGACAAGCTGAATATTTGTGTAATAATACTGTATGTGATTGTCAAATTTAACAGAAAGTCATTTGGTTGGATAAACCGAAAAAATGCCATTGACATGTTGCATAGCCTACTATATATGAGTATGAGTATGCATATACTCAGACTTCGGTGTTAGAATGAAGTTTCTAACACCCTGCTAATGTGTGCTCGCTTGCCTGAACAGGGTGTAGTTTGCTGGCAACGCTGCCGATTCCCTCCACAGTGGTGACGGCACAGTGGTGCAAAGAGCAGAGGGGTGCTAGGCAGGCATTAACAGCATGGTGCCTGAGACAAGGGTAGTTAAGGACATCTTCACACAATGTTTATGTTAATGGTTATGATTCTTGGTGGATTCTTTTATCCAAAGCGAACCCCAATATAAAAAAAACACATTATAAACAACAATAATTGTCTAAAATTTGAAAATATATCAAAGATTTTAGGAAGAATTTAAGCATAACTTGCAGAGGCTAGTAAATCAGAAACATTATTAATCAACGCAAGTTTATTTGTACAGGTGCGTGCCTGCGTGTGTGCGTGAGAAAGAGAGAAAGACAGACCGACAGAGAAAAAAAGAGAGAAAGACAGATTGTGTGTGTGTGTGTGTGTGTGTGTGAGAGAGAGAGAGAGAGACAGAGAGAGAGAGACTGACCAATGAGCAGCTGTTTAAAAAGGATACACTAAGCGGTTGTGGTGGCGGTGGAACTTGGAGACCATGACAGTGCAGGCCCCACAGCCTCCCTCTGCACAGCCCAGCTTGGTCCCGGTCAGACCCACTGACAGTTGGCAGGGTCAAAGAGTGGTAGCAATAACACTTCACAGTACTACTTGGTGAGTTAAACCAAGGAGTTTATTTCAGAAACAACACTCTCATGTCTTAACATTACCTGAAGCAGAACAACATGGCCTTTAAATGAAAACACAGAGCATGTTAGCTTTATTTCATTTTAGGGCATCTGAAGAAAAAATTGTGCAATAAAAGAATTAAAGTCTAATGCGGGAGAATAGAAATTCGGGTTGATACTATAGCACAAGGTTACCAAGGCAGAGGTCATACGGGATTGTTTGGTATAGACGCCTTAATTATGACAAGTTCACCTTGTAGCCTAAGGCTAAGCACTTGGCCTACTTGTTTTTTTTTTTCACTGTCTAACAACAAACCTGCAAGTCCCTATACCTCTACCTCAACACACAGCCCCGCAAGGGTACAGCCTCAGTATTACAGAGTCTGCTGATAGTGGGTGGAATTTGAACTAAGGATTAAAATAGTCACGAATAGTGTTTACTTTGTGGAAGTTCAAAAACCATTGGCTTGGGTTCAGAATGAAGGTTTTGGTAGGAATGCCTCTTTCTGTGATCAAAACAATGACTGTTCCAGCAGCATTTTAGTGATGGATTTTGTGGAACTTAACATGACAAAGGAAAACATACTGAATGTCTCTGATGTTTAGGTTCTTTTTTTTTAAAATAATTTAGTTTATTCTAATTTTAGTTGGAAATCTTTAAATTGCTGCATTAGAGTGTTTTACAACTATTCTATAACAGGTGAGAGTAATATGTAGAGGTATATATAGAGGTTTTATAAGTATATAAAAGAATAGAGACAGAAATACGTGTTGAGTATGAAAGGTGCATAGATATTCCTGGGGTGTGAGAGGCACAGAGACAGTGAGCCTTTAAAGTGGCGCAAGCGTTAGTTGAACTAAAGTCTGCAAGTACAAGTCTGACTCTTTTTATGATGTCAACAGCCCAGTGTTAGGAAATAAGAGGCAGCCTATAAATGCAATAGGCGCTGTTATAAATGTAAAATGATTAAAAGTCACTGCCATTTAGGCTACAAAGTACGATTTTGTGCGTTGAGCGGTTTAAGGCAGATTAAACGCACCAAATCGTTTTTTTTTAATAGTAAACATTTAAATCAGGCTTAACATCTGATTTTGGGTCTTCTAGATCTAAGCATTTCCGTCCAGACAACATTAAACAGCGGCACTATTTTAAGGCAAGCTCAAACGATAGGCTTAGACTGGATACATTTTCTCCTGAGGTAAGTTAAAAGTGTCATCTCCGGCTCAGCATTTCGCTCCAATATCTGTAATGAATAAATATAAAATGTCATAAACATACTTCAGCCAATTGTTAACCAGGGGTGGCGTGACCTGTACATGACTATATGTCAATTTATATGTTAATAACTATAGGTTAATTTGAAGCATCTCAGAATTTCCATTGTACCCCTTTTTTTCTGTCAACTCACCCTTTTCCCATTCACAAAGAAAATAAGTTCATCCCCAGGTGGATCCATGGTTGATTTTTTCTCTCTGTCAGAAGTCGACATGCTTCTGATGCACTTGTGCACCGTTTCGGTCTGAAGAAAGTAATCAGAGAGAGGAGGGCACAGGACGGTTATCACACCCGTGTTCAGTTGCTGGCTGCCTCGAGCACGTGACCAGTTATATTACCCGATGACAGATAGTTTAAGGGCAGCATCAAGGTAAGACATGACGGCACGAGACAGTACGCAATGCAGCAAGAAATATTGCCACCAACTGTCGGTACAGGTATGTTTTCAAAATCTTAACATATGGATTTCATTCACTGGATTAAAAGCTAAGTTTTTGAACCACCGAGGGTACATTCTTTTACCACCTTTACTCTCACATGTTGAAACACTGGAGATATTGCGCCCTTCCACAGTTGTCTATTGCAACTGCAAACAATGTCAAGATAAGGCAATTCTCGATGCAACCTGTAAATTCTTGGTGAAGGGGAATTACCGTTTTGTCGTTGGTCAACAAAAGAAAGGGATCTTTAAAAAGAAATTCAGTGAATGATTTTTTTTACCTCAGGTAGGCTACACCTGTGGACACAGGTGTTATGAAATAAAGGTATGCAGGCAGTAAATGTTTTGAGCACTTTTAATGAGGATTCCTTTTGACAAAAAAAAATAAGGAAAACACAGTGTGCTGTTGAAATGACTCATACAAAAATGATATAAAAATAGTGCATAAACAGTCTAACCCAGGAAGGGCACTACAGTGTATTGCTGAATGACTGTCAGAATAAAAGTTCTATTTAGCTAGCATGATTGTAAACGAAGTTAGAAAATGAGATTCCTTGTTCGTACAGTACATCTGTGGCAGATTGTGGTAGATTGATGAATACTGACTTTCATTTTATCAATGACTGCGGAATATGCTGCTGTTTGTTGTTTTTTATTTTTTTGGAATCTCACGATGCCAGACTGTTGCAGAATGCTCTCATGTCCTGTCATCACAAAACATCAAGGCCAGTGTACTGCGACGGGGCTGCAAAACCCTATTCCAAAGTAGCAAACTGTGGTGATGTCCTTGTTGTGATGTCCTGAGAGTCCAATGAGGAGAGTTCTAGTGAGCTGATCCCTGAGGATGCGAGGGCTCCATCTGCATGAAGGAAGGGATCCTTATATACCCACATCAGAGGCGATTCTAGACACTGTTGGGGCCCCAAGCAAAAAAATGCAACTTTTATTGAGAACTGCAGTGCCCTCGCTGCAGTTTAAATGTCGTCAGGCCTCTGAGGCTCTTTAGTGGCCTGGTTCCCCCAGGTAGTTGCCTGTATCGCCCTGTTGGCTAGCTTATGCCTCTGACCCAAAGGAGGGACGGTCGTACAGATCCCAAATCTCACTCAGCCAATCCGCTGCGGAGGCAACAACTGTCCATGGCTTGTGGGCACAGGGGGTGGGGGTGGGGGGGGTGGTTCCAGGCCCCTAAGAATTAAAACTAGGAAACGTCTAGCAGGTGAAAGCCTCCGTTAGCTTCCCTCAGCTTCTCCTTCTTGCGCATCTGCACCAGGGCAAACACCACTCCGGGCAGCGTGTTGCGTCCGTGCAGGCCGGATCTGGTAGTGAGACGTTCTGCATAGCTGGAGCTGGACCTAGGGGTAAGGTGACATCATTTGTTTAGCAGGCATTTTCTTGAATCCATGTTGACTTGCACAAGGTGTGAAATCAAAATCTAATTAACTGCATGTGTGTAAAAAAATGTAAATACAAAATGTGAAATCTATCAAGGTAAAAAATGACCAAATGTAATAAAAAACAAATGAACAAATAAAGTATGAGCTGTGGTGAGGGGTGTAGGTGTCAGCACAAAAGCTGAAACCCCACCTGTGCTCTCGGCTACTGATGAAGTAGGTGCGGACGGCGCCCTGCCTCTCGCTCACGCCCTTCACGAAGATGTCGCCACGCAGCTCGCGCTTGAAGCCGCGCTCCGCCAGGATCTTGCCGGTCCCCTCGGGCACCTGGATGCGCCCGCTCACCCCCGTGCTGTCCATGCGGCTGGCCAGGTTTACCGTCATGCCCCAGATGTCATACTGGGGCTTAGTGGCACCAATCACCCCGGCTATCACCGGACCATGTGCAATACCTGAAAGTCACCAGAAGAGAATGGTAACAGTGGGTCAGAAACGTACGTTTTTAAGGGATTGTTAAAAGCATTTGAGCTGTTGTAGTGTTTTTTTTATGTATTGTTGTGTGAGTGTACATGAATGTAAGCCTCACCACAAATGATGTTACCTTACAGAAAAATAAAGTTATCTTCTCTTGACTTGACTTGTACTCTCTAGCTACAATCTTAAGATGATGATACATAGGAAGCTTTTTTTTTGAGTAATACTGGCAACATGATAGGCTTGTAATGTTCTGATTGAATGACCGTGACAAGAAGCCTGCTGCTAATACAAGCTCTCCTTTTAATCTTGTGCAAATTAGTTCTGTGCCTGGGTACACAATTACAAGCTCATAAATAACAGACTGAATTGAATAGTTAATCTGTCTATGTAGGCGGATCATTTTGTTATTTTTAATCAGTGAGAATGACTGCATCTGCTTCAGCCAGCTGCAAATAGGCATGTTTACCAAATTTGTGCCCAGGGACCAGGAGCCCTGCTTCTGCATCCCACTTAACATACCTGACATATCTTAAATATGCGACTGAATTCACTATGCAAATGTGCTCATCAGATTGTGTGTAGGCTGTGTATTTGACAACTTCTGGGACTTATATATAACAACCAATATTAGATCCAGTAGCACTGGTTCCAATGATAAACTTAGTGACATGAGTTAAAATGTGTTCCAAAAGCTGGCATATTGCTTTTTTATCCAGAATCTAATTTCCTTGAATTGATGTCCCTTTGTTATGTTCATTTGTTAGTAAATTAGTTTTCAGTCTGCCTGCTGCCCATCAGGAACACGACAGCAAACCAGTAACACACACCCCAGGGTGTGCTGAATGAGCACGAGCAGCGAAACCTTGCTTCTGTTAAATCACATCTACTCAGACTGCTGTCTCAAATTAAGACCATTACTCTCTCTCCTGTGCCGTGGCCTGGTATAGCCTTGGCGTTATCACAGCTGGATTCATTTCACCAGGAGATGGATACAATCGAGCAAAACTACAAATTCAATAAGCACTTTGGTGTGGTGAGATGTTACAGCTCAGTTACCCACTGTTGGTTAGTTTAATTCACTTTTCTGTTTCGCCTCGTGTATAGGATATACACATCTGTAGGTAGTCTTTAAGGGACCTTCCACCTTAAGTGTGGGCAATGATACTTATCAGACAGCAGGCTACACACCAATGCGAAGCTGGAAGTTGTTGGCTGTGACTTTGTTGATCTCCTTCAGAGTCTGCTGCATGGCTAGAGCGAAAAGCGCTAGCTCACTAAGGTGGGCCCATTCATCGGCACTAGCCTAGGGGACAGAACAAAATGGAGTCATTTAGTCACAGGAGGAGGATGTTACAGTGCAATTGCATTGTCAAGTTAGGCAATGAGAAACTTACAGGCCTGTCAGGAGACAGCCCAGAAGCAGCCATGTAACAGCTGCCAATAGTCTTGATTTTCTCAATGTCTTGGAAGAAGCTCTCATCAAGCAGCTAAAGATAAAAAAACGAAACATTTAATGACATTAAATTCTTTTTACTTTGAGTGTTTTAGTCTGCGACTTTTTTTTTTAAATCACAGGTCATTTAATCAGACAGACATTTTACAACGTAATACATAACCCAATGACCTATAATAACGGACCTTGATAATCTAAGGAGGAAAAAATGTCGTAAAATTACTATGATAACATTTCATCTCAGCCAAGTTCTTTGTATTTGTCACATACATTAGTACAAATGCTGTACATTCAAGTCAAGTTTATTTGTATAGCACATTTCATACACAAAGGCAGTTCAATGTGCGTAACAAAATAAAAGCAAAGAACAACATGTAAAAGTGTAAAAGACAAAATAAGTGTAGAAGGACAGAAAAAACAAGTATAAATCAGCTCAAAGGCCACTCAAAAGCCAACAACGAGTGAGAAAAACAAGTAGGCTAGATAAAGGTGGCTGTGAGTTCTTTGCCTCACCTCATCAAAGTCAGCTATGATTTCGTTAAGGAGTCTCAGGCAGTCTATGTCTTCATTGTCGAGCTCCTTCTGTTCATAGTAGTCAGTGAACCCTGGAATGGAGGCAAACAACACCCCAACCCTCTCATAGGACTGGGAGTAAAGGTCCTGCACGACAAAAGTGGATAACAATTTACATTACATTGCGCTTAGCCAGAACGACTTCGTTATTTTAGGTTCAGGGTACAGTCCCTGGAGCAATGTGGGGCTAGATGCCTTTCTCAAGGGGTTAGATGCCTTTCTGCCAAGGTTCATGTCTCCAAAGGTTCATGTAAAGGTGTCTTGTGTGTAGTGGACTGAGATATATAAGCTCATTTCTAAACCAGATCATGAGAAGCATTCTGAAGCCATAAGCATGTCATGACCGTAGCTCATCATAAGTGGCGGAACACACTAAGACTGCACTAAATAAGATGGGGTGCATAACTGATATCTAACCAGCAGTGGAAAAGAAGCATATATATATATAAAATGTTTGTGTTTTAAGTTTACTGTGGGAGGAATACCTCTTGAGATGTAGCATCTCATTTTCGAGAGAGTCCCTCCCCAGTAAGACAGTACAATAGCAAAGACAATACAAAAGACAATGCACGGCTTCTATTTCAGGTATTTAAGCAGGACGAGACTAGGGTGGATACTTCTGTGGAGTGCTACCTTACCTCATTATGTCGCTCTCTGGCCAGGAAGTGCTGTGCCACGTGGGCAGGCAA
This sequence comes from Coilia nasus, assembly GCA_027475355.1. Classification (NCBI taxonomy): domain Eukaryota; kingdom Metazoa; phylum Chordata; class Actinopteri; order Clupeiformes; family Engraulidae; genus Coilia; species Coilia nasus. The sequence goes on from CM050205.1 coordinate 10,870,866, forward strand.
GATGTTGTACAGCAGACATTCGTTGTGCTCCCTCTGTTCCTTCATGTCCTCCACTTCCTGCCGGGCCTGCAGACGCCACAGGAAGTCCAGCCTCGCTGTTGCCTCCAGCTAGGTAAACGGCAGACAGACATTTTACTCCGTAGCCTCTTAGCGCGTCACCGTATCACCGGCGCTACGACTCACTGGGACTGAAGAAACGTAACTACAACATTACAACACTACTACGATATTACAGAAAGTCTTCAGTAACATATTACAGCTTGGTCATTGCCATTCTGGTAACAACAAAGTTATAATAGCGGGTGCGTCTTAAGGGGTTAACTTCAAAATTGTATAGAGTACAGTTTACTTACATCATTTTATTAAAAATGTACTGCCTTACACTGACATAATAACAGGTAAGACACATGCAAGGTGCAATTAAATGATGTCACAGTTTGTGTAACAGTGTGTTGACAGTTTTATTGTTTATTTACAACCACAAATGTCTGTCGGTTGTTCCTGTACTCATTAACGTACCTGTCGACTGTTATAGAGCACAGCGATGACAAACATGATCATCAGCAACACTGAAATGCCCTGTCTTCTGAGGTGCTGGGATCTGTGGAAAAGATTGAAATAAACGAATTACATTACATTACATTACATTACACTTAGCTTACGCTCTTATCCAGAGCGACTTACAGATATTTACAGGGTTTCAGTTACAGTCCCTGGAGCACTGTGGGGTTAGATTGCCAGACCAACTCCTTAACCACTAGGCCACAGCTGAATTACTTTTTATCCACCAAAGATGCAACAAAAGTTGGCACTGTGATATTTCTGTGTTGGACAACCTGTGCAGCTGTACCTCTGGAGTTGGCCATTGTGATGCTGTTGGATGAAGAGCATGTGCAGTGCTTCTTCTATGAGGTACGTGTACACGGTGATCACCATCAGCAGCACCATTAGCTTTAGCAAGCAGCTAAGCCTCAGGAACACGGCACATGTTACCATGGCGAGGACACCACTCAGCACAAAGTACTGGAAGGGGAATAACACGAGGTAACGCCACTTTAGAGGGAACTGCTAATATTCCGGTATAATAACTTAAACGAATAAAATCAAAACAGAAAAACAAAATCACAGTCACAGATTTAGTATATACAAGTAAGTAAGGCATAGCAAGAGACGCCATTTTAATGATTACTTTTCTGGTATTTCGTTTTTTTTTTATTGCTTTCTCACAGTCATAACACTATAGCACAACACAATAACATAAACGCAATATAATAATTACTTTTCTGATTACTATTTACTCTGTGATGTTTATGGTAAAACATTTATGTAAAGGCCCACCCCTGTCATGAGGTGACCTCAGTAATTGGTATTTTTTTCTCTCACCTCAGGATGTGTGCAGATGTTTGCAGGTGCATCTGCTGGTGGCTGGTGGGAGTTCACGCTGGCCTCCTCACCCTCAGGCTCCACGGTGTTACACCACAGCTGCAGGAGGAGGTGAAGGGGAGAGTAAGAGCTATTTAGCAGATGCTTTTACCTAAAGTAGTGCACAAACATTTGCAGGATTTCCGGACAGCGTCCTGGTAGGCAGTACTGTGAGTGACAATGCCAGACATTGCACCGCAATTATCTGTATTGCAATAATCAATCAATCAATCAATCAATCAATCAATCAATCAATCAATCAATCAATCAATCAATCAATCAATCAATCAATCATTTAGTCTATCCATTAATCAATTAACCAGCAACCAACTGACAGACAGATCAACCAACTGACTGACCAACCAACCAATTACTCAGTGGTAGTAGCAGTACATTTCACTCTTGATCCAACACGGTCAAAAACTCATGCATGTTCAAATAGACTTATAAACACTTACTGTATCGTAGTACACTTTTATTCATTACTTTAATCAGTTTCGTATAGCACACAACAGCATAGACTGTGTTACTTGGGGACCATCAGGGACGTTTCTCTGTGCTAACGTACAATGTCCGAGGAGGCCGCTCCGAAGTTGATGGCGATGGCAGTGAGGGTGAGGAGGTTGCGGGCACTCTTGTTCTCCTGGATCCAGCAGCACAGGTACTGCAGCGCAGGAGGCGAGAGCTTGAACTCCTCCGCCAGAGTCACCACCAGCAGCAGGGCATACACAAGCAGGAAGAGGGAGAACTGCACTATCATCGGACATATTCTGAGAGAAGGAGAGAGGGAGAGAAAGAGAGAGAGAGAGAGAGAATAAGAGCGAGACAGAGAGAGAGAGAGGGAGGGACAGTTTGAAATCATAACCCCTACTTGAATTGATATCCCCTACTTAAATTGTGATTCAACTTAAGTAATTAAGACAAAACAAAAATAATACAAGTAAAATGAAAATGTACATTTAAACAAATAACAAAATTTCAAAACAGAAATAGCAATATGCAAAGAGAAAGTCAGAGACATCAAGAGACAAAGAAAGACAGAGGTTATCTGTACAGTGATTGTGGTGGCAACAGTGTGCGTGGCTGTAATTACTGCACACCGTCACCTCAGAAAGCAACAGCCATGGATTAGCAAGCTGAGCCAGTCAAGATGGGGGAAAACACAGGAAACGGGAGTGAGTGAGTGTATCATCTTGTGTGTCATGAAGGAGCTGTGCTGGTGATGACTCAGTAATCATGAAGCCAGGGTGTGTCGGTGTGTCATAAGTCAGGGCGTGAGTAGGATAGCAAAAACCAAAAGTGTGTGCAAGACAGCGGGCAACAGAGAGACAGCGAAACAATATGGGGCTATGTTGACATTCACAGATGAGGAGAGTGATGACAGTAACCCACTAATTAGACCGGGGTGACCTAAGGGTGCTTTCACACCACTGCTTCGATTATTTGGCCAGGACCAGGCTGTACAATTGTTACTATGTAGCATACAGACTGTGGTCTGGTTTGCTTTCACATCAGCAAATGAACCAAAAATTGGTCCACTTGACGTTTCCTCGTCAATAACTGTCTTAGCTACCCAAAATGGACTTCAGGACCGAGAGCACCAGGTCTCGCCCTGCTTGATTTAGTGTGCACCCGAGTTCGACTGATGCTTTCACACCAACGAAAAAGAACCGAACTACAAGCTTTTTCTTCGAATGGACAGTTTGGTGCACACCAACTGCTGTTGGTGTGAAAGCACCCTACATCACAGGGCAAGTAAAAAAGAGTGAAGGCGAAAGTGGAGAGGAACAGGAGCTGAAGAGGAGAGACAACTGGACAGGGAGAGGAGCCTTGGCGTTTATTTGGGAGTTAGGTGGAGATGCAGACAAACACTACGAACACTAACACAGGGAAAGCAAGAGAGAAGGAGAGAGAAAAACAGACAGACAGGCAGGCAGGCAGACAGACAGACAGGCAGACAGGCAGACAGGCAGACAAGAAAGAAAAGACAAAGAAAGAGAAAGAGTGTGTGCGTGGCTTGATGGGGTTGTGTATGAGAGCTCTGTGTCTTGGTGATTACTTACTCAGGGGCTGGGACGAGCACCTGCACAGCCATGATGAAGAGCACCAGGATGAAGGAGCACACCAGGTTAGACTTGAACATCTCGTCCCTCATGTGGGAGAACTGCCAGAGCAGGAAAGGGAAACAAAACAAAATAATCTTCAACCTTCTTTACTTGTGTGGTCTGAAAGGATCCCCTGTGTGTGTCCTCTTTGGTGATGAAGAGGATACCTTTTCATGTTGCTCATGTATATCTAAAATTAAGCTTCTCAAAACTGACCATAAAAAAGCAGGGAAGCTCAAGAATTTTTTAATCAATACTTGATACTTTACTTTAGAAAGAGTGCAGAATTTTAGGATGTGACTAGGCTCTCTGAATTAAATAAAAAAAACCTTATTATTATTATTTGTATTGATTTCCCTTAAAAAGCGCTGGCTGTGATTGTACCTTGTCCTCGATGTTGGCATCTTTGAAAACCAGAGTGAAAGGCGTGATGTGCTCCCTCCTCATGCGTTCGCTACTGCGTACTTCAATGGCCCGCTTGATGCGCTTGTTAATCTCGCGCGATCCGGGGTTGCCCACCGCAACCTGACTGGGCAGCTGCACGAGCGAGCCATTGGTGAACGTGGCCAAGAGCTGGGGGGGAGGGAATCCACAGCATCAACTCAGCTGAACACTCATGTCGTCACTTCACCGCTGCTGCTGACGAACGTGCACTAATGTCAATTTTGGTTGTCGCCTCACTGCTGCTGTTGACTATGCTCGATATGCATGGGTTTGCCCTGCTACCTCTCACTGTGCAATACCTACAGCATAATGTGCAATATCTACCTCACAGTGCAAGATTATTATTCACATCCTCTGTACATAGCCCATTTACCTTTCACTATTATTATTTATTATGCCCTTGTATATACTCCTTCTTCCTTTGTCTATGCTTCCTTGCTTGACACTTGACATTTTAATACTTTTACCTTGCACCACGTGGCCTTGCTGTATAATTTCATTGTACAGCCAATTGTTCAATGACAATAAAAGTCTTAATGTCTTGGAGTACAGGCACAACAGTGTTTAAGATATTATAGTGAAAAAAATGTTGTACAGTAGGCAACATTGTGCAGAGTTCATAGCAACAGATTTAACACCAGTGTGTGCTCACAGCCTTTATCGCTCAAGAAATGTACATGGGTGGTGGAGAGTGCATACACATGTTTTTTTTTTCTTCTTAAATCCTGCATAGGAATATAGATGACGGTTGAGGGTTTTTATTTAAGGAAACTACACACTACACCACAACTAATATCCTACTATCTACTGATATTGTAGAATAAAAATTGGTGTAGGGTTGTCTAAAATCACCGAGGCACCACCCATACAATGCTATGCTATACTGCTAAGCATAACCTCATGACGTAAGCTGGATGCATTTTAGCCCTGCTCTAATTACAACAACCACAAAACTGCATAACAATAGTAGGTAAAACTGTAAACCTGACTTCAGGGGTCAGGTGACTTTCATCAGGCATATTTTATAACGTTACAGTAGTGTGCAAAAGTTTTAGGCAGGGGTGAATGCCTTCAAAAATGGAAATGTTAATCATTTATGTTTGTCAATTAACAAAATGCAGTCACTGAACAAAAGAGAAACCTAAATTAAATCAATATTTGGTGTGACCGTCCTTGGACTTCAAAAGAGTATACCTAGAAGAATTGATGCTCTTTTGAAGACAAAGGGTGGTCACACCAAATATTGATTTGATTTAGATTTCTCTTTTGTTCAGTCACTGCATTTTGTTAATTGATGAACATAAATGATTAACACCTTCAAGCTTCAAAAAGAAGTCCAGTTGCTCATAACTTTGACTCCTTTGACAAATAATATATGGTTTTCAGTTTACATCGACTCACGCAGTTCATGCCGATGATGCTGTCAAAGGGCAGCTCGGCACTCCAGGAGGTGTCCTCCCGACTCGGCTTGCGGATTTTGGGCGGACACACTATCTCCTCCGGCGGGGTGTGGCAGATCAGGAAGGTGTCGATCTTGTGCTTGCGCAGGAACTCATTGCGCTCGTAGCCACGCCCGTCCTCTGTCTCGTAGACTCCGCCCAGGCAGTCCAGGGTGGCCCGGGAGATGTGGACCCTCCTTGGGGAAGTAAAGGCATGGTTAAGGAACCACACCACATGTGAGTGTTATAGTCTATAGTCTAATTCTTTTATGCAAGTAAGAATGATGTATTACATATTGAAAGAGAAATGAAAGGATTCAAGGAGCTTTATTGCCACATGCATTGAAATACTGAAGGTAAGACATTTAGTGAAATTGCAATTCTGTTAGTGAGTCTAAAGACAGCATTTTGCCTCAAGGCATAAACAGTATATACTACAAAGCACTTCCTTTTCATATTTAAAATTCAGGGTTAGGGTTAGTGTTAGGATTAGATGATGATAAAAAAAATGGAAAAACATGCATGTAAGTGATTTGTGGTGCCACTGATGCTACTCTCTCACTTTTACCATCACCACATGTGCATTCTGGACATGGAAGCCAAGTCTTTGGTGTTGCTACATGCAGGCTAGCATCCATATTTCCCAGCGGCACTGCAGCATTAGCCTGGTAAACCAGCCCCTCGTACTTCGTTTCATTTTGTACAGAGGGTCTGGAACACACATCGTCAGAAACGATTTGTTGGAGGTGTGGACTCTGCTGAAGTTTTAAAAAAGTGCCTCTGCCTTTACTCAATCGCTAACGCCTGGTCGTCGCGTATGCAATTAGCCTACCTACACACTGCAATTCAAATGTAGCACACAAGGTCAACGTCACAGCTAACGAATACACCCTCTTTTCGCTGATTGGATCGGGCTTGCTGGGGCCGACTAAATGACCCTCACGAGATTCCGGTCCAGACCCTCTGTACAAAATAAAATGAAGTAAGAAGGGCGGGTTTACCAGGCTACTGCAGCATCCCTTACCCAGGTATGCCCCCTGCCTCCAGCATGTTGGCCACATCCACGTCCCAGGACCACACATCGAACTGCCACTTCTGCAGGCCCAGGACGCCACACAGCACCGAGCCGGAGTGGATGCCGATACGCATGTCCACGTCATGCTTCAGCTCCTTGCGCAAGTACCTGACAGGACCAGAGAGACCCAGTTATTCACCGCCACACTCCCAACGAAACGCCATGCATTTGTTTGCAACTATTTGTTACTGACTGATCTGAATGACTACACATATATAGAATTCAGAGGGGAAAAAAGGGAATGAATTACAACACAGCCTTTGATAAACGGTGATTCGGGTACTATCGAATGTCTTATTGGAGGTAATGTGGACGTACCCATAACAGTAAACCTAGATGTCATTTCTTCTTATAAACGCAGTCACAAAAAGATGGTCATGCTCCAAATGAATGTATGGCTTCATTTCTATTTTCTCTGACATGCTTAAAACATCAACTGAGAGAGTCTGAATAGAGCCTATTTTTTTGTGACTGCTAGATACTATGGTGGGATTAAGCATCAACTTACCCAAAAAAGGGAGAGAATGGTGTTATGGTAATATAGTTAGAGTTGCACTGTTAATGCCCAGGTTTTAGATAGTTTAGATAGACCTTTAAAGTGAAGTTGGGTGACTCCTCCATTATTTCTTTTTTAGAGAAGTTCATGTTCACCCACCTGATGGTGTTGATCATGGCCAGGCCCATCTCCACACAGCAGCGGGCATGGGCTCGCTGGGGCTCGGGCACCCCGGACACGCAGTAGTAGCAGTCTCCCAGGATCTTTATCCTCATGCACTGGTGCTCCTGACCAACCAGCAACAAAAATCAGTTCATAAGGAATCAGTTTAATGTGCTTACAGGAACCTGCAATAACCTTACAGCAACACTAAGTAGTTTTTGTCTTTCATTGCCCTACAGGTTAAAAGCACAATTGTCTGTCATTCAAACTACAAAGAAACGGCCTGCTCCTCCAAACTCACTTAGTGTAGTCTTACCCCATGGAGGGCAGCAAAGCGAATTTAGAAGTGCATTCACACAGTTACAAGTTCATGAAAGGGTAAAATAACTTCATTTGCACAAGAGGTGAATCATAGTTAGGCTGAAAAGGTGAATCATAGTTAGGCTGAATGGTTACAGGCGGGATGAAGTACTACTTCCACTTGAACACTGCAGTTTCGTCTTCTGCTTTCTGTACCTCTGCTAGATGGTCAAAACGGCCGAACAGCTCGTTGAGGGTCCGCACCAAGTCCTGGGCAGACATGTTCATTGACAATGTGGTGAAGCCCTGTATGTCAGCAAATAGGATGCTGAGGGGGGGAAAAAGTAAAACGCAAACACTTCAGATGAAATACTACCTGCATATGAAGCTAATGTTACATTACATTGCATTTACCTGACACTCTTATCAAGAGTGACTTACAGTTATTTTAGGTGCAGTGTATAGTCTATAGTCTTGCTCAAGAGCACTTCAGCCATGGATGAGGGTGCAGGAGAGCATTAGTTATTTACTCCCCCACTTACTACTGGCATGGGATTCGAACCTGAGACCCTCTGATCTCAAGACCAACTCCCTAACCATAAGGCCACAGCTGCCCCACAATGTACAGCAGTAGACAAGGAGGAGACACAGATGTCTCTCCTATTGGGTTGTCTTAGGATGCAGAAAAGGGTAAATAACTGGTATAGAAAAACAGGTGTGTGACAAATGTGTTTGTCTTTTTGCTTCCAATATATTAGCATGAAGTATACTTTTGATCTTTTCACTTATTCCCTTCACAGCTTCTTGCAAGGGGACATACACCCCCTTAGCATTCAGTAACACTTGGGGTTTAACATAGGATCTGGAGTACCTGACGTCTGTGTAATGGTGGATGTAGATCTTGTGGAACTGCTGAGACAGCAGGTCTTCCTCTATGGTGTTTATGTCAGCAATCATCTCCAAGGCAATGAAGCGAGGTAAAATGGACATGACCAAATTCTCCTACAGAGGGCAGACCACAGCAGGCTGTCATATCAACAAGGAAATTATAACGGACAAGAGTGTTGACCTTACTGGGTCATGTTTGTAAAGGCCCAGTTTCTTCCTGTGGTTTAAAAAAAAAAAAAAAAATTCACTCACGTTAAAATTCCTTTATCAAAAATCATATATTAAAGGTGTACTTCCATCATGTTTTCATTAATTTTGCGGTGGTCTCTAGTAATAATGAATGCCCTGTGAGCCGGTTTTGCTGAAAAAAAATGCTTTAGTGCTTCTGTTTCAGGCTGTTGTAGTTTGGTGGAGGAGATGGAGCAGGGAGAATGACAGGTTCTCGGCTATGCTAGTCACAGGCTACAATCATTCGAAGCCCATTCGGTCATAGCGAACCAAATAGAAGATCTAAACGTTCTACACAAACACACATACCTACCTATACTTCGCTAAGTAAATGTGTGCTGCAACAAAACTTCTCCAGTAATCACAAATGTGGCATAGCTTTTTCTCATTTACAAACCTACGTCACTTTGTTGGCCCTTTTCTTACTCACTCATTTTTCCGCCTACTTTCTTTCACTGACTAATGGAGGCAATCGGGTTAGAAGAACATTTTCACGTGCAGCATGCATATGCAACTCGGGGTGACCTGTCGTATTTCAAAAGAGTAAGTACTAAATGGTTTCTCGTGGAAGTACTCCTTTAACAAATGAAAACCTCCAAATTAAAACAAAAAACAAAGATAGGATATTCAAAAAAAGCCATTTTCCAAAGTCCGATTTGTCAGCAGTTTTACCATTAATGGCATTCTACAGACACGTTTTTGTCATGGTTCTATTATCTCCCATAGTACAAACTGGGAAACACAGGGCCCTGTTAAAATAGTGCCGACCCCCGTTCATGCAATCATGAGCAGCACTCCTATGGTCTGGTATGTTTTGTGATCTCCACCAGGGAGGTTATGTTTTTGCCAGTGTTTAGCCATTTGTCTGTCTGTCTGTCTGTCTGTCTGCAAAATAACTCACAAAGTCATGAACGCATTGTTCTGAAATTTTGACAGTAAAAAAAAGGGAAAAATTAACATTGGAAATCCTATTGAACTGTTTGGCAGAGATCTGTGCTCTCCTAGTGTTTTTCTAGTTTGTTCATAATTTGCTGTTTTATAGTGTTGTGTGTTGCTTTGGAGAAACTGTCAGTGTCACTGTAGCTGTCTGACCTGTCTGTTATTCTCCCTCTCCAGCTTGACCCGACCCTCGATGCAGCGGCGGGTCTCGAGGAAGGCTTGGCGTTGGGCACGGTCAGAGAGGTAGTGTATGAACAGGCCGGCAGTGTTCATCCCCATGTAAAGCAGGCCCTTCAGCAGCACCTGGAATGCCAAACATTTACATTTGATTGAATCGTCAGTAAATCTAGACAACTTCACCCAATAAATATAATTTCCACAATGTTTTATTTTTATTTGGGACCTGGTTGTGCTAGTCACATGATAATGTCTTCTGGGTGGTATAATCATCTAGAAATAACTTTCACTTAATCTCATTCAAAGACACAGAACATAGGCTTTACGTTTTTTCATGTACACATAAACTTCTGGCAACACTTTATTTTATGGTTCCTTTTTTAGTGGATTATGTACTTACACTGTACATACCTAACCCTAACCCTAACCCTATGGAACAGTGTAACTACATATTGTTACATATTGTTACATACTTTGTTACAGTGTACCTAACTGATGCAACAGGGACAGTAAAGTCAAAGGAACTAAGTTGTAAGCAACTGGACTTCTATTTGGAGCTTAAGTCGATTCACCTTTCATCCAAAAGGCTTCTGAAGTTCTTCAAGCCTTTTGGATGAAAGATAAAATGTCTTCAAGCTCCAAAAAAAGTCCAGTTGCTTACAACTTAGTTCCTTTGACTACCATGACCTGGATGAATGCAAATCTTCACAGACATATTGCCATGAACAGTAAAATAAGGTGTAACCAAACTTCTTAAAAGCATGACAGTCAGTCAGTCAGTCTTTCAGTCAGTCTGTCAGTCTCACCTTCCTGACTATGGCGACATCGTTATAGTTCTGTACGGTCTCCACCAGAAGGTGTAGGGTGGAGGTGAGGCACGCGGTGCAGATAGACCAGAGCAGTGGCAGAGGCAGCAGCGTGTAGGTGGCGAACAGGATGAACAGCACGTACCACGACTGGTCCCTCTCCAGCCCGTACACCAGGCCCCCCAGCACCTGCACAGTCTGAGAGAACCAGCTGGCCACGCCTGCGTAGCGCAGGTGCGTGGGCGACATGCTGCCCTTGCAGATGAGGACCAGGATGCAGAGGATGCTGCCCAGGGCCATGAAGAGGCCCGCCAGCCACCCACGGAGCGAGTCTATCATCTCGGGCGCCACGGCCAGGTAGATGATGATGATGTGGAGCTTGGTGACGATGTCGATTAAGTTGGTGACCACCAGGGAGGAGCGGCGCTGGTCGGAGGAGAACTGCTGGTAGAGCTTCTCCAGGTCCTGCGACTTGAAGGTGTGGTGGAGCGCGGGCAAGAAGACGCCGCGCACCGTCGAACCCCAGCTGACGAAGAAGTCGGCGTCGCTGACGTTGTCCATGCTCTTGTGCGTGCTGGACTGGCGGTCGCGTACCGGGTGAACACGCAAGGTAGAGGAACGCCGCTTGTAGATGCCGCCGCCATTGCGCGCCAGCTTACTGCGGATCTGTCGATTGATGTCTTCGATGTAGGCGTCGGTAACGATGATCTTGTGTGTGGCCTGCAGGTCGCTCACCTGGGCCTGCTCCCGCTGGTCTATGATGTGGCGAACGGCATTCTGCCATTTCAGCTGCTTGCGTTTCGGATTCTGCTCAAAGTCAGGTGGGTGCAACTTCACATCGGTGGAGCAGCGGACTTCATCGCCTGACGTCATTGTGACACCTCAGCAGAGCTCAAAGAGCAGGGCTGGTCACGAAGTCTGTGGGGACAAATCAGGTCAGCAGCCATAGAGTCTGACAGTACAATGAACTTTGTTACAAGATTAACATTGGAAAGCTACTACCTTCAGAGTACCTTTAAAGATTTGCTGATTACAATTCAAACAAATTTATCATTTTATTGTATAAGCAATAGAAATCACTAGACATCCACTAGAAATACTTTAACATTTATTATGGCAAGCGAAGCTGTCAAAATTATTTTGTTACAAAAGAAAAAGGAGGCCACACAGTTCATCATACTGCCTTCTTAGGTTTGCTTAGGACCTGAACTTCAGCACACTGAAGGAGGCACTACGCCAAAATGCACCTAGGTGAATTTAAAAGGATGAATGAATGAATACACACATTATATACAAATATATAAAACAAAAACTGACACATAAATACACTGCACATTAGAGGCACTTAGACAGTCAATCCGCATATTAAAAGCACTTACCACTGACAATAACTTGTGAATTGGAGCATACATGAATCCTTTCTGGTCCTGGTGGTAATTGACATAGTCCAAGACCCAAGAATAACATGGACTTTGCTCTCATCAACATGGTTAAAGAGTATGGATGAGAAAACAATAATTTTCCTCAGGAAAACTCCATATGCCAAAATCCATCTCTTTGTGTCCTTCTTAGTAATTCCATGTGAACATGTGAAAGATTACCCTGTCAAGACAAACTTTAAACCCACTCCTGAGTGCTGGGATCTCTCTTCCACGAGAATTTCAACTCTGTATAAGTGACCCATTCCTTTGGTATCAGCCAGGAGGACAAGCAGGCAAGCAGGCAGATACTGTAGGGAAGCACTTTAGCAGATTGTACGGTAAACTCCCTAGAGCTATACTGTACTAAAGCTCCTCACGCTGGCCCAATAGCCAGATGGCCAAGGAAAAGCTCCTTGGCACCCTTTTGCTTCCATGCTGGATGGACTGCAATCTGTCAGCAGCTAATCCACATGAATGGCCCACCACCTTTCCCACAGAGAAGAAGGTGAAGATGACCTCAAAACTGACAAAAGCACTGTCCTGTCAAAACGAGCATACCATGCCTTTCTTCCCACTGAGCCATGAATAGATGCAGGGTGTTGACTTATCTGTAGAGGATTACCCACAGGCAAATGACGCCAACCAATGTAAATCCAGTTGTGTGGTATATGTCAACAAACGATTGTTACAGCAATTACTTAAAGAGTTGTGGGTAGTTTGGACGTTGGATGCTTGACCAATAAAGTAACAAGCACTCTCGTTATTGTGAAATGATGGTCTCTCACCTCTGGAAACATCTTGATCACCTTGGTGCTGACATGGGTCTCTTCCCTCTTTGTATAGTCCACATCCGGCACTGGCTGAGGATTGAGGACGGTGACCTGAAATAATGTGATCAGTCAGCCCGACCCTCATGTGAACCAAAAGCCATAGTTTATAGTCTGGTGTGCTGGGTGTAAGCTGGATTAAGTACTTTATAGTCATCCGGTTAGGGTTAATTAATTACTATGCCATCAATATTACCTGCAGAACCCTGGCCAACACTTCCTAATGGACTTCCTGTCCAGGAAGAAAACAGGGAAACTCCACAAGAATGTCAGAATAAAGCATGTTTTTTTTTTCTACAGGTGCTGCGAGGAGTAAAATTCATGACTTTCAAAATTTAGGTGGTCATAATAAATTGTGTTCTGAAATGTATTTTTCCGAGTTTCTAAATAAAACTGTTCTGTTCTCTGGCTAAGGATGTCTTCCCACAGCCCTGCAGAAATCATAAGGTCAAACAAACCGATACAGTCTGACAAGGTCTGCTGGCAGGCGTCCTTGTTGTTCAACAGCTGAGCTGTGTTCACTGATCTAGCTAAAGGGACCACAGAGCCAGGAGACGAGTGTGGCATATACAAACGCACTCAGACCATTTGTCACTTAAGGAAGAACTTTCCAGAAGCTGGGACTCAGCCAGAGTGCCACTAGAAAGTCCTTGTTACTGATGTTTGAGTCATATTTATTTATTTTACACATTCCATTGTATAAAAGTGCCAATCTTCAGTCAAAAGGAGATAGTCAACGCCTTTGTGTGGTTTCATTCAATCTTAAAGCAACACTAAGTAGTTTTCGTCTTCGGTCACCCTACAGGTTGGAAGCGGAAATGACTCTCATTCAAAGTACAGAGAAATGGCCCGCTCCTCCAAACTTACTTAGTGTGGTTATAGCCCATGGAGGGCGGCAAAGGGAATTCAGAAATGCCTTTAATCCAGTTACAAGTTGATGAACCACTGAAATGATTTTGGAAACATTATTTTAAGGTTGGAAAAACTACTTACTGTTGCTTTAAAAACCAAATGAATAATATTCTCTAGTCTAGCCTACTGCAATTCTAAATACACATTTCATTCTACTGTGGCAAAGACACATCAACAACATGTAATTTAACACATCTTCTTCAAATATACTTTCAGCTGATTAGAAAAGTCAAAGGCAAGCCCGTATTTCCCTGGTGTTGTCCCCCTGTTGCAGCATTATATGGTCAAAAGGGTGGTGCCACATTGCAGCAACCATTGGGCTTGCCAGATCTATGTACATATAAACAGAAAAAAGTCAGAGCTTACCAGAAGAGTTTGAAATGTCTGTTTGAGGTAACTTTCAAAAAGGAGTAGATCCACCACACTTCTGTGTACACCTGGTGCATCACCGATGAGGGACAGTCTTAAAAATAAAAGTAGTCATGGGGACTCTGATGAAGATGCAGTAAGCATTGAATCGTTAGTCTGTTGTGCACCTCATTTTTGATCATCAACACTAGGAAACTTGGTGCTTCTCACATTGAATACGCAACTCCAAAAGCTTTTCGATAGCATAAAATTTAATAGATATTTACAGCATATGCGTTCATTCCAAAGAAAACAAAAACACACAGAGGTATGCAACCCCCTCCCAAAATGCATACATAAAACTCACAAAAAAAAAAAGATAAATATTTCCAGTGCGACCAATTAAACAGAAAAACTACTACATGATATGGATGACCAAAATGTCTTGACAAAACAGAGAAAATGAAACGCAGTCAGTGCAAACATTATAAAGGAGTATATTTAATGGTAGTGCTTTGCCAGGACTATTGTACAAATAAGTGCCACTAAGTCAGCCGGTGGCTAGCATTTGGCACTGTTTTAATGAGGAAGTTCTGACCAGGATGATATGATGCATTTATATCATATTAAATAATGAATCTCTGCTTAAAACATATTCTTTAATAGTACTGACAGTAGAAATAGTTAATGTAAACATAGTGGAAACATTCCCTTCTTGGCACCAGTTCGTTTCACTTGGGGAAGGAGAACAGGAAGATTGGAACTACATGCATATGGTACCTTGCACTTCGGTCAACTCCAAGGTACTTCAAACAAATTTAAGTTAATCTTGGGCTAAAAAGCCCAATTTTTTAAACTAATTGAGCGGTCATGTCTAAGTTAATAAGGGAAATGTCATCTGTAAACATGTTATGCTTTCAAAGCAACTTTTCTCAGTGCTGTGTAGACTTCAGTACTGGACTATTGATTTTTTTTATTGAGGAAACTAGGATTGTATGAATATCATTCCAGTTATAAATTAAACTTCCAGGTCTAGATTGAAAGTGCAGTTTCAAAGTCAAAGTCTGTAATGACCGTCTGTCAGTTTCAAAATGAATTTACAAATACATAGATTTTTTTCCCCAAACATCTGTGGAGAATTCGTGCAAAACATGTAGAGGGCTGTCATTCACTTGTGGCCCAAGATCACAATACCAGTTACAGATTTCACACCATACAGGCTATATTTTTCTTAATAAATAAGCATATATTTTGACTTAAATAGCCTTATAGTACGTACTGTACATATTAACACCGACAACGCTTCACAGACAAAACTGCCTACTACCACAAGCACAGTCCTGTGGTCACAAAACGAGAAAAACAAACGAAGGACAGAAATTTCTTTGTTGTTGCCTGGGATGCAGAAAATCATTACACGCCATTAGTCAGTGGTCTAACTAATATGGATGGGTTCAGATGAGTGTATTTCCACCTCTAGGAAAGGATTACTTTAAGCTCAAACATACAGGGGCTAAGACCATTAGTACCGCAGTGCTGTTCAAGCCCACGGCCTTCCAGGATCACTCACAAAGCTAGTGTAACACTTAGCCTAAGTAGTGAGGCTGAACCAGACAGGCTGGCAGGATGCAAGAGTCTTATGTAACTCTGTCAGACTCGTCCAAATTACTCTGAGACCCACCTGCTTGACTGAATTGATGGACAGTTCATTGCATGGTTACAGGTACCATTCATTCAGCTAACAGCTGAATGCTGTAGATTACGGCACAAGTAAAATAATTTCCCTTTTTTGTTTTTTAAACAAGCCCAATAAACGTTCACACAGCAGTCCAGCACAGATTTAGACACCTAATCATTCCAGCTGGGTTAGGTGTCGTTTCCTAATTTATAGCCTACTCTCTGGAAGGGCCGAAGTTGTGGTAGCTAATGACAGCGGCCTGAGCGGATGTAAATAACTAGTTGGAAAAGCACTGCCAGCTCTGTGCCAATCAGGTCACTTCCCCTGTTTCCTTTAAAAGAGTAACCTTCCCTTATTTAACTGCTACATAAAATGGAAGTTAAGTTTGGAACACCAACAGGTGAAACCATTAAGCTTTAATTATACGCAAACCAAAAAACAAATGTAACTTAAACCAATTTTAGAGATGTTATTGTGGCACATCAATGGTGAATTATTTTCTTTTTTTCTTTTTTGGTGGATAAAAAAATGCCAGCCAACCACCTCACCACCCTGGCTGTTGGACAGTAACTCTGAGGAGTGTTCAGAAGATGGGAGTAGAAATTGGAGATTTGTTTTTCCCGCAGCCCTACTTGATGTTCTTGAGTAGTGAGGTGCGAGCGTTCACCACGGCCTTGAAGGCGTCCTCGCTGCCTGGTGCCACGCACTTGTCTGGGTGCAGCAGCACAGCCAGCTTCCTGTAGGCTTTGTTCACCTCTTCCCTGGAACACACAGAACCACACAAGAGATAAACATCCTCAAGGTCTGGAAGTTATGGAAGAGGTCTTTCATATATTCAGCTCCACCAAAAGAATGAAGTGCTGCTTTGTGAAAGAGCTCAAGATTTAATATCTATTACGTGAAATGCTACAAATAGTCAATAATATCCATACACTGTATGATATGTTAGAATTGCTGATTCACACAATTTCAGAAGTTCCAGAAACACACAGTGTTTGTACTCAAACGCTTTGTTTTCCAAACACAATTTTTTGTGACCTTGGCTGGATTGGCCAGAGGCTGCTCATTGAGCCATGAAGCGGTTATTGGTGAACCTGAGCATCCCTGAGTGGATGCTGGCCCAGTGCCAGCCCCTAAACGCAGGATAGGATAAGAGGAGCAGTGGAGGCAGTCTGGCTGGGGCTGAGCACTGAAGCCGAGGCAGAGGAGGTGCCCAGGGGGGGGGCTTCAACTTGGGAGTGGTGCTCCACAGACCAGGACAGGAAATGTGAGACATGGGGTGAGGAGGAGGAACGGTAGAGAGAGAGAGAGAGAGAGAGAGAGAGAGAGAGAGAGAGAGAGAGATGGAAATGCAGAGGAGAAAAAGAAAGATAGACAAAAAGAAAATGGACACATGGACTGAAAAGACAGAAAGACAAAGAAAGACAAACAAAGGAAGAAGACAAAATGAAATAAAAAAAAAGTAAGAAAGAAAGAAACACATAAAGGGCCCTACTGAGTGTTACAGAAAAAAAAGAATAGCCATAGAAGAGAAGAGAGAAAAGAGAAGCCATATAGAGAGATGCAGCAAGCCAAACACAAGAAATGTAGAGAAGGAGAGACAGAAACGGCACGAGAAAGAGAGTAGATTGACAAGCAAGGCTGATTAATCTGGGAGGTGAAGCCTAATTGGATTACGCCTGTCCTCCAGTTCCCACATGCGCAGTGGCTTGGGCGGAGTCGAGTCCTGTCCTGTCCTGTGGCAGGGGCTCACTGCCCCACTGCAGAGCCCTCTATTATTAGACTACTATTAGAGCCCAGAGCCTTCCTGCCTACCTGCCTGGCCAGAGCTAAGGCGGGGGCTGGGGCTGGTGTTAGGGCTAAGGATAGACAGAGGGAGAAAGAGAGAAAGAGAGAGAGAGTGAGAGAAACAGAGCAGAGAGTGGGTGAAAGAGAGACACAGAGAGAGTGAGAGAGAGAGAGAGAGAGAGAGAGAGGGAAGGGGGAGACAGAGAGTTAGAGAGAGAGACAGAGAAAGCAAGAGAGAGAGACAGAGAGGGCAAGAGAAAGTGACTGAAAGAGAGCGAGAGAGTGAGAGAGAGTGACTGAAAGAGAGAGAGAGAGAGAGAGAGGGAGGGGGGTGAGTAAGAGAGTGAGAGAGAGAGACAGAGAGAGTGAGAGAGAGTGACTGAAAAAGAGAGAGAGAGAGGGAGGGGGGGCGAGACAGAGAGTGAGAGAGACACACATGGGCTGGTGTTAGGGCTAGGGATAGATGGGGGAGGGAGAGAGAGAGAGAGAGAGAGAGAGAGGGAGGGGAGACAGAGAGTGAGAGAAAGAGACACAACACACACAGCAGTAATCAGATGCCCCACCAGCCAGCCAAAAACAGTCATTAAAGGGTAACAGCAGGACAACAATGCAGACCCACACCTGCACCGCACGGCCGAATGCAAGCTAATGCTAATGCTAATGCTTGACCTGAAACTTTCAAGGACTTGGCCAAAGACGGCTATTGGGGCGCACAACAAAAAACAAACACAACAACAACCTACAACACGTTTAGGGGTGATAGTGGAAGCACACTGCATTTTGCATTTGAGGATAAAATAGCACTGCACTGAAGCACAGGCATTGTGAGACATAGGGGGGAAAGGAAACAGGGTAAAGTGTTCAAGTGACGTTGGTAAAAGGAGAAACATTTGGCACGGTTTATGAGCTGACTGCCAAAAGGCCTGGACTCAAACTTGGCAATGTCAAACACACTGAGCCGCTGTTTAAAGCGGTGTGGATTTTTGGTCAAAAACAATGGGCTTTCTAAGCATTCACAAACCTTGCAAAATAAACACAGACAGCCCAGCTGGCTTTGACAACAGCACTGATAATATGTATATGTATAATATATGTGTTCTGAAAGATTTTCCAATATTTTCACATTCTATCTTTAACATACTGTAACCGTATTGCATCAATTTTCAATTTAAAGTTAAAAACAAAACTAGTTATCTTTAAAAAAATAAAAAAATAAAAATAACATAGTTCACAGAGGGATTAGCCATGAAACGTTTTGAGAAACTCAGATTTGTGAAACCATAAAACACAGGTACTCAGATGTAAACAACAGTGCGGACGAGAAGCACTGAAAAAGCTACAGGGACCAAACTTTTCCCACACACTGACACTGACACACAAGGGGCCCAAGAACACAAACAACTACAATACTAACGCCCATATGCACTGTGACTAAAATAATATGGGCTGTTAGGAATGGGCACTTGGTTTGCTTCCTGGCTGCCTACCGTATGTGTACTCAGCCTCCTGCTGCGTGGGCCCAGGTGTGCGAGGAGGAGGATTCTGAGTCATCCACATTATAATCTCCTCTTTGCCCAGCAAGATTCCATTGACAGGATTTAGAAAGCTGAGCTGCTGCATAGCTTTTTTTCTTTCCAAGAAAGGGTACAAAATCCATTATGACATCTGATCTGCCTTACATGAATGCATTTAGAGCATGCAATAAGATGCTACAGCAGCACCAAAATATTTTGAGATTTTTTTTTTTTTTTACCATATCAGTAGTGGCACCAATATCAATTCCATGGTGCATCACTACACTACATTTGCTGTTGAACAATCTGCAGCATCATGTATGTAACATCATACACAGTGGTACTATTTCATAAGAATACTCATAAATTGGCTTGTCAAAGCGTTGCAAAAATTCCAATGAACTGAATGTGCTATCCTAACATGTGCAGGTCTGACATTTTCGAATAACTGACCACTGTTATGTATAACAGACAGTCGATCAACAGATGATGCTGCTATGAAACCAGCATTTTGAACCACTGGGTGTAAAGGAGTTTAGTGGAAGAAACAAAATGTGCTCTGATTTAAAATCGTTTTTAAATCAGTGATGTTTTGCTAAGACATACAGACTAGTAGATAGCTGCGTTATATGCAGAATAATGTACAGAGAGTTGGTGAACATCATGGAATAAGCACCTTCAGGGTCTGTGTTTATTCCACAATATTTACCTTCTCACTGTACATTATCCCTCACATACCGTCGTATGTAGCCTTTTAGATTGGGACAGACTTTCAATACAGTATGTGACATGCCACCCAACTGTGAACACAGAGTGAACACTTTCTTTCTGGTAATACACAGTGCATTAAACCTGTCCAGAGAGCTGTTAAGAAAGGAAGAAAGAATGTAAGAAAGAAAGAAAGAAAGAAAGAAAGAAAGAAAGAAAGAAAGAACAGAAAAGAAAAGAAAGACCTACCGTGTGGCCCCAGGCTTCACCCCCAGCATATCCCAGCTGTCTTTGCTGTTGCGGATGCGGCGGATGGTGTCTGCCTGCTCCTTGGTGAAGCCAACGTTGACCTCCGGCGCTGGCCTCTTCCCTCCGTTCTCACACATGTCTGTTATAGAGGAGAAGAAGGCCTGGGGGAAACAACAAAGAGGAGGGGGGAGAAAAACACATGTGAAATACCGACCTTTTCAACAAAAAAAAAAAAAAGGAAAAGCAAAGTCAATGTAAACAAGCAATGTAGGCACAAGATAACCAGGCAAACAGCCACAGTTACTTACATTACCTAACTAATTAATTAAACACTTTATTTAATAATTAATTAACTGCCAAATGTGCAGTATAACTACCAAGACAAAATGGCTGTGGTTAAAACAAGCTGGTAGAGTAAATAGAGTATGAAAGTTAATACCCACAGAGAACAAAAAGACAACACAAAAGGGAAGTGATTTATATCCACACGCAAACCTGAAACATTTCACTGATGCCCTCTCCGCTCTGGGCAGAAGTCTCAAAGTAGTGGAAGCCCCGGCTCTCGGCCCACAGCCTGCCTTCACTCTCGTCCACTACCCTCCGCTTCGTCAGGTCCACCTGCAGCCATGAGCATGGGCCAGGGTCAGACATGCTGTAGTTATGCCACCCAAGGGGACATACCCACTGTACTACTTTCCATGAAGAGCCCTGCTGCCTTTGGGATCTTTTCATTGGTTTACGACTTTTAGAAGGCACATAAGAAGAGCAATACCACTCCTAAATGTAAAAGTCTCAGATATGAATTGTTTTGGGCATCATTAGAAAGGTATTGAGTTTTCCACCCAAGAAAACATTTGCTCTTCAAAACAACATTTTTTTTAGTTTAAGATCAATAAAGATATTAAACAACCAACAGCAAGAAGGAAAACACTTCCAGGAAACATTTAGCAACAATCCAGTGGGAATAAAAGAATCAAATCTTTCCAACATCCAATCTAACCTTGTTGGCACAGACTACAAAGACGATGCTCTCCATATTGGCCTGGGAGCCCATCTCCTGCTTCATCTCTGCCAGCCAGCTGTCCAGGGCATCGAAGCTCTCCCTCAGCCCAACGTCATACACCAGGATCACTCCTTGGGAGTCTTTGTAAAACTCATTGCGTACCTGAGACAGAGAGAGACAAGGAGACACAGAGAGAGATAGACACACAAAGAGAGAGACAGAGACACAGAGAGAGACAGAGAGACACAGAGAGACACACTTTGTGACAACAGGTAAAGGAGGACAACAAGCTACTTGGCAGTCACATGAAAATGGTGCACTTTCAACAGTAATAAGAAGCCTGAAAAGTATGTTAACAAATGACTGTGCAACAGATTAGCAAAAAATATCAACTCAGCCAAGGCAATGGTTCCAATGAAATTGAAAACATTCATAACCTAAAATCATGTTTGAGGGTATTTCTCTCCATCAAGAGCAAGTCTTTTACTATGCTAGTGGATACAAAAACATATGGCATAAGGTTACATGTACCACCTTGCACTAAGGCTGAATGCCTTACCACTAATGCGGTTGGTGTGTACATATATCAAACTGTGTGTTGCCCTCTCCTGGTGAGTGAAAGACACTTCATATTAGCAGGCTGTGGACTGATGAGCCTGTCCCTTGCAAATAGAGCTTGTTTCCTTGACAACAGTTCCAAAGATACTGATAACTAAAGAGTCTGTAAAGTTAGGATGCTGCAAGGTTGGCAAATATTTGAAGTGAACGAGAAATACGCACATCACATCTGCAGTAATGACATACAGGCTTGTTCTTATTATTACTATTTGTACAGGTTGGAAAGATGGATCAATGGCTAGATCAATAGGTGGGTGGGTGGGTTGCATTATCAGTCCCTGAAGGGAACTGCAGTGTTGCAGCAGCAAATTACATAAACATAAAATGCAGACAACACAAACACAAAAACCCAGGCATGCACTTACAGACAACAGATATGAGGCAAGAAGAAAAAAACTACAATATATATATATATATATATATATATATATTTTTTTTTTAAATTTAAGATAAAAGCTAGCTCATGTAGACTGATCAAAACATCAGTCTTCAGAAGGTAGTGTTTGTTATTGAGGCAGGCAGAAAAGACTCCACCACACCTTACAGTGGGGTTGAAAAGAGCATCCCACACCGTCTGACCATTTGGCTGTGTTGTAGGTGGGTGTGAGGTGTTGCCAGTTATGTAAGAGCAATTTGTGCACCATCCTTTTTAACAGTAACTTCTCTAAAGGCTTTAGAAGAGTCCCCAGCACAGAGTCAGCCTTCCAATCCTAGTCATGATTTGGATAAAGTGCCCCAGATATAGGACTAAACCTAACTTTAGAAACTAATTCATTTTTAAGTTTGTCACTACCACATAATCCAACACAACACATTTGTAAATATAAAGGATAATTGTGAGGAAAGGGAAAAATCACGTTCCTTGTGTTTATAATCCAAGGAACATGACAAGGAACTGCTTTAACTCAAATAACACATTTGATGTGCTCCTACCTCATAGAAGAAAGGATGTCCCGCCATATCAAAAATGTTAACTTTGATTTCCCGGTCACGGACTTGAACCCTAAGAGGAAATAGTAATAATAATAATAATAATAATAATAATAATAATAATAATAATAATAATAATACAACCACCTCATTGCCTTTGAAATTGGCATGTCTCCTACGGTCACTCAGAATACTTGTACATAGTTGTTGAGTATTGTGCCCATATCTCAGCGACAGTTTAGTTTACTTACTTGGTGACCCCATAGTCAATTCCGATGGTGGCCAGGTATTTGGGAACAAATCTCTTCTCACAGTAGCGTTTAATGATACAACTCTATCAAATAAAAAGAGAAAAACGTTACTACTCAAGGACAAATATATATTATAATTTCTGGTATTATTCATTATTTTTGATGTGCCCCTTGAATACATTTCAAGCGTCGTCGGCGTCATGTCCAGAATCAGCTATTAGATTAGATATTTTGTTGATAACATTAACCTAACGTCCAATACCTAACGATTGGTGACTGATTATCTGTTGTAGGGGTTTAAATTTGCAAACATAATAAATCTGAGAGTATGACAAGCTTGGCGTTATGTCTTCATCCTCCAAGCTGTCACCAACCGACTGGAGCACAATCAACAGACGTTATCACTGTAGAGCCAATGCTACCAAGACAGCTATTTTCGCTGCAGAACAATGTTGTCTTACCTTCCCGACTTCAGCGTTTCCCAAGCTGATAACTTTCACACGTAGTGACTTCTTTTCCCGTCGCTTTTGCACATTCGTGTCCATACTGCAATGACTGAAATTAAAGCTTACAATTTATGGTCATGTGCAAAAATGCAGCTAGGGTTGATAGCTTTGTGCAGCTACGTTAGAAGTAAACACTCGGACTCAGTCAGTGGGCAGCTACAGCTGAAAAACTAACGCCGACATGCTAGCGCAAGACAAATCCTCAAACTACGATGTAAACGCGCCATACCACCAAATAATGTGTTGTCAATACTCTAATTATGGTTGAATGCAATCAGATGTTCATGCATAGTGTAGCTAGCAAGCTGAACTGGTCAGCGAGCCACATACCACTAGCGGGCTAGTTAGCTGTTCCCCGTTGGAGGAATGTTATTTTTGTTACCCTTACCAGCAGATTCTACATCGCGTTTGCAGCTAAAATCAAGTAAAGCAATATGATATCTCCGTTTTTTGTCATAACTGGTAGTTGCGTTTGTAAAGAAGGCTTGTCTATTACTTACGTTTTTAACAGATACTAAAATTAACAGTTACTGAGCCTGGCGAAGCGTTTCTTCGCATATTCAGAGTGACAGAAATATGTCCGTCCCTATGGCAACGCAAGAAGCCAACTGTATGAGCCAACCAAACATCAAATTTAATTCACGGAGAGTTGCAGATTCGTCACATATTCCAAGGTGTATGTTTCCTTTCCTGCCAGCTTTCTGCCGTGGCTTTTCAGTCCTCAAACTGAACTTCATCAATGAGAAAGGGAGGGACGGAGCGCAGGGAGGAGGGTCACTCGCTTCTGAAAGGACTGCTCAGAACTCTTGAAAGTTGCTGGCAGCTGTGAACGTGACAACACCAAGTGCAGCTCGCGCCTCTATGGTTTATTTTTATTCAGTAAGGGGGCTACTGTGAAGATGCCATTGCCACGTTTGCCGAATATGCCAAGAATGCCAAGAATGCCAAACTGGCTAACATTGCCAACGCCAAATTGTCCAAACGTACCAAGTCCTCGAACAGTGTTACTGGATTGCAGCACTGTACTGGATCATCAGGTTGGTGCTGGTAAGTGACTTCATCAAAGTTTGTTTCGTCAGTCTTTAGTCAGCTTTCTACTTTTTCAGTCTAGAGGTCTATACAATTATATTTTCAGATGATTTCACAGGCATACTTTGAGATTGCATGGTCTGTCAAAAACATGTTATGGAAACCCAGGTCTATCAGCCATAAACACACTCTGCATTTCTGACAAGTTTGAGGGCCTGTAACCTCTACTGTGAGGTAACTAGTTATGAGTTATACTTTTATAGAAAGTCACATAGAAAAGCTAGTTAAAAAGTTTGTGTTGAGACTTGAATTGTACTGCAACCAGATTAACGTTGAGCCAGTTCACATGCCAAGGATCATTCCCCACACAGACTCAACAAAGAAAAGCTCTTATTTAAAAGTGTTATTAAAATGTGATGATGATGATAATAATAATATAACTAATTATAATAATAACAACAACAATAATAAAAACATTAATAATCTCCGTAATCATAATTATCATAAATTAATATTACCACAATACCACTACATCTACTACTACTACTGCTGCTGCTGCTGCTGCTGCTAATAATAATACTACTACTACTACTACTACTACTACTAATAATAATAATAATAACAACACATTAATTTATTTCATTTTGAGGTAGGCTAAACATAACCTTGTGCTGACATTTATTTATTAAAATAGCAATATTGTTCCTACTGTTTACTCACTGTAAAAGCTGTTATGACTAATTTTTTTTTTTTCCCAGTGTACAGTCTCTGATCCTCTAGGCTAGAGTAAAATGCATGCAAAACTAGGTTAGAATATAATTAATAAATCTGAACCTATTAATAAATCTGCAACTGCCTAAACATAGCATGAAGCAGACCATGTCCAGTACACTGGTTGTAGTGATTGCATTGGGATGCTGTGATATTCTAGAGAGATGCTGTCTCAGTATGGGTGGGATGGGTTGAGGGAGGAGAAAAAGAAGACTGATGTCTGGATTTACCAGTAGATTCTCTCCTTTCTATTATTTTCTCTCTCCCTCTGTCACTGGCTCCAGCTCGCTCACACGCGCGCTCGGCCCTCCCCTCTCATTTCTCCCTCTCCCTCTCCCTCTCCCTCTCACTCTCTCTCTCGCTCTCACTCTCTCTCTCTCTCTCCCTCACTCCATCTTTGTTACGCATGACTGGGTAGGGGGCGTGTGTGTGTGTGTGTGGTTGTGACGGTAATGTGTGCAGCTTACTGGTGTGTGTATGTGTGCTTGTGTGTGTGTGGAGGGTGAGTGAGAGAGTGCGGCAAGCGTGCATGTGCTGTTTTTTTGCACCTGTGTGTCTGTGTGTGTGTGAGTGTGTGTGTGTTCAGCCAGCATTGTTCCTGAGAGATTAAGCTGTGCGGTGCCGTGCTATTGGGAAAATCCAAGGTCATGCAGTCTGGTCACATGCGCCGTGTGTGAGTGTGTTTGCTGCTGAGAGCGCGGCTGTTTGCATCGTGTTTGTGTGTGTGTGTGTATGTGTGTGTGAGTAAGAGAGAGAGGGAGAGAGAGAGAGAGAGGGAGGGAGAGAAAGTGTATGTGTGTGAGAGGGAGAGGGAGAGCATCGCACTGTACAGGCTCCAGGCTAAGAGAAGAAGGGTGGAATATCAGCAGCATTTCCATCGATGTACGGTAAGGACAGTTTCCCACCACTGTGTACAAGGGCAATTGTGTGTGCATAATGCAAGAGTGTGCGTTCAGCCTGTGGATGTTCGTACCTGGGCGTGTGTGTGTGTGTGTGTGTGGTGTACTTGTGCTTTTCCCAGAGCCCCTGGGACTGTTTTCTCCCATCACTGCATCTTCATCATCAAGAGAGCGTGGGGAATTCATGTGCTTTCCTAAGGGGGACCAGTGTTTTTGACTGAGCAGAGCAGAGCAAAGCAGAGCAGAGCAGAGCAGAGCATCAGATTCTGTTCAGTCCCTTTCCTGTGTTATATTTACTGCATTTTGTTGTATTACTGCTGTATTACTGGCTTTTGTTTTGTGGATAGCTCCATGTTCTTCTTTTAATCTTTTAAAAGAACATTTTTGTAGATATGTGCTCATGGTTTCATTCTGTAAAGAGACAATATAGAATTGAAGACAGACAACTAGTTTGACATTTAACTTGCCACAGATGTGTTTACATTACTGGCTGTCACTTTCTGTTTTTTTTTTTTTTAAATGCAGCACACACACACACACACACACACACACACACACACACACACACACACACACACACACACACACACACACACACACACACACACACACACACACACATACATGCCCAGACAGAGACTGAGCTTATTTTTGGCAACCCTTGGGAAATTGAAGATTTCATATTTAATCCATTTTATGGTGTAAAGCCCAGATTCATCCTGTAATTAAAACATGCTCTGAATCTGCATAGTTGTCAAAGCTCAGCCACTCTCTCCCCAAAATGTTCATTCCTGTCACAGAATACAACACCACATCTGTCTTGAGTAGACTCATATGCTATGTTTTACTTGCTTATTATTATATTATATAATGAATGATGTGTTAAAAGATTTATCAGCTTAACCCTGTGGGGATTGAAATAATTAAGCTTTTGATTTAAACCAATAATTGTTATGGTAGTGTAAGCTAAGTGCTACCCATGTGGATTAGACTGGATAAAAAGGAACACGTCTTACAATTTAAACTGCACCATAAAAGTCAGTGTTATATGCAGAACAAAATCTTGTTTCCTGTAGCATATGAAGAGCCTTGTGGGGAAATGTGTGTGCGGTTATACTTTGCTCACCTTAAAATGGGTTGGTTGTTGGAGAGCAGAGGCTAAGCATACTTTTTATATGTTCCCCTCAGAACTATATGTGCAACATCAACCTTGGAGGACTTCTCTGTATCAGAGGGATTGCAGGCTATTTTTAGTGATGTACCCTGGAAAAGGAGGACCTCCCATTGCATTTACACAGGACTGCTGTAACGAACATGCACACAGTGGTTATGTAATCAAAGTCGTAGTATTGAGCGGTGCCATAATAGGTTGGCTCGTGTCCAGTGTTTCCATCCCTTTTGTTTACCTCATGACAGGAATAATGGGAAGCCTGGCAGGCCATCATAATGTAGCCCTATAATCCTCTCACTGTGTCTTTCAGTTGTCTAGTTCTGAGCCTGTCCCAGATGTTTGCATGCTCCCCTCTGAGACATGGCTGATCCTGGCACCTGTGTGCTGCTGTGTGTAACGAAAAAACACACCGTCTCCCCAATGTCTGTTCGTTTTAATTTTCCATTTAATTAAATTGTCTGTGTATACACTGCACCTTTGCTATCATTCTGTGTAATTTTTTTTAGTTTTTGTTTTGACAAAGCTCAAAGCAGTGATTTAAGCCTCCCCTTTTAAAACCAGCGACAATGCTGTCTGGAGGTGCTTTTTCGGACCCCGATGCTTGGCCTGCACCCGGACGCAACATTTCCTTTGCGGCCAAATTCTATGGCCCACATGATGTGAATGAGTACACACTGAGGGTAGAGTTATGAGGGGCATAAACTGAGCTCAGCCTTCTGGCCACACTATTTATGCCGCTGTCAACGCAGGAGCCTGCCAACAGAAGCCAACCTGGCGGAGGAAAGAAAAAAGACTGAGAGAGAGAGAGAGAGAGAGACGGAGGTGGAGAGAGAGAGAAAGCAAGAGAAAGGGAGACAGAGACAGAGATGGAGAGAGAGGTAGAGTCAGAGGGGCAGCGAGAGATTAGGGAGAGGGTAGAGCGAGATAGCAATCAAAACAGACAGAACGAAACATACTCCATATTCTCCTGATCAGTGCCCTTTGAAGTAGTTTTATTTGTGTTTATCCTGTCATGTTCTCCCTTCCTGGCCCTTGCACGCAACCACATGGTCCCCCACGGGCAGCATGCTCGCTGTCCAAATGACAGCAGGAGTGATTTAAAATGCTCCGCTCGGCCTGTGATGGGTATTTCATAGCCGACGCAGTAGTGCTCAAGGACGAGGGAGGTGGGTTGGAAGATGTGTTGTCTTGTATTGGCTGTCAGCTCTCAGTCTGTGGCATCTGCTGCCTAGCTAAGGCTAGGAGCTGTCGTGTCGTGCTGCGTGCCTGCATGTGTGCGCGCATTAGAGAGTAGCAGAGAGAGAAGGAGAGAGATAAAGAGATGGAGACAGAGAGAAAGGCAGCGAGAAATAGGGAGAAAAAGAGAGAGATAGAGAGAGGGAGAAGAAGAGAGAGCCGGTGCAGAGTGACAAACGAAGCCAGCGCATCTTTTAGTGAGTCACCGCCTCTCGCCCACAACCTCACGCTTCTTCTGGAGGTTGCAGCGCGCTCCGGCCTCCGTGTCTGCAGGAGACACACACCAATAATCTCAAGGCGCAGAGGATGCCAGCATGGCAGGGGGCACTGCGGAGGTGTGTTTGCGAAAAAAAAGAAAAGAGAAGAAAAGAAAAAAGGGACAAGACATGGAAGATTTATGAGTCATAAATAGTTTAACAGATCACCCAGTAGCCGCAGTGAAAATAGCGGAGGTCTGACTCTGAAAGGATATTGTGTGTTGGATATGAAGCAAACCACTGGATTGGTAATAAGAAAACACAGAACACACAAGTGATACATTTCCTAGTGTATGCTTGAGCTAATATTTACTGTGCTCGTGGCACGAATGGCCAGGCAGCCTGCATGAAAACAACACTGCAGCTTCGTCTTCATTTCCTTTCCTTTTTCCCTCGCTGTTTGATCTTTGAGTCTCTTAATCATGGGCAAATGAATTCATAAAATCTCACTACCCCCCCCCCCCCCCCCCCAGGATCACGCTTGTGTCTGAAGCGTGAAGGGGGGTGAGGGGTGGGCGGGGGGAGTGAAGCCTCTGTTGATCTAGTTAGTGCAAGGGCTGCTTGTCACAGCAAACGAGATTTTCCTCCTAGGGCCTGACTTGCTGGTGGTGGGCAGAATGAGTTGGCAAAGTGAATGATTTTTCACGATTGTTGTCATTCATGCTGTGCATGCACTTTGGGCATTTAACTAATTTTGTTTTATTGGCTGTTTTTTTTTCTTCATCTTTGTGTGCGTGGTTGTGTGTGCCTGTGTGTGTGTGTGTGTGGGCAGAAGTGGGAAAGGTCAGGGGAAAAGAGTTCCATAGACAATTGTTTACAGCCGTGTTCAGTTTTGTCTCTCAATGCTGTCAGAAACTGCAGTGGTTGTAAAAGGACAGGGAAAAGTAATTGCCATTTTCTGTAAACCGAATCACTTTGGCTCTCACTGAATCTCAACACTGTTCATTTAACGAGCCAAGCTAATCAATTAAGTCAACAAGTGCTTATGGCTTCAGTCAGTCAATGCAGACACAGGAAATGAGCTAGGCTCTCGATGATGATGAAGGTGGTTCCTTCAAAAAGGAAGGGTGGTACCTCTTTTTAAATGAGGCTTTTAACTGATTGCTAATAAAACCCATATAAAACCCAACCCATATAATAACAGAAAACCCATTATCATTTTAGTGTGTCGTTTTAGTGTGATCTTTCTGCTGTGGAGAGTCCTCTGCTTTGGAGGATTATGTGATTATCTCACCCTTTGCTTCGTTTTGTTTTGGCAACCCCAGGTATCTGTGGGTGTTGTGGGGCCTTGCGACCCCGGTACAAAAGGCTGGTGGACAACATCTTCCCTGAGGACCCAGAGGTACTGTAAGAATGCTCCCTGAAAACCTTGGATCTACTGGGGCCAGGCCACTTATTCAACAGTGCATTTTGTGTGTCATTCACATACCTAATCTAAAGTTTAGCAATGGCTGATAAATTCAATAAAAAACAATAAAATGTATCCACAATATGGTTAGATACATACAGCATATGATGGCCTTGCTTAATACTTGCACAGAGGGAAAAAATCTATGTGAACCTTTGGACCCAGAGCAGAATCCGTTTGCATCAATAACCTCAGCCAAAGATTTCCTTTGACTGCAAATCTCATTTGGTCAGTGGCCTGAAGGAATCCTCCTTGGACACTCCTTTGATGAAAAAAAAATCAATTCACTATCTATTCTGCAGTATTGGGTCAGAATAGCTTGGGATTGG
Source organism: Coilia nasus (assembly GCA_027475355.1). Classification (NCBI taxonomy): domain Eukaryota; kingdom Metazoa; phylum Chordata; class Actinopteri; order Clupeiformes; family Engraulidae; genus Coilia; species Coilia nasus. The sequence goes on from CM050205.1 coordinate 10,901,200, forward strand.
TCATGCCAGATTAGAGGTTAAACTAAGGAGAAACTCCAGTGTGTAACATCGAGCATATGCATTTCTATACTGCCCTACAAAGGCAAAAGAGCTTAACTCACCAGAGTGTGAAACTGAGAAAAATGACTTTAAAACATCTCCTGCGTGTACGTGTTTTCAGCGTTATGGCAAAGGCAACATCTTATTTTTCCTAAAAACCAACAAAATTGACTGAAGATATTTGGCCACATGATAAAACCGATGTTTACTGTTCCAAAAATGACAATAACTAATTTTCGCCTTTACATGGCAGTTATAGCATGTCACATCAGGAAGAGCTTGTATTCCACAGCTCCACTGGGACAATGTTCAAGGCAAATATCAGGTGAAAGGTCACCCTCCTGACACTGTAAGAAGTACTGTGTGCATGGATAAGATTAGTAGGGGGAACAGGACTAACAGTGGGAGTTCTTTGGTTTTGGAGTAGCTTTGCGGCCTCAGGGCTTTGATGCTTTGCAATCACTCAAGAGAATTCGACACATCAGAAAACTTCAGAGGATTATTTCAGTGTGAATACTGATAAGGCTAAATAGAGGTTGGCTGATGAGATGTCACAACTGCTACATTTACACTGAAGACTTTATTTAGCAGACGTTAGGTGAGGCATTATAGTAACATTAAAAGGAAGTCGAGGGAAGTTTATTTATAAAGTACATTTCATACATGCAAGCAATTCAGTGTGCTTTATAGAAATACAAGAAGTGATGAGAAAAATATTTTAATAATATATTAACCAGAAAATATATTTAAAAACTCAGTAATAGAATTTAAGTAGGTTGAAATGAAAATGAAAGAAGTCAATGTTAAAATAAGAATTTTCATTCATAGGTGCATATGAAGATCAAAGATTTTTACCTATAAAAAAACAGATTCATAGCTACATTTTGTGCTTGTCTGACATGCTAGCAGTGTGTTTCAACTACATGCTAGTTAAATAATGTCTCCCCTTGTTTAGTTAGAACTCCAGTCTGCAAGCTGACCAGAGTCCACTGACCTAAGGGTCCTGCTCTGTTCATATCTTTGATGTATTCTGGACCTACGCTGTGCTATAATTTATACACTAAAAGCAGCATGTTGAAGTGTGTTTTGTAGCTAACTGGAAGCCAATATAACGAGTAATGTGTTCTGGTCTCTTGGTTCTAAGGAAAACCCCAGCAGCAGCATTTTGGAAGAGCTGCAGTTACTTAAGGGTCTTTTAAAGGCAGGCTGGTTAGGTGACCATTGCAGTTAGTCCAGGTTACTAGAAATAAAAGCATGGATAAGCAGAAGAAGAGATGGGCTTGAAAGCAAAAGTTGTATTTTAAAATGACACGTTCCAATATAATTAAGAACCACTGTGCGGATAGCTACTGTACATTGTAAACATGGTATTGCTACTTAATGAGAATGAGCTTACAGTACTCCCAAAACGAGTGCTTCATGGAAGGGTTTTGGCTAAATTGCCTAGTTTAGACCGTGGGAAAGAAATTAAATAAATATAAATAAATGAAACGTTTGAATTATAATGCGTTATATTTTTGAATTGTTGAGTTGTTTTGATTTAGGTCTGTAAGAGAACAACACCAAAGTGTGTCAATAATAAATGATTAAGACTAGTAATTCACTGCTGTGTTCTTGCAGTCGTGTAGCCCTTTGCTGGACACAGTAAGGAGTCATACAGTGCTTTTAGTGCCTGAGAAGGGGCATTACAGGTCGTTGCCTTCTATGCTGGAAAACCGTGGTCAAATCTTTTTGTAGCGGCCACATTGATTCTGGGTATTTATGGCAACACTGAGGTTATGTAATGGAATTAAGTCTCATACTAGTGTATAGATCTCTTTTAAATCAGGCTGTGTCACTTCCTAAAAAGCATGGGGGGGGGGAGAAAATAACTGCATTACACACACATACACACACATGCATGTGTACACACACACACACACCCACACCCACACACACACACACACACACACACACACACTAGCTCACGCCTCACTTGCAAGCTTTTAAGTGGGGGTGGATTTTACTGAAGATGAAAATGAATGGCTCTTCTGTTCCTGCAAACACGTAAACGTGTCCGTGCTATTCCCCCGTGTGTGTGCAGGACGGCCTGGTGAAGGCCAACATGGAGAAGCTGACATTTTACGCCCTGTCTGCTCCTGAGAAACTGGACCGGATCGGCGCCTACCTCTCCGAGCGCCTCTCCAGAGACGTGGCCCGCCACAGATACGGGTGAGCTGCGTACAAACAGCCCACCAAAACACACAAACAAACAAACAAACAAACATAAATAACGCACATTTCGTGTCAGAGTTTTGTCAGAGTTTTCCAGGCAGCACTGCATCTTGACTCCACCTCATTTTGCAGTAGAAAAAAAAGTGTGTGTGACAGCTGAATGGGAGTACTTATGAAAGTGTATGGCAGCCACTGTGGAAAACCTCACTAAATGCAATAAAGGCGTAAGTGTGTAACAGGAAAGGGTGTGTTTAACAGAAATGTATTAAAGGTGTACTTCCATCATGTTTTCATTAATTTTGCTGTGGTCTCTAGTATTCATGAATGCCCTGTGAGCCGGTTTTGGTGAAAAAAATGCTTTAGTGCTTCTGTTTCAGGCTGTTGTAGTTTGGTGGAGGAGATGGAGCAGGGAGAATGACAGGTTCTCGGCTGTGCTAGTCACAGGCTACAATCATTCGAAGCCTATTCGGTCATAGCGAACCAAATAGAAGATCTAAACGTTCTACACAAACACACATACTTACCTATATTTCGCTATGTGAATGTGTGCTGCAACAGAACTTCTCCAGTAATCTCAACTGTGGCATAGCTTTTTCTAATTTACAAACCTACGTCACTTTGTTGGCCTTTTTCTTATTCACTAATTTTTCCACCTACTTTCTTTCACTGACTAATGGCAATCGGGTTGGAAGAGACATTTTCATGTGCAGCATGCATATGCAACTTGGAGTGACCTGTCGTATTTCAAAAGAGCAAGTGCTAACTGGTTTCTCGTGGAAGTACTCCTTTAAATGTTTCTGTGTTTGTGTGTATATTTTTGTGTGTATGTGTGTGTGTGTGTATGTGTGTGTGTGTGTGTGTATGTCTGCTTGTGCATCAGGTATGTCTGTATTGCCATGGAGGCTCTGGACCAGCTGCTGATGGCGTGCCACTGCCAGAGCATCAACCTGTTTGTGGAGAGCTTCCTCACCATGGTGCGCAAACTACTGGAGGCAGACAAGCCCAACCTGCAGATCCTAGGGACCAACTCAGTGAGTCACACACTCCACACACAGACACTCCCACACACACACACACACACATACACAAACTACTGGAGGCAGACAAGCCCAACCTGCAGATCCTAGGGACCAACTCAGTGAGTCACACACTCCACACACAGACACACACACAGACACACACACACACACACACACACACACATACACAAACTACTGGAGGCAGACAAGCCCAACCTGCAGATCCTAGGGACCAACTCAGTGAGTCACACACTCCACACACAGACACACACACACACACACACACACACACACAAACACACATACACAAACTACTGGAGGCAGACAAGCCCAACCTGCAGATCCTAGGGACCAACTCAGTGAGTCACACACTCCACACACAGACACACACTCCACACACAGACACACACACGAACGTAGACGAACACACACATGCTCGCACACACATACATACACACACACACAAACTCACACACACACACACACACACACACACACACACACACACACACACACACACACACACGTGTGAGAGGCAAGAGAAGAGGTACTAGCTCAGGGTACTAGCTGTGCACACACACACACACACACACACAGATCCTGGGAATCAGCTTAGCGAGTGCAACCCCTTGCCTTCCCTCTCCATCACATACTCCACTCCCAGCAGGGGTACTGTAGGGGCAGATAGTTGTGGATATTTCATCTGCCCATCTGTATATCTGGGAGCCTATTATCATTGTCAAAGAGAGAAAAGGGAAATGGAAATAAGAAAGAAAAGGAAAGGAAACAGTTGCAGAGTAATAGTTGATTTCTGTAGAGAGACCTTGAGATGTCTACATTACATTACACTTAGCTGACGCTCTTATGCAGAGCGACTTACAGATATTTACAGGGTTTCAGTTACAGGCCCTAGAGCAGTGTGGGGTTAGATGCCTTGCTCAAGGGCATCTCAACCATGGGTAGGGCGGGATTCGAACCGGCAACCTTCCGATTGCAAGACCAACTCCCTAACCACTAGGCCACAAGCTGCCCCTAACATTAGACAGATGAGAAAGAGAAAAAGTATTAGAGTAAGAGAATAGATTGTTCAGAGTTAGTGCAAATAGAGGATGTTTAATAGCTTCAGTGAACACATTAGACAACCGGAGAAGAGAAAGATTATTTAATGGTGCCGCTATATTTGTATTACTTTAAGCAATAGAGTGGCTCGTTTAGAGTGCGGTTATTGCAAATGGAAGATGGAGGTCTTCACCAGGAGGCTCCAGGCAGGATCTCAATCTGTCTGCGCTATTATTGCCTCTCCACCTAAGAGCCATTACCATGTCTGTCTCTCATCCCCATGCTGTCAGTGGCATCCCTATAGCAACACGGCAGCCACAGCATCAGCAGCAGCAGGGGGGTTAGCGTCCCTCTGCTTTCAGGGAGAGCCACAGGGAGGAATGGTTGGAGAGAGAGAGAGTGAGAAAAAAAAAATATGAGAAAGAGAAATGGATAGAGATGCAACGAGGGAGTCAGGGAGCGATAGAGAGAGAGAGAAATTGAGAAAAATAGACAGAGGAAGAAAGAGGGAGAGTGAGTGAAAGAGAGAGAATTGGAGAGTAATAGAGAGAGAGAGACAGAGAGAAAGGAAGAGAGGGAAAGGGAGAGAGAGATAGAGAGAGAGAAAGAAAGAACGAAAAAGAGAATGAGAGAGCATTTCCTGTAGGTCAGGGAGCTTGACCCAGAACCACAGGGTCGGAGAACAGAGAGGAGAGATCCCTGCTCAATGTGATTACACTGGACGGCTGCCATGCCAGACTTATGGTGCGTGGGTGTGTGAGAGAGTGAATGTGTGGGTGTGTGTGTGCATGTGTGTGTGTGCGTGTGTGAGTGTATGTGTGGGTGTGTGCGTGTGCATGTGTGTGTGTATGGGTGTGCGGTATGACAATGCAAAGTGTGTGTGTAAGAGAGGTAGAGAGGTGCAAGACACATGAGGAGGAGACAGAAAGAGACAGAGAGAATGAGAGAGAGACAGAGAGAGAGAGAGAGAGAGGGAGAGAGAGGGAGAGAGAGACAGAGACTGAGACGAAGAGAGTGTGTAAGTGTGTGTGTAAGAGAGGTAGAGAGGTGCAAGACACATGAGGAGGAGACAGAGAGAGAATGAGAGAAGGAGAGAGAGAGAGAGAGAGAGAGAGAGAGGGAGACAAAGGGAGAGAGAGACAGAGACTGAGACGAAGAGAGTGTGTAAGTGTGTGTGTAAGAGAGGTAGAGAGGTGCAAGACACATGAGGAGGAGACAAAGAGAGAATGAGAGAGAGGGAGAGAGAGAGGGAGAGAGAGAGAGACAGAGAGAGAGAGAGACAGAGGCTGAGAGAAACGAAAAGAGAGTGTGTAAGTGTGTGTGTAAGAGAGGTAGAGAGGTGCAAGACACATGATGAGGAGTCAGAGATAGACAGAGGGAGAGAGAGAAAGAGAGACAGAGAGAGACAGAGAGAGCGAGAGAGACAGAGAGAGAGAGACAGAGGGAGAGAGACAGAGGGAGAGAGACAGAGAGAGCGAGAGAGAGTGTGCGAGAGATTGCTGGCATTAGGCCTCATCATCGTTCTGACATGTCATCAGGGTGCCGGCCAATCCATTTGCAGCATCCCCCGAGCAGATGTTGGGAATTTCACTGGGAGGGGGAGGGGCTTCTCCCATGGGTCATATCTCCAACGCCACGGGCAACCATAAACCCTGCCTGCCTTATCAAACGCCGCTCAATATTTGCCGTCGCTACAGCCACATCAAGCCTGCCAGCTTGCATAGAACAAACATGACAAAGTGCTCCATTCCCAGCGATGTGCATTACCAAATGGAACATCTATTGTGCTTATGTGTCTCTCCCTGCATATTCAGTAGGGCATTCTTTTGTCATAAATTGACAGCCCTTGTAGAGTGCGCATGTTTTGTTCAAGTTGTGTGTCTTTGCAAATGCAGAGGCATTTCTGCAGAGCTATCACATCTGGCCAGACGGACAGGAAGGCATATCCAGTGTGGCAGAGAGCAAAATATGAAGGCTTAAAGATTAAAGAGCGATTGCTTAAGCAGATCTAGGACAGGCGGACAGGAGCAGGGCTTAAATTGCATTTCCGATAAATATGACAGTGGTGGAGGTTACCACATTAGTCACACACGTGAGCGTGTCTCCTAGATTTTTTTATTTCTATTTCGTATATATACAATTTATAATTTGTATGTACTCATTTGTTTAATATCTATATTATGTATTGATATAAAAAGAAAGTTTCTTTTATATGTTATGTTTTATATTTTTTCAACAGTTTTTCAAATAAGGTCTCATAGGTCATCTAATATAAGCTGACTTTGATCGCCTTGTCATAGACATGCCACATAGTTTTCTACGTTTGTTCTTCACTACGCTTTGATCTCAAATCAAAGATTCTCAAATCTGTCTGTCATTAACTTACACGGCATCATACTGAATTTTCTGCTCCTCTTTGAAGTTTGTGAAGTTTGCCAACATTGAGGAGGACACGCCCTCGTACCACCGTAGTTATGACTTCTTCGTCTCACGCTTCAGTGAGATGTGTCACTCCAGCTACGAGGATCCCGACATCCGCACCAAGTGAGGAAACACTCTTCCTAATTTTCACCTACACTTCTACACTTGCACACACACACACACACACACACACACAGACACCCCCCCACACACGCACATGCTCACACACACACACACGTGCATGCTTACACACCCACACACACATGCACACACACCTCGACACCTTAAAAGACTTCATATTAGCACATACTGTAATAGTTTCTGTTGACACTCTTCCTGATTATCGCTGAATGCATTAAACAAGTCTCCAGTGCCCAACCAACCACTACCGTGTCTGGCGCCGCTAACAGGAAGGTGTGAAGGGGAAGTACACTAAAGCGTTCCGTGTTGTCTGGCGGCTTTTCCCTCTGTTCAGGATCCGCATGGCGGGGATCCGGGGTCTGCAGGGGGTGGTGAGGAAGACGGTGAACGACGAGCTCCAGGCCAACATCTGGGAGCCGCAGCACATGGACAAGATCGTGCCCTCCCTGCTCTTCAACCTGCAGGACGAGGCTGTGGAGAGGTAAGAGGCTACTACCACCTCTTCTAACAAACAACAAACAAACAGCACCCTGTGTCATTGTGATTACACGGCACACCACGAAATTGATGCTGGATTTGACCCACCGCACACATGAGCATGCCATGACAACAGCGCCCAGGGAGCTGTGTGAGGACAGTGCCATGCTCAGGGTACCTCAGTGGCACTACTGGCAGTTGGTGGATTCCGACCTGCGGTCACAAGGCCGATACGTTATAGCTCCCACAGTGTGAGCAGTGTGATCAACACAACATGTTGACCAGCATGGTCTTTGTCAGGTGCATGGCGTAATTCATTTGATATCAGGTTTATTGCTGTGGCCTTTCCACCAGCAATTTGTGCATGACCTTATAAGAGGTGCTCTGTGAAATGTCAAACGTGTATGTCCCTGTTCTGCAGGTATTCTGTAATTATGTGGGCATAATTCCAGACCAGGTGGTCACGCAGAGTTGTACGTACAGTATACACATTCATGCTAAAATGCTGCTCTGCGAATCATAGGCTCTGTATACTACTATATACTACTATATTTTTAGTCAGCACTTACTTACAATTTTTTCAATGAAGCATCAGGTGAACATTTTAGCATCTCTATTGGACTGGCAAGCAAATATTGATATTATGAGCTAAATATGTGTTTGTAAGATAAAGGTGGTTTTACAAGGAAGTGATATCAAATGCCTCTTATAGCAACAATACAAATCTGTTCCTCTTTTCATAAATCCTTTCCTCTTTTCTGAAACCTTGTACAGCTGTCTCGGTAGAGCCACAGTCTGCCAGAAACAAAAACACTGATAAAACAGTTACGGACAGCACAAGGCTGACATCTGACATCCCTACATAATGAGCTGTTTGAACTGAAGGGCATTGCTCACATACCAGCATGACTCACGTGGACATAATTAGTAGTGAATGCTCTTAGCACAGAGTGTAATGCTATGAAGCAGGTCTCAAGTGTTGGAGGAAAAGTAGGACAATCTTATCAGGCCCGTGAAGGCTTGTTGTCAGCAGTATGGTAATTGCATAATATGTCAGTGGTAGAGGAGGCTGCATCAAAGAAACGTTCAGAGAAAACGCCTAAAATCACACACTCTCTTTCTTTCTCTATCTCTCTCTCTTACTTACATACCCTTACATGTACACTTTCTGTGTATTCTCTTTTCCTCTTTGTCTCCAGCCTTCTTCTTCTTCTCCCTGACACACTTTTCTATCCTCTATTTCTTTCTCTCTTTCTCATATGTTTTTCTTCACCCTACCGCATTGTTCTCTCTGTTGCCATTGAAATGTAATAGTGAATGGATGAATAACATAATAGTGAGTGAATCTCTCTCTCACTTTCTTTCTTTCTCCCTTTCTCTCTCTCGCTCTCTCTCTCTCTTTTTTTTCTTTCTTCCTCTCTCTCTTTCACC
>CM050205.1:10912500-10977500 GCA_027475355.1 Coilia nasus
CACTACAAAGGCAAAATACCTTAACTCCCCAGAGTGTGAAACTGAGAAAAATTACTTTAATTTTTTTTCCGCTTGTATGTGTTTTTAGCGATACAGCAAAGAGAACATCTTATTTTTTTCTCAAAAAACAACAAAAAGATATTTGCCATTTTCGCACCAAAATTGAAGTTACAGTCTTTTGCCTTTGCAGATCAGTATACTATACTACACTATACTATACTGTACTGTAGTATACTACTACTGCTACTACTACTATGCTATTCTATGATACCTTTTCGACTGTAATCTATCAGTAGAAGTAGCTGTGTTGTGAGTGTGAGTAATGTTGTGGTGTGCTGCGCGCAGGGCCGACGGTGCTGGAGGTGTTTAACACCCTGCTGAAGCAGCTGCGCCTCAGCGTGGACTACGAGCTCACTGGCGCCTACGACTACAGCAACATCGGCTCCAAGATCATCAAGGAGCACGAGGAGAGACAGCTACAGGAGTCTGTCATTAAGACCATCGGTAACACACAAGACTGCTCGTGTGTGTGTGCGTGTGTGTGTGTGTGTATTTGTGTGTGTCAGCGTGTGTGTGTGTGTGTCTGTGTGTATTTGTGTGTGTCAGCGTGTGTGTGTGTGTGTGTGCGTGTGTATTTGTGTGTGTCAGCGTGTGTGCATGTGTGTGTGTGTGTGTATTTGTGTGTGTCAGCGTGTGTGTGTGTGTGTGTCTGTGTGTATTTGTGTGTGTATTTGTGTGTGTGTGTGTGCGCGCGTGTGTGTGCGTTTGTATTTGTGTGTGTGCGCGTGTGTATTTGTGTGTGTGTGTGTGTGTGTGTGTGTGTATTTGTGTGTGTCAGTGTGTGTGTGTGTGTGTGTCTGTGTGTATTTGTGTGTGTCAGCGTGTGTGTGTGTGTGTGTGTGCGTGTGTGTATTTGTGTGTGTGAGTGTGTGTATTTGTGTGTGCGCGCATGTGTATTTGTGTGTGTCAGCGTGTGTGTGTGCGTGTGCGTGTGTGTGTGTGTGTGTGTGTGCGCGTGCATGTGCATGTGTATTTGTGTGTGTCAGCGTGTGTGGGTGTGTGTATGTGTGTATGCGTGTGTATTTGTGTGTGTCAGCATGTGTGTGTGTGTCAGCATGTGTATGTGTGTGGATCAATACTTGCTGGAGCGTGCTTTTTCACTACCATGTTGTGCACAGTAATACATGAAACCTGATAGTGTGTGTATCGAGGCAACGATGAAAGTGAATCGCAGAAACCTTATATGCTGGAAAAAATGGAGAAGTAACATTGGGAAAAACCAAACATAATGCAATAATATTTATAAAAATATTACACATGTTAAAATGACTAATACCATGATTTTTGGTGGCTAGTCTCCAGAATGAAATAATTTGTGTTATAATATTGCTAAAACAGGAAATTGTGAAACAGTATAACTGTTAAAATTTTCTCAGTTATCGTTAATCTCTTCCACTCCCTCACTCTCTCTCTCTCACTCCCCTCTCCTCTCTCACTCCCCTCTCCTCACACACACACACTCTCTCCTCTCTCTCTCTTTCTCTCTCTCTCACTCTCTCTGTCTCTCTCACTGTCTGTGGCTCTGCTCATCTATCTGTCTGTCCACAGGTTCATTTGCCAGGACGCTCCCGACCTACCAGCGTTCGGAGGTGATGCTGTTCATCATGGGGAAGATCCCGGTGCCGGGGATGTACCCGGCCCTCGGCTCGGCCAACACAGGGTGCGAGAACCCCCTGAGAGCAGCACTGCTCATGTACTGGCTCCGCGCCCTCCACAGTAGACTAGACACCTACAGTAGCATAGAGGCCTAGGTTGCAGTAGTCTGCTTTTACACCAGGGACAAGCCATTAGCATGCATGTATGGATGTGATACAGTTGACATAGTCATGCTTGTGACATGTCCATGTGCAAATGCAATGGCTTTGACCAATAATGCATTTAAAATCATGCAACTGTAGCAATGGCATAAATAGTGAGAGGAGTAATTCATGAACTGGCCATAAAGCAACTATAGCCTGCTCTGCTAATAATATCTGCTTTGTACATTGTATGTAGCCTCGCTGATGTAAATAGGGGTAGGGGCAGGGTCTCTTGTTGTTTAGAAAGACGTGTAGCATCTTCCTAATGGTTTAGAGTAATGTTTTGAATGAAGAGCTCTTGCTGCTTTTAGTCTTTTAAGAGGACTACACATGTACAGTACATTTGAAGTGGAAAATTCAATGCCCAGAAGGAAAGCATACTTCTCCAGTAGTTGAATCAACCATCTGCATTTAAGGAGTTCTGATCCAAAAACCTCTAAATCCATTTCTACAGAATAATAAAATTGCATTCTAAGTAATATTCATTAAACTGTAATGTTTAACGTAAAAAAATATATGAAAGCCAATTCAGTTTGGTTGATATTCAAAAAAACACTATTCAAAGAATTTATACAAATTTAGTTCAAATGCACTTAGAGGTGGTTGCAATCTGAGATCTTTATTTATTGGTAAGCACAATGAAGAGGTAGAGGTCATAGGTAATATTATATGAGAGGCTGAACATTTTCCTTCTGAACTATAGTTTATGTACATCTCTGCGTGTGATTGGCCTGTAGATTGGCCAATGGGCATGTAGATTGGCCATTGGGCACATGTGGGATTTCTGTTAATCATAGGCTATGCTGAGCATGTATGGCTTCATTTAAACTGGGACACAATATTGACAATGTGACAGTGCTGCACAGTTTGTGCTTTAAAAAAAAAAAAAATCCATATGCTCAGAGCCACAGTTTTCCTGGCAGACATGACATCTTGGTGGGGTCATTATCCTTCCAGTTTCAGCAGCCCTTGCTGCCTGCCTTGCGATAGACTACCCTGTCTGCATTTCAATTTAGTGTCCCAGTTCGATGCCGATGCAGTTGTCAGAGTGTTTGTTGAACTCATGAATAAATGACAGGCTTTGTACTTTGCTAAGTGAGTGAGCTTCCAGGGTGCGCTGTGAAAGAGACCTAGCCTTTGTCCCCCCCGGGGGGCTTGGTGTGAGGCATGGCAGAGCTGTCTGACACGGAGTTTCTCACTTTGTCTCGCAGGTTCGAGGGCAGCCGCATGATTCAGGTCATGCTGCTCAAGTCACTGTTACAGGTACGTAATGCAGTGTTTTGAATGACTTGCAAAAAGGGTCTTTTAGTGTGTTTGGTAAACTTGATTTTAAATTAACGGGCAGCCCAAAGTTCATACACAATACCATATCAAAGATCATAAAACCTGTTGGCATACTTCACAAAGAGTACACACCTTCATCTCCTATGTCTGTTTGTCAGTGAATGCATTTGATTCCAAAAAAGGAAAAAATGTCTCCCCATGGAACTTAGCTTTCAAGGTCTTCTTCTCAATTTAGCTGTTTGCTTAGATTGCATTTCACTTGTAAGTGACTTTGGGTGTAGGTGTCAGCTGCTATATGTGGCCTGACATAAGCGTACGTGTCAGTCTGTCTTTGTAAAAAAGAGGTTTGACTTTCCCAACGCTGGGTCACAAACATGGGGTGCAATGAACCCCTCTTATCTTTCCCACCTGTTTTTGGTATCACTCTCTCCGCTCCCTCTTTTTCTCTTTCGCTCCCTCTCTTTTTTTATCTTTTTTCTTCCCCTTCTGTCTTTCCGTCTTCTCTCCATTCTTGCGTTTCCCTCTCTCTTTCTCCGGCCTTGTCCTCATCTCTCCTTCCTCTTTTACCTTCCTCTTTCCCTCTTTCTCTTGTTGCCCTTCTCTCATTCTCTGACATTGTCACTCTTTTTTTGTGTTCCTCTCTTCATTCCTTTACTTCTCTTTCCATCCTTGCATTTCATTATCTGTCTCTTGTCATTCTTTTTCTTTCTCCCTTCCCCCTCTCCCACCATGTCACTTTGCCTCCCCTCACCCACATTTCCTGCTCTCTCCCTCCACTTCTCTCTCCGTCTGCCTGTCAGTCTTTCTCCCCCCTTTTTAATTCTCTCTCTCTTTCTCTCTCTTCCTATTTCTCTCTCTCTTCCATCACTTCCTCCCTCCATGGTTCTCTGTCTTCCCTTGGCTCTGCCCTTTGTGCCCTTTGTCACTCCCCCCCTTTCCCATTTCTCTCACTCTCTCTCCACTCATCCCCCTTTCTCTATCTGTCTTTCCATCACTCACTCTCTCTCCACTCATCCCTTTCTCTCTCTCTCTCTATCTCTCTCTGTCTCTCCATCACTCACTCTCTCTCCACTCATCCCTCTCTCTCTCTATCTCTCTGTCTCCCCATCACTCACTCTCTCTCCACTCATCCCTCTCTCTCTCTCTCTCTCTCTCTCTCTCTCTCTCTATCTCTCTCTATCTCCCCATCACTAACTCTCTCTTCACTCATCCCTCTCTCTCTCTATCCCTGTCTATTTCCCCATCACTAACTCTCTCTCTCTTTCTCTCTGTCTCTCTCTGTCTCTCCATTACTCATTCTCTCCCTGCCTGTGTGGCTGCAGGTGACCGTGGGCTTCCAGACCACCAACATGCTGACGGCCCTGCCCACGTCCTTCCTGGACCCACTGCTCTCCTTCACACTGATGGAGGACGCTGAGGTGCGCCTGCTGGTCCTGGAGATTCTCATCAGCATCATCGATCGCCACGACAACCGCCTCAAGTTTTCCTCCATCAGGTCCGGTTGCATCGCAAGAACACAAACCCTAAACAAACAACAAAAAATAAACAAATTCAGTTTACTATGTCACTTGAAAATTAGATGACATTGATGGATCACTTGTAAATTAAGAGGAATAAATGATTGTGACATTGTTTTGTTTATCCAAACTGTTTGGGTAAATATGAAGAATTTCAGACTGGAATAACTGACAACAAACATGTGCTAGTTTTAGATATTTTACAAACTGGAATAGGTCATTAACATGAACACTCTTTCCCTGATTCTCAGTATAATCACAGATATCTCAGTGCTGAAACTGAAGGTGGACAAATGCTCCCGGCAGGACAATCTATTCATGAAGAAGGTAATGTCTGTGGAGAAACCATTTTTATTTTTGTCATGTGACTTTTGTACACGTAAACAATTCTCTTTAGAAGAATTTGTGTGTAACAAGTTAAGTCTTTATTATTATCCTTGGAGGAGGGGAGGTTTGTCTTCTGCATTTAACCCATCCAAGGGGTAGTATACACACATACATACATATGGAGGAGTGGGCTGACTCACACAGAAATACACACACACATGACATTAAAACATTAAAATGCTGAAACTTAAGAAAAAACGAAAAACAAATACAATAACATTAAAAATATTAAACAATGGCCGATCAATCAATTTCATTCATTCAAGATTGCAGTATGTCTATAAATGCCAGTATTGAATAATTTACCAAATAAATTCATGAATAAATAACCTAAATCTGCTTTCTTGTGCAAAAACCTGCATCACCCTTATATAATGTTGGGCAACCCAGGAGCAATGGTTAGTCATGGTTTTGGTCACGAGGGCCTCCTGTCAGATAGCAAAGCCTTCGTAATTGTCCTGACTTCATACACTTTTATGATACCTGTATTCAGATCATGACTTCGTTCTCCCCTCACTGTGTGTTGGTCAGTATGTTCTATGGGTGCCTTCTGTAACTATAGGGCTCCTGAAATGAGCCTAAAGTTATCCCTTCTTTCGGCACCCCTGTCTTCAGATAATGCCTATTATACAGTATTAGGTTAGACTGATAATCAGCAATTTTACTGCATGTCCTACTCTACCCAGTAGGGCTATGCATGTGACAATAAAGAGTCATTATCCTTGTATGACTTATTTCTCCCCGCATGGTGTGTTGTCTGTGACAGAATGCCCAGAGGCTGTACCGCCACATCTACCTGGTGTGCAAGGAGGAGAACAGCCCCCCCCGCCACTTCGAGTCGGTCTTCTCCCTGCTGGCCCTCCTCGCCATGGAGCTGGCCAACGAGGAGGTGGTGGTGGACCTCATCCGTCTGGCCCTGGCTCTGCAGGTACGGCACGGCAGGTTTGGCTTGGCCGGCCACTATAACTACGGCTTTGGCTTCGGCATTGCCTTTGACTCTGCAGGAATGCTTGGCCTTGCCAGGTCTCAGAGTTTGGTTTCTTAGTGGGGCAACAAGGCCTAGCACAGCTAAGCTCACTTTGGAACAGGGGGTCGCTCCATCCAGCAGGGGCGGCTAGATCCGATCCAAGGGCAGCCAGACAGGCAGTATGGCAGGGGAGAGAGCGGGGAGATGGGAGTGAGGGTGGGGTCTTTTTGTTTTGCTCACCATCTTGCCCTTGGTTCTTTCTCTTGCCAGGACTTGGCAGGTGAGGACTCGCTGCCCGTGTACAATCGCTGTGCCATTCATGCCCTCTCGGCGGCCTACCTGAACCTCATCTGCCAGCTGACCACCGTGCCAACCTTTTGCCAGCACGTCCACGAGGTTTGGCACATTTCATTCCACAGATATTATTCTGTTCCTTGTGAAGTGGCTTGTACTCATTGTAGAAATGATAGAAATGGTGTAGCAGAGCGTGGTGGCGACTTTGTGAAATTCTCAGGGATGGTTGCAGTTGACAGCACATTTTTTTTAAATTATGGAAGCAGTTTTAGTGTACCATCTTTATTAAAAAGACAACAGTTAGGGGATAGGGTGGAGAGTCAACTGTTTTTTCCCTTTTCTTTGTCAGGTGATTGAAGGTCGTCAGAAGACGGTCCCATACTTACTGCCAGAGGATGTGTTTGTGGAGAAACCAAGGTCAGATGGTTTTACAATGGACTCTGTTTTCTTGTATGTTTCTCTCTCTCATTAGATGAGTCATGTTTGAGTGGACTTTCAAACCAACTGTAAGCTGTGCCCTTGCTTTGAGCTGAAACACTGTGGTGCTCTGAGTTGATCAGTGGCAATGACTGAATGGCGTTCTTTTTATTCCTGATACCTGTATGCTGCTGAATAACCTGACACTGAGTCAGTGTAGCACAAACAAATGCACGTCCATTTCTTCCCACGTCTTCTTTCAGACGGTTGTGAATCATCTGAAGACTCCATTAATGACGAATGTCCAAAAGATTTTTTTTTTCTATGTACAGTTCATGTGTGTCTTTCTCTCCCTCTCACTCTTCTTCTCTCTCTTTGGCCATCTTCTTGTCCTCGCTTCTCTTCTTCTGAAGCAATGAAGGAGTGTTTGTAAAGGGGAGAAAATATACTCCTGGCTTAGCCAAAGGCTTTTTAAAAGAAAAGTGCTATCTCACACTGTCCCGAGCTGGGGGGTTGTGTGGTCTTTGGCACGGGTTGACTCGGTAGAAGCTCTCTGTTTTTGTTTGATCCGGAAGCCCATTAAGGGCACTCATGCTGCCTACCTCTTGCAACTTTAAAGAAGTTATCAGCTACTCAGTTTCTGAAAATAACATTTCACCATGCCAGACAGCGATAGCTCAGCTGCGTGCTCTTTATCTCTCTCTCTCATTTTTTTTTCCTTTCTCTCTCACTCTCTCTTTCTCTCTCTCACACACAAACGCGCACACACACACACACACACGCACACACATACACACACACACACACACACACACACACACACACACACACACACACATAGTCTCTCTTTCTCTCTCTCTCTCCCTCTCCATCTGTGCATGTCCCCCTCTCTCTCTCTCTCTCTCTCTACTTTCTCTTTCTTGCCCTCTCTCCGCCACTTTCAACTCTCTCTCTCTGTGTTTTTCCTTCACCCTCCTTCCTCCCTCTCATTCTCCCCTCTCCTCTTTCCTCTCTCCTCTCTCCTCTCTCTCTCTCTCTCTCTCCGTCTCAGACTGCCGGAGAGTCTGCCGAAGCCTGAAGGAGACGTGGTCTTCCTGCAGTCCAAAATAGCGGAGACGCTAGGCGGGAGCGGCTACAACACCGAGAGGCTGGCCACACCTTACATCCCGCAGATAACAGGTACGCGTACACGTATGGGGCCACCTACAGCTCCTGGCGTTTACCTTTAGCCGTGGGCATGGCGCTTTTCATCAAAGGGGTATTATCATTAGGCTGGAAAGTGTAACTAAATATGCGTTAGTTATTGACTAGACCAATGACCTTGGCACTGCTAATGCTACTATCTGTTTGTTTTTGGAGCTGGGTATATGGTGAACAATGTCTGAGAGAAAAAAATGCATCTTAATACATCTTTGAAAAAATAACGATTTGCGATCAAATGAAGTGTCAGACGGAAAAGATTATTTGCGATTAGACGCAGCTAAAGCCCAGTCGGATGGCGCCTTGTGTTTGTGCGCCTTGTGTCGAGGTACGCGTGCCTGCGGCTGTGTCAGTGCTCCCTGTGGTTGTGTCTCCCCCACCAGATGAGGACAGGCTGTCAAAGAGGAAGAGCATCGGGGACACCATCTCTCTCCAGCTGGAGATGGATTCCAGACACAGCCCAGAGAAGGAGCAGGTGGGCCAGACAGACAAAGACAACACGCATGGAGATATTTACAGTGCACAGATACATGTGTGATAACATACAGAGAAACACAGAGACATTTACAATGCACAGATACACATGTGATAACAGACAGAGAAACACAGAGACATTTACAGTACACAGATACATATGTTATAACAGACAGAGAAACACAGAGACAGTTACAGTAGACAGATACAGGTGGGGCAGACAAAGACAACACGCATGGAGATATTTATAATGCACAGATACACATGTTATAACAGACAGAGAAACACAGAGACATTTACAATGGACAGATACAGGTGGGCCAGACAAAGACAACACGCATGAAGACATTTACAATGCACAGATACACATGATATAACAGAGAACACATGGCATGACATTTAAACAATGCACAGATGCACATGTAATAACAGACAGACAAACACAGAGATTTACAATGCACAGCTAAAACACAATAACAGACAGAGACAATGCATAGAGACATTTACAATGCACAGATGCGTACGCAACAACAGACAGAAACAACACAAAGACAGTTACAGTGCAGAGATGCACATGCAAAAACAATACAAAGGTTGACATTTACTATGCACAAATGCATAAGCAATAACAGATCCTGAAATACCCTCATAACTTTGGGCCACATGACAAACATGATCCCCTTACTAAAGCTAACCTAACCTAAAATCAGGTTTGGGGTTTGGATTAAGATCAAATTGAATGAATAAAAGTGCTATCTTTTGTCTTGGACATGAGCATTTCTTAAAATGCATTTTTATTCTTAGAATGCTATCCTTCTTAAATTTTGAATGTTTAACGACAGTACATAGAAGAATTGAAACATGTTGTTGCAGAGCAGAAGGAGCTGTTTTAGAGAGTAATGGATGAGTCTTCTTTACTGAAGTAAACAGGTTTTTTCTTGTATACTGCATGGGCACGTGCCCCTTGACTGTCCTCCATATTCTATTTATAACAGTAAGAAACAGTTCAAGGCCTGCCCTCTAGGCCTGTGGTCCAGCTATTCAGGTTAAATGCTTTGTAGCAGTCACATGAAAGCCTTGTTTGTCTATGCACACAGAAAACTCCAACCGAACAGATCACCTTTGAAACACTAAAGCAAGCTATTGGTAAGTACTGGTGTTGTCATTGCCAGTGTCCTTGGTTTATAATGTAAATTTAAATGTTAATGTAAATGTAATGTAAATATAAATGTTTGGTTGATAGTTTGAAGGATTAAATACTGCATGGATAACCAGTGGTGATAGTTTTGTTCAAATGGTGGAGGTCATGCAAGATGCCTCTTAATGACACTAATAATTTAGCTACTGTATGCATTAAATAACTCAGCTACTCTATGTGCAGTATATGGCATTTCAGGCAAGCTTCTTCTTCACAATACAGAACATTCTGAAGCTTGGAAAGAGGGAAATTCATAGCGATAAACCTCAGCCCAGTGTGTAGTTTGCTAAACAGGATAGAAATGATATGGATTGAAATCCCTGGTCATAATAGTGAAGCGCCTAATGATGGTGGCTTTGAGTGTGTTGACCGATGCTGTCCTCCTCCTCATCCTCCTTCTCCTCATACCCTCTCCCTCTCCCTCTCTCTCTCTCTTTCTCTCCTCTCCGCAGTGGACAGTGTGACCATGGAGGAGCAGGAGAGGGAGCGCAGGAGGCTGGTGGTGGAGAGGTTTCAGACGGCCCCCTTCGAGGAGATTGCAGCTCACTGTGGAGCTCGGGTGAGAGCTCCCCTCGCACACTGGGGTGGCTAACCTCAGGTCAGGGCCTGTGCGTCCGACCAGATGGGGTGGCAAATTAGCTCCTGAGTCACCAGCTTTCTGACATTATTAAAATGAATCGCACTATTAAAATGAACCACAACCACAAACGACAGCACTGATACAAGGATAGAAAGATGTAAGGGTATTTTATTGCCACATGCACAGACATACTGGGTAGAGTAGGACATGCAGTGGAATTGCTGCTGCTGATGATAGCGGTGGTGGCAGATGAGAATGCTGGCTGTGTTGATAACGATGACAATTACGTGGCTGCTGCTACGGTTGGTAGATGATAATGATAATGATAACACAGTTAGGGATGCACCAAAACCAGCACGGAGTATCGATGGGGGCAGGGCTTAATTTGAGGGGGAGCAAGCCGGAGCGCGCTCCGGAGCCGCCGACGTTGGCTCCGGCAGCTATTTATACTTGATCCGGTTACCCGTCAGCTCTTTTGACTAAGTAACAAAATTTTACATTTTCTTGCTTTGTTGACTAAATAAGACATTAAATATATGAATTGGTACTGAATTTGTCCTGATTTTATGTGACTAGTGTTATTACAATACAGTTTCGTTTTGGTGCGCGCACAGCATGCTTTTTCTTCTTTTTTTTTCCCTGTCGGAGTCACTCATCCTCTGCGCTCCGGGACCTCCCACTTTACAAATTAAGCACTGGATGGGGGGTTCATACAGTCATTTTTGAGTTTCAAGTTTGTCATATTCCTGTTATTAACACAGGGTTAATATAAATATGAATATATAAACGTTGGTACCGGCACTTGTCAAAAGTCTCCATTGCCATACATTGTGATCACTGCATTACAGTGTTACAGATATAGACATTGGTTTTCTGGTTCATTTGATCTGAAATAACAGTTTAGACATTTAATATAGAAGACATCTTATTTTATTCTCTAACCATCAGAGTAAATCTCATAAAAATAAACCCCTTCTTCGCATTTCATTGCCCTTTTTATGGTTATTGTTATTTTATGTTAGAAATGCTGCCTTAGTATTAAGTATGCCTGCATTATTACCCCACATTGGCAAGTACACAAGTGTACTGTATATATACTCATAATGTGGTACTGGTGCATCTTTAGTCTGAATGCTGGTAGTGTTGATAACGATGACAATTACGTGGCTGCTGCTACGGTTGGTAGATGATAATGAAGAAGATGATGATGATGATGACAATGACAGTGATGATGATGATGATGATGATGATGATGATGAGGATCATTTTGATGATGATGACAGTGATGACAGTGATGACGATGATGACGATGATGACGATGATTAATGGAATTCTGTTGTGACTTCCTCCCAGGCCTCGCTGCTGCAGAGTAAGCTCAACCAGATCTTTGAAATCACAATCAGGTACGCAACAGTGAATTAAACCTTCTCTCTAAGGATGCAGAGGCACTTGCCTAACTACCACTCACAGCTCTATCTTACCATCTTTGCTATGGTGATTTTGTTAGCAACTTGTGTTTATCTTTGTAAATAACTAAGTAAGCAAGTTAAATAAGTTTGTGTAGCACATTTACAACTAACTGCTGTATAGCCAAAAGCTAAAGTATGAAAATTTAGGAGTAAAACACAGTTAAGATTAAAGTTTTTAAGATTAAAACGAAAACATTTAAAAACATTTCTTGTCTTTGTGAATGAAAACGTGGTTTTGACTAATGCCCCTCGTACCCCTCCCTCTCCCCCTCCCCCTCCCCCCTCCCCCTCCCCCTCCCCAGGCCGCCCCCCAGCCCCTCAGGAAGCGGCTCCAATGCACACGGCCAGACCCGCTCCATCCCCGTCTACGAGATGAAGTTCCCCGACCTGTGTGTCTACTGAAGGATCCCCCCAAGGTCCCCGTACACGTACCCGTACAGTATGTCTGTGTGGCACACCAGTTGTATTTGTATTTGTGTGTTTGTGTGTGCGATTCTTCTGCATCTGTCGCCTAAATCAAATGATGTTGTTCACACACTGACATGCTTTTCTTCACCTCTGAAAAAATGGCTTGCATTGTTTTTTTTGTTTTTTTTGCAAAAGCGTAGTGTTGAAAAAGCACTTGCTGGAGATGTCAAGGTTTTTTTTGTGGTTTTCCATTTTTATCCCTGTTGATGTTTTTCTTTCAGTGAGAAACTTACTGTAGCTGCAAAACACAGCGACACATTGCTGAGAAACAATCCAAATTTGTACAACACTCACTGCTTATTTCTGCTGACGCTCAACAAAAAAAGCAAGGCACGTCGCAAGAGTTAATTTTTTTCTTAGCTGTGTCATTCCACAGGGAAGCGAATCATTTTGAGGTCCTGTATTTGAAAAAAGTATGTCAGTGTGAACGACTGCTGAAGTTGCTGATGCTGCATCATCCTAAGCCATGTTTGAGGAAAGATGGTGTAGATAGCAAGCAATTGTGATGATGGTAATATTTATGACTATAAAGATGGATAATATTTTAAATTTCACAACCTTTTCAAAAAAATAACTTCCAATGAAACACTTCGATGCATTTTCTGGACAAGCAACTGGTCAGTCAGAAGCTTGTCATTTTTCTATCTCTACATTTATTGTGGTGCAATCATGTTAGCTTTGCAGGATGTTACTGTAGCTTTTCTGAATCAGTGTAGAGTGTAAACACATCATGTCTACCTTGACAAAAGGTACTACAGTGCATTGAATGTTCTCAGCTTTACATACTGTAGCTGCTGTTAGGAATTTCTGTCTGTTTGTGCACTGTTTTTATTTGTATGGTACAAGAATAGTTTTATGGTTATCAATATATGTAACTACTCTGTAGAGAGCCTCACCAAGCTGTCAGTGGGCATACTTGTGCAAGATGCAAAGACTGCCTTAAACATTGCGCGAACTGTAAAAGAATGTAAGACTTACTCAGTGTTCACATCAGGTGCGACCAAAGCGACCAGGTCGCCGAGGTCACTGAAGAAGCTTCGCTGTTGAATTTGCCTTGTTCGCTTTGTTCGCTCATGACGTATCATTTGGAATGTTGGATTTAGCCAAAGAACTTTGGATTTAGCTCAGTAATTAACGGACGTTGGTAAATCTATGTATTCTCCAAACCGCGTCATAGCTCATTATCATAAAGTTAACTGACTTTTAACTTCTCTTTTTCGCTCTGGTCACCCAATTCGCTTCGCTGCCAGCGAATTCGCTCTGGTCGGCCAATTCGCTGACTCTCCATAGAGAAATAATGACTTGCGTCGCTCTGGTCACTCTCGTCGCTTCTGATGTGAACACACAGTTAGGGATGCACCAAAACCAGCACGGAGTATCGATGGGGGGTTCATACAGTCATTTTTAAGTTTCAAGTTTGTCATATTCCTGTTATTAACACAGGGTTAATATAAATATGAATACATAAACATTTGTACCGGCACTCGTCAAAAGTCTCCATTGCCATACACTGTGATCACGGCATTGCAGTGCTACAGATACAGACATTGGTTTTATGGTTCATTTGGTTTGAAATAGCAGTTTAGACATTTAATATAAAAAACATCTTATTTTATTCTCTAACCATCAGAGTAAATCTCATAAAAATAACCCCCTTCTTCGCATTTCATTGCCCTTTTTATGGTTATTGTTATTTTATATTAGAAATGCTGCCTTAGTGTTAAGTATGCCTGCATTATTACCCCACATTGGCAAGTACACAAGTGTACTGTAAATGTACTCATAATGTGGTACTGGTGCATCTTTAGTCTGAATGATGCAGAAGTACGGTGTGTATTATAAAATTACAAAATACTCTGTACAGCCAGTGTTATCAAGTGAAGTGTTTCATCAGAAAGGCCTTGTAGGCTTTGAACTGGTGTACTGACAGTGCATATCTTGTTGTCCATGTGTGTGTGTGTGTGTGTTTGTGTGTTTGTTGTGTATGTGAGGTGTCTACATGCTGCAATAATTTTGTACTGAGAAGCAATAAACAATGAGAGGAATTTAGCTGCAAGCCAACAGAAGAGGACACAGACACTGGAAAGGTCACTTTCCCAAAGGTTTAGAAAATAAGCTCAATAGGCCATTGGTGTGTCAGAACAGAGTT
Organism: Coilia nasus; assembly: GCA_027475355.1. Lineage (NCBI taxonomy): Eukaryota > Metazoa > Chordata > Actinopteri > Clupeiformes > Engraulidae > Coilia > Coilia nasus. The sequence goes on from CM050205.1 coordinate 10,926,764, forward strand.
GAATATTATGCTGATTACTTTTAATAGTTTTGTCACTTACATTTTAATGTCATTGTAAGAAATGTGTTGTTTTGGTCAGCAAACTGCTATATTTGTCTCGGGCATTAGATATTTAGTATACTGAAATATTTAACAAAATATTCTATCTCATGCTTCTAGTCTTTCACATATTATGAACACTGCATTTCATCTCAGGAATGGAAAAGCACCATATAGCAACGTAAAATGATTTCAGCTCGGAGGTCTATTGTGTGAGCTGCTACGAACATGATGATTGTAAATGGCAGTGTTCAGTTGAGGATGATTTGAGCTCTAAGCTCAAGTGGCGATGCATCCAATGGATTATGATTAAAAAAAAAGCTGCTCCATTAAGGCACAGTGTTGGGATGCCAATGCCTCTTTTTTTCTAGAGGTGGGCTTGCTGGTCCTGTAAATGATGAAGCGACCATTCAAACGGTTACTGTTAATTGTTGCCATATGCCTGTGTCTGCTGTCTGAGAGTGTCAGGCCTCATATTTACCCACATGTTTGTGTTACACATGCTGTATTCCATGGTACTTTCTCAGATTGCCTGTCTCATGTATGTTGTGTGCTATTGTGGGCTTATTTATAGATATAGGTATTTTGTTTTGTTTTATTTGTTTGTTGGTCTTGCCCCATCTGTTGTTGACTGCTGTGTACTTTCCTCTTGTTTGTACTGTGTGTGTGTGTGTGTGTGTGTGTGTGTGTGTGTGTGTGTGTGTGTTCGGAATCCCTTGCTAAGATTTCTGCTTCTGCATGGCATTGTTCTTCTGTAATGTCTAATACGTAGCTAGCTAGGTGTAGCATTAGCATTGTCATTGCTGCCTTTCAAGCCTGCCTTGCCTTTTGTTTGAACCTTGTTATTCTTCATTCTCTCGTTTCCCCCCTGCTGCTACAAGAACAGTTTGAGTTTGCCGGGAGTACAGTGATGATTGTGCATCTGTGCAGATGGTCTTGATGGAGAAGCCCTCGTGATATGATACATGTTTGAGCTGTGTGACAGACTTCCTCCCTTCTGACTCACTGCATGTTCTCACTGTGCACAACCCCATTAAGCTCTGCTCAAGAGCTCTTTCTGCCAGATCAAGCATTCATGCAAGTCTGCCCAAACCATGCTCATACCAGAGCTTTGTTACGGGCATTTTCGTCATCTCTAAAATGAACTACTTTTGACTTTGTATAAATGTCTTATCCTTTGAAGTGCTGATTCAGTGATGTAAATATGTTGTATGGAAAATGGTGTAAAGAATATATGTGAATATTAAATAAATGAGTGAAATTTAATTTTATCAAATAGAAGTCTTAGAATTTTTTCTAAGTTCATGGCATAGACAATTCATAGTCTTATAATATTTTGTAATATTGTATAATTTTTGTACTTACATATTTGAAAGATTTGAAATAACCTTTTCCTTGTTGAATTTGACGAGTAACAGTGAAGCATTCATGAAATAAATGAGCATACCTTAAAGTGCTTGCGATAAAATATTTTTATGTTTCACATATAATTAATTTACAGTATAGTACATCAATAAATTAGATGAATACCTCGTTCACCCGTCTTCTCACTAATACTCAATCACAACAACATATGTACAATATTCAGAATTTATTTCTTGATAGCAATGTTAATTATGGAGTAAGTTGAAAAAAACAAAGTGCTTGTGGTCAACAAAGCCTTTTGATACCCCCAACAATATTACAAAGCAATCTACTTACTGTGTGCTACTGTTAGTAGTTAAGGGGAGGAATAAGCAAGTGTGTCCCCTCTTCACAGAGGGGCACAAAAAGCAATGGAAAAATCTCATTGGTCAATGTCATGTATACCTTTCACTGCTTTCCACACCACTGCTCTCCTTCAGTCTCTCTCCTCTCATCCTTCTCACACACCCACCTCCTTTCCTTCCTTCTCTCTCTCTCTGCCCACCCCACCCCTTCCCTTCCATCTCCCCATCCCTCTTCCTCTGGCCGACTCACTGATCTTTCTTCTGCTGTCCGTCCTTGTTGATGACGTTCTTAAAGAGAGTCAGCAGCGGCTTCTGGCTGCGCTCGTCCCAGGACTTCATGAAGCCTCCGTAGCGCTTGCTGGCGGGCGGCGCGCTCCAGCGGAAGTGCTTGATGACGTACGGCGCGTCCTTCTTCTGCTGCGCCAGCAGCCCCGCCAGCGTGGCCTGCTCCTCCTTCTCCACGCCGCCGTCCGTGCCGTCGAGCGCCTCGCGCCGCATCTCCGCCGGAAGCTCCTCGGCCGACTCCTCCTCCACGCCGTTGGTGAAGACCTTGATGGGCCGGCGCTTGCGGCCCACGGGCTTGCCCCAGCGGAAGTGCTCCATGGCGTAGGTGCGCTTCTCCTCCTGCCTGGGGCTTGGCTGCTTCAGCTCCGAGGTGTCCTGGGGGGCCAACGCGGGACTGAGCGGCAGGGCGGGCAGGGAGTTGCTCTCCTCACTCGTCTCCGGCTCTGGGGGCTGGAGGTGGCCCTCGCCTGGAAAGACTGGGGTCTCGGCCGTCAGGTCTGACCTGCACATCTTTATGCATTCCTGTCAGTGTCAGCACAAAATCACAGGCACAAATGGATTAGATTGAAGTTGCCAGATTTTACATAGCAAAAAAATAAATACAGCCCATATAATACGGTCGATATATTATGCAGTTTGTACAAACATTCTCGCACTAATTTCAGCCCTTGTTATTCCTACACAAATGAAAGATTTTTCTTATTTTGGGTTTTGCACCTTAATCCTCTTTGGCTGAAAATAGATGGTAGCTGCACCAACTACTGAAGCGCACCTCATTTTTAAATTTTACCCAACACAAAAAAGTTTCTTAAAGTATATATTTTTATTAGAACCCATGTGACTCAATCAACTTTGTGGGATTCACACTGCCTTTTGTTACACCAAATGCTAATGGTCCCTGTTATGTATCTATATCATGAAATGCAGTGTAACAAAGTGTGTAACAACATGTTACATTTTGTACTTACTATGTATCTTGGACTTGTGAAAGGATAAAGATTACGGTTAGTGTTAGTGAGGTATGTACCCTGTAAATTCATAGTGTCTAGTGTAATCTAATCCGGCCAATCCTGTCTGATCCTGAGAAAATGTATCAGTCTAAGACTAAAGAGTATGCCAGGCCAACTTCAACCTGCATCCCTCTGGGTGCTTGAGGACACTAACCAGCCTGTTCTCTTCAGAGTTGAGGTATCTGCATCGCGGACTCTCCCAGCACTGACTGCTGACCTCCACAGCCAGGACACATAGCGCAGCCATGGCCAACGTCCACACAGGACACAGCATCTTCAGTCCTCTCAGCATCACTGTCAGGGATGGAGGTCAGTGTTTTAGAGGTGGATGATAAGGTGCTCTCACAGCATTGGTACATAAAACATTGATAAATAAAATTGTGATAAAGAATATAATGATACACAATAGCAAAATATAAAAAGTTATAAAAGTAATTATACATTGAATGTATGATTTTAATTGTTGATTAAGGTTCCAATGTCTTTGTAGGTGACCATAATGAAAATGAATTGTCTCAGAAAAGATTATGCAAGGCAACATGTACACAAAAAAATACAAAGAGTACATACAGTATGCTACATATAAACTTTTCATAACATACAAAAGTTAAGATGGCAGTTCATGGTACTGCATGCATAATACTCAGAATAAAATATGCTGAGCTCTAAAGGGAGCCGATGTACAAACAAATGATTCAAAACATTACTCTTAATATGTACGTTTTGAACAGAGTATTTAAGGATGTCTAGAAACAAAAGTTATTTAGCAGTGGACATACAAAAATATACAATACAGGTGTACAAATTTTAAAAATGAACAGAAATATTCAATAAAAAAGGGAAAAAAGATAAAATTCAAAACAATAAAAATCCATAAAGCCATAAAAAGTCTATAAAGTTTAAAAAGTCCTCACCTGTTGCACAGTTAGAGTGTGCTACCTGTCTCTGTGTTCCTCCACTGACAGGTGTTTCCGTCTTCTCTGCAAAGCTTCTTCTCTGCCTGTCTCCTGTGCAGACTCGGGGAAGTCTGAGGATGTACAAGCGCGTGTGTCTGGGCGTGACTGTGTGTCTTTGTGCACGCTATGCCGTCCGTCCTCTTGTGCTCCCTGATGTGTGAGCAGCATAGGCAGCCTTTTATAGCCGCAGCGAAGAGCCAGCCCTCCAAGGCCACCTCGTCGGCCAGCGCATCTTCCACCACCGTCATTCTCATGCCACTCAGTCCAGTCCACGGAGTGACGACCAGAATTCGGGAAAATGTTAACCGTGAGCGAAAATAATGTCACCCCTGCTTCCTGCAATCAGTGACTTAAAGGTCAGATGACATCAGATGGAGATTAGCGAGTGTTTGGGAGATATCAAGTCCTGATGCTCATTTTTGCCTGTGGATGTAAAGGTAGAAGTGTCCCATTACATGTGGGGTTTAACAGCAGGAAGATTAAAAGCAGGGCTGAGGTACTGATAGATGTTGTCTGTCCCTGACACAAAAGGCATGGAGGTGTTAATTCCTCTTGCTGACGGGATCGAAAATGATGGAGGAAATTATTCCGTCATACCTGTATTAGGGCTGGCATGATGAGAAAGTGAATAAACATTTGGAAATTCCCAGTGTACGTCTACCTGCACATTTCAACATATCAACGTTCTTGAGATGTTTATTTGTTTAGCTGCTTTTGATGTTTTATCTTGGTGATCACCCCAAATGCAGCCCGAGCTGTGAGTAACCATAAACTGGTGACATAAACACATAAACATGTTATAAATGCTACTGGACTATAACTAGGCCATTATTATTATTATTATTGGTATTATTATTATTATTATTATTATTATTATTATTATTATTATTATTATTATTATTGTTGTTGTTATTATTATTGGTATTATTATTATTATTATTATTATTATTATTATTATTATTATTATTATTATTATTATTATTCACGTAATTATTATTATTATTATTATTATTATTATTATTCACGTAATTATTATTATTATTATTATTATTATTATTATTATTATTATTATTGTTATTATTATTTTTATTATTATTATTATTATTATTATTAATAACAACAATAATAATAATGATAATAATTATAATAATAATAATAATAGTAATAATAATAGTAATAATAACAGTAATAATAACAGTAATAATAACAATAATAATAATTACATGAATTTGACCAGTATGGACCAGCATTTGGACAATAGACAGGTAGTGTTAGATGGTGTTAACTTTGGGAAATTTTCGAGCAAACTTTACTGATATCACATTGCGAAACAACATGCCTCTGGCCCTCTTTTAGCAACTGTCTTAAACATCTTAGCACAACAGCATCCACCATGCCGACATGCACTACACTTATCTATGCTTATTTGCATTAATCTACCTCAGTCTCACCTATTTTATTATTTTTAAGTCTGCATTATACGTGTATAGGTAGCACATACAATATTTAAAACTAAAATATTAAAGACAACACTTATAATTTCAATTCTAAGGAAAAGGAGTTCAATAAAAAAAAACGATGCAAGGGCACCAAATATGGACAAGTCATACAACACTCTGGACCGGAACATTAGAGAAACATGGATGACAAGACAAGCAGGAAAATTTGCTAAACTGTGGTTAGGGAGTTGGATTTGCAAGCGGAAGGTTGCAGGTTCAAATCCCGCCCTACCCATGGTTGAGATACCCTTGAGCAAGGCATCTAACCCCACACTGCTCCAGCAACTGTAACTGAAACCCTGTAAATATCTGTATCTCTGGATAAGAGCGTCAGCTAAGTGTAATGTAATGTTTATAGTGTCTTTGACATACCTGTACCTCAACACAGAAGTGCTGAATTCAAAAATATTCAAGTTTTTTGTATTACGTTTTTGTATGTTTCTAGCATGGTGTCCATTCACAACCTTTCAGTGCAAGAACTGAAGAGGCAAAGGGCAAATCATTTGTCAGCTGTATTTGATCTGATAGGATCGTTGTTGTGTAGTGCGGTGCCGCAGAGACACTTCAGGGTTAATTTCCGCAATACATGTGTAGGAGAGGAAAAAAAATGACTTTGTTGGCCATTATCTGTTAGAGCAATTAATATAGCTTTGCGACCTTGTAGGACTGCATTTGTGTCAGAGTGGTCTGACATGTGCAAGGGGAGAGCGTGTTTGTCTGAATGGATGTATTGAGTGGAAAAGCTTTTAGTGGTTTCTTTATGAATGAACAGCCAGCCCCCCAAGTGCATGATTCAGTTTAAGCATCACTGAGAAATTGCACTGCCAAACAGACCTTTTTTTCCTGAAACACAATTTCGCAAAATATCATGAGGAGTAGAGTGGAGGGGGACAGAATTTCTTATTCCAATTAGACATTTAATTGCAATATAGGACACAGTAAACAGTCCTGTACTGAATATTTCTGTAAAATGCAATAAGTACCTCTAATGACAATATTAACAAGATCACAGGGGGGTTCTATGACATTAAAAAACTAAAATATGATTCATCATTGAGTTGGGGTTTTAACTGCATGTATAGATCTTGCAATCTTACGAGTTTGCTTATGACAACAAGTTAAGCATTTTACCATTCGCGCCATAATTACATTACAAAACACATATTACTTAACACATTACATATTAATATTACACATTAATTGGAGTTGATTTCTCTGTGTTAGAAGTGAGCAGTACCAATCTATTTAATATCCTTGCAGTGTGTAACACTAATGATGACTAGTTTTATTGGTGCTGAGATACATGTTTTGAACACTTTCAAAGGTGCAGAATAAAACCAACTTAAACATACTGTACCTAAACTAAAAAATAATGCAAACTATGTAACGGAAGATCCATTCAGTGCATTGCCTTAATTTTGAAGTTGGTTCTAAGGAGCAGTTGGGAAAAGAAGGGTGTTGTATGTAGCAGCACCTAGGCTAACACCATGCCTTTGAGGAATCCTATTAGAGTGGATTATGAGGATATCTTGTGAGGCCACACAGGCACCCAGCTCTTCCCCACGGCTCCACTCTCCAGGGAGGGCGAGAGACAGAGAGAGAGAAGGAGATGCACCGCTTCGGAGCCGCGTCTGCCCGCTGCTGTGAGGTCCGTTTGTCGGGGTATGGACACGGCTGATGCTTCATCTGCTGCAGCATGACCAGGGAGGGTGGGCATCCCTTCAGTTCTAAGGGTGAGCGACCTAAGTATTCCACTGTTAGAGCAACAGATTAAGGCCTGCGTCTAAGGTCCATGCACAGTGTAACTGTATTCCTGCCATTTTAGAAGCACAGTTTGAGTATGCAAGGTGTGTGAAAGTTGTCTGTCACCCCTGAATATTGCAAATATATTTGGTTGCCACAGCTTTTGTTGCAGTGATGAAGAAATGTAGGGATGATACAGTATACATTACTAACCCATGCATGTACATAAAATGTAGTAACATCTAGTAAACATATTTTTAAAACATTTCAGAAAATGTAAAGCAGCAAATTATTATACAAGTAAAATAAGAAAATAAGCTAGAAAGTCTCATTAGACAGCTATATTTCAGATAGTCAGAAATGTTCTTTGTCAGTAAAAAAAGTATGCTACCGGACTAATGCAAAGAAATGACTGACCAACACTTAATGCACGTTAATGTTATTTAAAATACTGTTTATTATATTTAGCACTGCTGTGTAATTTTGGTGACTTCTGTATTTTCACATGTTCAGTATCAATCATTCAACATAAATAGTACTTTGGAAAAATAAGTAGCCTAGTCATTTTACATTTCTTAACATTAATGAATAACCACTATAACAAAATGAAAACTATTTTGCACAGAAAACTTAGACCATTCAAGTCATCTTGCTGCTCTGACTCTGTTGTGTCAAGTTTTTAAACAGTATGTCATGGAATAGGCATGTTTTGTGGAATGTGTAGGTGGACTGTGTTTGTCAGGCTGCAGTATACGGTAAGCCCTGGTAGTAGACTCCTCCATCAGTGTTTTAATCTCCCCGCCTGAGCTCGTCTTAATGGCCAATTACCTTGACGCCACAGGAACAAGTCACGAGTTGGCGGCTACTGCCAAAAGAGGGGTAGCCACCCGATGGCCAGTTCACTCGTCGTAATACGACTAACTCAGAATGACTGACCGCTGCTATCACTGCCTGCTTAGATGTGCCCACTGCAGACTTTCCAGAAGGATCTTTTATTGAAATACATGATGTTATGTACTGTATATATAAGCAATGCAGAGAGCTAACAGGGTAACTGTGTGTTAAAATGTGTTTTCATTTAGAATCTGTTCATAATTCACACTTTGTTATTGTTTGAGGAATCCAAAACACTATATTTTAGTGTAGTTCATTTGACTTTAATGTTTCGTCGCACTAGCCTACAATTTAAAGAAGCTTTTAAAGTGGTGTAGAAATGTGAGCACAGACTTGAAGTGAGTTGAAATTAGCCATTCCCTCTTTGCATCTGATTGGCCCAGACCAATTCCACCATATCACATGAAGCTTATGAATTCAAGCCGGTGGTGGCCTTGGGGGTTAGGGTAATGAACCTGTCAACAGAGAGCCACAGGTTCGAATCCACACAGATATGCCACTGAGGTACCCTGAGCATGTCACCATCCCACTCCTCCCTCATGTGCTGTTGTACCTGCTTGTGTGTGATTGGTCAACTGCAGAGTTGTAACTTGAAGGACTAATAAAGGAATTAAAGTCAGTTACTTGTGTAAACATATTTGTATGGTTTCTTCAGATAGACAGAGAGTGAACAGCCATTAATGGCCTACTACTAAGAGTTTGTGAGATTCTTAGGATTTGTAAGATCGTAAGTAATTATGTAATTTTTGTCTCATTTCTATATTGCTGACACTTTTCTCAAACCAGGTGCCTGAACGATTACTTACGTATTTTTAATCTGAAAATGCAGATCTTCCAAATGCTGTGTAAAGGTTGGCCAGCCACCATGTTTGTGCACACCGGACAGACTTTTGCCACACAAACGTGTGAATGGACCAGTGTCTTCATCAGAACCTGAATGCAGAGGAGCATCGGGTTTTGGCTTTGTAAACAGCCTCCAGCTGTTGCCTCATCAGCCAACCCGGGTTACCAGAGACAGGCTGGACTCTGACCCGACCGAACCATGAGGCTCCCCCTGGCACACGTGGTGGTGGTGGTGGTGGTGGTGGCATGGCCGGCCCTGTGGTTGTCGTGGGCGACGACGGCGGTGGTGTCGCTGCTGCTGTCGGACAACCTGACGGGCTTCAGCGGCGACGAGGGCATCAGCAGCGGCCTGATGCAGTGCGGCGAGTACAGCAACGAGGCGCTGCCCAACGGCCAGTGCCGCCTCACCGCCACGCTGCCCCAGATGGCCGAGCAGCGCTGCCCCGACATGTTCCGCTGCACGGACGAGGTGTCCTACTGGCTGCACGAGAACGAGGAGCGCAAGCAGCAGGTGCAGGACCTCAAGGAGATCATCTCCGAGCTGCTGGAGGAGCTCCGCAGCCATCGCCACCGCATCAAGCTGCTGGAGATGCAGGCATGTGTCCTATACGTGTGTGTGTGTGTGTTTGTGTGTGTGTGGGTGTGGGGGGGGGGGGGGGGGGGGTGTGCCTGTGTGTGTGTGTGTGTGTGTGTGTGTGTGTGTGTGTGTGTGTGTTCAAATACCATCAGTGTGTGTGTGTGTGTGTGTGTGTGTGTGTGTGTGTGTGTGTGTGTGTGTGTGTGTGCCACCGGCACCGCATCAAGCTGCTGGAGATGCAGGTATGTGTCGTATACGTGTGTGTGTGGGTGTGTGTGTTTGTGTGTGGGGGAGTGTGCCTGTGTGTGTGTGTTTGTGTGTGTGTGTGTGTGTGTGTGTGTGTGTGTGTGTGTGTGTGTGTGTATGCCACCGGCACCGGATCAAGGTGCTGGAGATGCAGGTATGTGTCGTATACGTGTGTGTGTGGGTGTGTGTGTTTGTGTGTGGGGGGGTGTGCCTGTGTGTGTCTGTGTGTGTGTGTGCCACCAACACCGCATCAAGGTGGTAGAGATGCAGGTATGTGTCGTATACGTGTGTGTGTGGGTGTGTGTGTGTGTGTGTGGGGGGGTGTGCCTGTGTATGTCTGTGTGTGTGTGTGTGTGCCACCAACACCGCATGAAGGTGCTGGAGATGCAGGTATGTGTCCTGTATGGGTGTGTATGGGTGTGTGTGGGTGTGTGTGTGTGTGTGTGTGTGTGTGCCACTGGCACTGCATTAATGTGCTGGAGATGCAGGTATGTGTCCTATACGTGTGTGTGTGGGTGTGGGTGTTTGTGTGTGTGGGGGGTGTGCCTGTGTGTGTGTGTGTGTGTGTGTGTGTGTGTGCCACCGGCACCGCATGAAGGTGCTGGAGATGCAGGTATGTGTCCTATACGTGTGTGTGTGTGTGTGTGTGCCACCAACACCGCATCAAGGTGCTAGAGATGCAGGTATGTGTTCTGTATGTGTGCGTATGTGTTTGTGTGTGTCAGTGTGTGTGTGTGTGTGTTAGTATGTGTGTGTTAGTGTGTATGAGTGTGTGTGTGTGTGTGTGTGTGTTTTACCAGTAGGAAGAATGTGGGTGGGGGAGTGAATCACTAGCCCTCTCGTGCACCCTCACCAATGGCTGAAGTGCAAAGCACCAAACCCCAAATTGCTCCAGGGACTGTTTCTGTACCTGTCAATTGGAGGTCCCCACTAAGATATAAAAACAAGTTAGAAGTTAGTCACGGAGTGCAGACTCTATTTGACTCTATTGAGGAAGAAGCTGTGTCAAAATGTTAGTTGTTTGCTGCACCAATTAAAAACTCTAAAATGTACTAGAATGTGGCCCAAGGCCTGCTGTTGATATGTAAGCAAGTGTGTGTGTGTGTGTGTGTGTGTGTGTGTGTGTGTGTCTGTGTGTGTGTGTGTGTCTGTGTGACTGTGTTGCGTATGAAAGAGACGGAGAGAAAAAAAAGCCAGCACAAAAGACATATTCCAAGTGAATAAAATAAGATGAAACTGGAGTCAACTTGCAGATCAAGAACTGATGAGATGAAAATGAAAACAAGCTCTAATCACACCTTTCCCTTAAATAACACCTGCTAGCTCCAGCATTCTCACAAAAAGAGTACAAAGCGAGATGGCGCACACAGTATTTCCCACAGACAAATTCCCTAGCGGTACACACTGGCCACTGTGGGGTGGGAGACCTGATTTGCTCTTCCAGTAGCCTCTACACTGTAAGAAAAAAATAGTGCAGCTTACTTGGAAAAATTGGTGGATAGTCGTGGCCTCAAAATAGGATAGTTACGTTTTCTCAACTCATTTGAGATGAGTTTCCACCAATTTTTCAAGTAAGCCGGACTTTTTCTTTTTTTTACAGTGTACAATGCACTTCAGGGAGAAAGTCCTTAACCAACCAAGTGACCAAGCGACCAGTCGCTTCTTCCCTAATGCCTCCTTAACCCGTGGACAATAACTGGATTAGTCCTGAAACCTGGCTCTGTCCCACGTGCTGCCCTGCTACGGAGTCAGAGCTGACAGCAGGTGGCCTGGGGCCGGGCTCCTCCTTACTCAGGGCCTACTCTGACATTTACAAATGGCCATTTCACAGATGCTTTGCTGGCACAAAGGATTGGAATATGTCATGCCGAACGACTGCGGTTCAGTTTCAGTCAGGCTCAGGCACAGTGGTAATCAATTTCGTTTGGTCTGCATCCAATAGCTTTGTGGACACTGTTTTGGCAGGGTCCTACTTGTGTTTAGAAAATCTGTGAGACTACATAAATTGCGACTGAAATACCCCAGGGTTATTCTATTTTCTTGAGAGACTCTTGAAACGCTTGACTCTATAAAAACACTTCCATTACTATTTCCAAAGTTAATTTACTTTAAGAAAGAAATCACAGGCTGTAAATCAGGTAGGCTAAATATAAAGCAATACGCCTAGCTTCCTTAGCATATGGTCTGAGCTATTTTATTAAAGGATTGGTCTTTACGGTGTTCTTCCTCAAGGTGGGATTTGGTAATAGAGTTTAGATTATGTTCTGCCAAGACTTCATAGCCTAGTAATCCTAAAACCTAAAACTACACTTCATTTTGTACAGAGGGTCTGACTATGTTGCATTGAGAAACATTTTCTTCCTGGAGGTGTAGACTCTGCTGTTTAAAACGAGTGGCTCTGCCTTTACCCAATCGCTAACGTCTGGTCGTGACATATCAGTTAGCCTGGCTATAAGCCTGCCTACGCACTACAATTTACATGTAGCACACAACGAAATGAAGTGTAGTACGAAGGGCTGGTTTACCAGGCTAAAGACTTCAGGTTCCTCAGAAGTGACCTCGGCACAGGGGAGCTTAACAGAAAGAGCCAATCCAATAGTCCTCGCTTCTATAGACAACACAAGAACTCAGTTGTACATATGTTTAAGAATGCTTGTGTAGCAGCCAGGGGCACCATTAAGAGGGTTTTGGTCAGGATAATTCAGGGGCCCCAGAGCTTCACAGGGCCCACAGAAGACTATGATGTGGTTGAGGTGGGGGCCCAAAATTATTTTCTTTCGGGGGTCCACAATTTGTAGCGGCACCCCTGGTAGCTGCTATTAGGCAGCACTGGGAAGGCAGGAAGCCTCATTTGCTGAAGTCAAAACGGTGAAAACAACCAGTTTGACTGTTGATGAATAAAGTGTTGCCATAATGCTAAATATAAGCTAATGTGCTGGCCTCTGAAGCTTTTAGAACCCTGAAGATGATCACACATGAGGCAACGTTTTGAGCAACATCAATGGCTGCTGATTTTCAGATGAGATTTTCGTCAAAAGTTGCTTTCTCCTGATCTAAGTTCTCCTGATAAAAATGTGGTAGTCTAACTAATATCAGTGGCAAAGTACCAAAACAACATGCTAAATATTTAACATTTCCTGGCAACATTGCTGAAAATGTACACTGTGTCCTTGTGCTCTACAACTCCAGATTGCCATGGGGACCTTCTGGGTTATTAACCCCTCTACAACACTCCTGATTGCCATGGGGACCATTAACCCTCTCTACAACACTCTTGATTGCCATGGTGACCAGCTGCACCTTTTGCGCCTTTATACAGAGGTGCTGCTAGCAATGTTGAGCCTTATGAAAGAACACCATTTTGGGCCCCACTCCTGTTAACAATCATTAATTATATTTTAAACATGTTCTCAAAGAGCCTTGTCTCAATTCTGGCTCCTTAAAATAGTCCTAACTCCCACCCTACCCCCCAGTGGTGCCCCTGAGTCTACAGTGCACTACTAACTACTGATCACCACGGTGACTACTGCCCATTGTGACATTTGTTCATTCTGCTTTGTGGTCCTTGGTGCAGCACCAGGCGCGGACGGGCTGGAACTCGACGCTGGAGCACCGCTTCCACTTCCTGGAGGAGAGCTATGCGGAGTCAGCGTCGCTGCTGCGGGTGCACGGGCCCCTCATCTACAACATGCAGCGGCAGGTGAGCAACCTGTCCATGGTGGTGGAGCGTGTGCGCCGCAACCCCGGCTGCATGATCAACATCGTCCGCACCAGCCCTCTGCTCAACGCCAACGAGGTGCTGCACCCAGGTCAGTGCCCAAACATTACACGCTACACATACGTACACTGCGCATACTACCCAGACTGACAGACACACACAAACACAGACACACACACACACAGACACACACACACACACACACACAGACAGACAGATATACAGAAACACACACACACAGACACACAGACAAACATAGACAGACACAGACAAACACACATACAAAGACAGACACACAGAAACAGACAAACACACACACACACACACACACAGATAATTACTAATTACATTACATTAGACATAGCAGATGCTTTTTTCCTGCGACAAAAAGAGGACATAAACAAGATACAGATCTGCAGAGGTACAATGTAAAACAAAGACAATTACAACTAAACAACCAATTCTGTGCCCAAAGTAGTCTGCAACTTCCACAACTCTTGCTACCTACATGACCCTGTAAAGTTCTAAAACCCTAATAGTTAATGCAAACAATTAATACTCTTTTGTTAGCACAGCTAGGTCATATAACTTGTGACAGTGATTAAATTATGTCATAACAAAGGGATTTCTCTTTAAAAAACACATTTTATTAGCATAGATAAAACTTTATGTGTACTGTCAGCTGGACAGCTAATACCTTAACCACAAATACATTATATTACTGACTCAGCACCACGTGGTCAAAATGAAGCTATGGCTTATTGTCAGTTGTGCTTGTCTATGCTACTGGGAGGTGATGGGTCTGTGAGAGGTTCAGAGTGGACAGTGTTGACAAACACATAAGAATAAACAGAGATTATGTAGGTCTGCCTCATTTTAATCCTCTTCCTCCGTGACACAGTTGTAACAGAAGCAACAGTACTGCAATGTCTACTTAGCAGATGCAAATGTTCAATAACCTCAGTGTGTAGTACTACAGTCAGTGGTGGAAAGTGGAAGCTTTCTCTCCCTAAACACCTTTAAATCACGTAATTACCAGTCACCTTTAAATAGTCGATATTTTATAGATATTATATATTTTCTGTATTTTTCTTATTTTGGCTGCTTTTTCTGTTTTTATCTTTTTACTTCTATCTTTCCACCAACTTGAGTGTGTACAGCGCATGTCCGTGTACACACGGTTTGTATAGGGACAGAATACGCTCAGATCACGCTTGCGGTGGAAATGGTCTAATCTGTTAACGTGCATTCTAAATGAATACGGACAGAAAACGGGCACGTACTGTACACGCAGAGTGTTTGGTGGAAATGAGCCCTTAGAGTGGAGTGGTCCTCAGTCTGAAACACTTTAAGAAACTGTCTCATTATTATGGACTCCATTTCTGCTTTTCCCCTCCAGAGGTGCAGCACGTAAGGAACTGCCCCATCGACTGTGCCTCTCTTTACTACAGTGGGGTACACAGGTCTGGAGTCTTCACCATCGTCCCCTCGCGAGGTGCCGCACCCCTGGAGGTCTACTGCAACATGGAGACTGAAGGTGAGCAGCTTCAGTTATACTGTAGCTACACAAAGGTGGGGTGCAGAGGAGTGGTCCCCAAGACTTGTAACTTCGCCATGCAAGGGATCCTGATGAGCAGTTGGGGCTGATACGTTCCTACATGTGAGAACTTCCATGTTTGTGTTGGAGATGCCATTTCATACAAGTAGTTTACGGAGACTGAATGTGAGGAGGTTTCAGGTACAACTATTGTACAGGGAAGAGAGGTGGGGCCTGGATCAGTGGTGCCTAAAGTGCAGGCTGGTCTCTCAAGACTTTCACCTTGGGAATGCAAAGGGGTCTTGATGAGATGTAGACAGTCCGTTTCTTAAGATAGTTTGCAGCTAAACTATTCAGAGCTTGGCATGTCAAAAGAAGCACGTAAAAATGGACTTTGCATGTGATATGTGGACAATGTGGTGATATGTGTAGAGAGGCAAGCAAAAAGGAGATGTGTTTTTTTTCTGTCAGATGAGTTTTCCAGGCAAAGATTTAAAAGCATATCATACAATTAAAACTTTGTTTTTCTTCGTTACGAGGTTGGAAGTTGTTTTTGTCATTTGACATTCTTCACCTAAGGTATAGAATGTTAAGGAGCTGAGTAATTTCATCAGGTTTCTTGAGAAAAGTCATTGTATTTCATAATTCTGGAGACTCTCCTCCCTCCAACCCCTTCCCTTGCCCTACCTTAGCTCATGTCCAGCTCCTACTCTTACACTAGTTTTGCTACTCCCTGTACCTCTAACCTAGCCTGGTAAACCTGCCCCTCATTTCATTTTGTACAGAGGGTCTGGACCGGAATCTCTTGAGGGCCATTTAGTCGGCCTCAGCAAACCCCGATCCAATCAGCGAACAGAGGGTGTGTTCGTTAGCCATAACATTGACCTTGTGTGCTACATTTGAACTGTAATGCGTAGGTAGGCTAATTGCATATGTGACGACCAGGCATTAGTGATTGGATAAAAGCAGAGGTGCTTGTTTTAAACTTCAGCAGAGTGCACAACTACAGTGTACACCTACAGGAAGAGATTGTTTCGCACAGTGTCTGGTCCAGACCCTCTGTACAAAATGAAGTACGAGGGGCTGGTTTACCAGGCTACCCCCAACCCCCTACCCCTTAATTTGGATACACTGTGGCATTCTATTATTTAACTGAAACTTATTGTAAGACATATGTACAGTAGATCTACCTGAACATTTTATAACCAAAATTCCCACATCATACTACCTGACCCTCACCTTTTTTCTCTTTTGATCATATTGCATTAAGATAACGATGGTGATGAAGTACTCATATTTGCTGTTTGATTATCTGCCTTCATCATTTAGTGTGTACACCAGAGATGGACATTTGCACCAGTCACTAGCCAAATGCTGGTAAAATAAAGTGGCTGCTGGATTTTGGAGACAAAATAATAATTTACTGTAGCCTGGCTGTTACACCAAGCTCGTAGACGGAGCTTTGTCTGGCAAACCTCCCAAAGGCAGGAAGTTCTTAGAAGCAGGATCAGTGGGTGTCTTTCAAATGCCTCTGTGTACTACTAAACAGAGCTACGACCAATCATACCACTGATTCCGATGGCGTATGCATATTGTTTGTTTTTCATTGTTTTTTCTGGAAGAACTGAGAATAGCCAGGTTGGCTAGACTGACTTGAACGCAAAATTCAGTGTAGCGTCACAGGCAGTATGGGCAGGCCCAGCCTAATTTACTGTTGAGTGGCTGGTAAATGTTACCATTTATTTGTCAGTATCTGGTTAAGAAGTTACATTTTGCAAAGTTAATTACAACCCCTGGTGGACACGTGAAAGTATTAGCCTTCATAAGTGTGCATTTTCCCTTTTGCTCTGAGGGTAGGCGGTGGCTGGACGGTGATTCAGAGACGGCAGGATGGGGCGGTGAACTTCAACCGTAAATGGAATGAGTACAAAAACGGCTTCGGTGACCTGCACGCCGAGTTCTGGCTGGGAAACGACCACATCCACGACCTCTCCAACCAGGGGGCCTACTCACTGCGCATTGACCTGGAGGACTGGAATGGCAAACACAAGCATGCCTACTATGACAGCTTCAAGTAAATTGATGAATGTTTATTTACCACTTACCTATTCATGTGACAGATAAATAATATATTCACATACCTGTTACCATCAGTTAATTCGGATGTTCCCATCCTAATTCTGGGCCAGCGAATTAGCTAAATATTAGCACTAGTTTCCAAAAAAATACCTTAAAGTACTCATTAATTTATTTCTTAAAAATGTCTGACAAAATGCTTTAGATAGGTTTTAGGACATTGTCCCATAATGCTGCATGGTTGGCTTAAATGTGAAATATGAATAAATGAATAAATATGTGCTATATGAAATTTACAGTACAGGCAGAGTATTCCCAGTTTTAAACTTGCAGCCTGCCAATCCTGTTTATATGTAGATGTTGTGTTTTGCCACTTGTCTCTGGTGCAGGTACGCTTCACTGTATTTTCAATGTGAGTGCAGTATCAGTTTTAGACACAATCCTACATACAGTAATAGCATGTTTAGTGCTCATACATTTGTTTCTACAAAATGGGCAGCACAATGCTTCAGATGGATTTATGGAAACTGTCCCAAGATACTGTTTATGGTCAGCTTAACATTCAACCAATTTTTTTTTTAACAAACTCACACTAATTATGCACTCATGCTAAAAAGCACAATCTCCTCCTCCCCCATGAGCAATTTTTGCCCTTCTCCACCTTGGCAGGACAGAGGACGAAGACCACCAGTACCGGCTGCATGTGACCGGCTTCAGTGGCACCGTGGAGGACTCCTTCGCCTGGTACCACGACAAGCAGAGCTTCAGCACGCCCGACACGGGCAACATCTGTGCCGAGATCTCGCACGGCGGGTGGTGGTACAACCAGTGCTTCTTCACTAACTTAAATGGAGTCTACTACAATGTGAGAAATGAGGGGGTTAATCTTTACAGTGAATGACACCTTACATGTAAGACTTCAGCTAAACAAGACATTAACCAGTTTGGAAATACAAAAGTGAAAGTGAAAGTCTCCCATTTCTGTCATTGTGATCACACGGCACAGCACAGCACACAGTGCACACAACGAAATTCAACCTCTGCATTTAACCCATCACACATGTGAGCAGGGGGCAGCCATGACAACGGCGCCCGGGGAGCAGTGAGTGGGGACGGTACCATGCTCAGGGTACCTCAGTGGCACTACTGGCGACTTGGGATTCGAACCTGCGATCCTTGCGGTCACAGGTCCGATGCCTTAGCCGCTAGGCCACCACTGGTGGTGGTGGTGGTGGTGAAGAATAAATTGAGTGTTAATTAGTTCCTGTTTTTTTATTTTTTTGTTTTGTTTGCCTTTATTTACTTTTGTAGTCTTCAGCATATTTGTCAAAGACTTCTTTCATGAGAGAGTCACAGCTTCAGAGCCCCTTTAACAGGATGCATAAAACTGTGTGGGCTATAGAACTGTGCCAAAAACATGTTTGAGTTCTTTATAGTGGCATTTCTATGGGACGGAACTACAGATTCATTCAAATATTTAAAGAACATGTTTATAGTTATAATATAATTTTTTAATAATTTAGTGAACCATCTAGAGGGATCCTGGAAACCACCTGGGAGTAATGAACCCTCTGTGTTTAATGTCTCGGTTTTAAATGGCAACATTTAATTAACCACTTTTTGAAAGGTCATTCATTAGGTAGCGTCCTCCCCTAAATAAAACATAAATATATAGTCTAGGATGTCATACCTATCTGCTAGCAACTGGGGATGTGTGTGTGCATCTGTATGTCATACATGGAGTTTTATGATACAGAACAGAAGTGTGGGAGGGGAGTGAATCAGTCAGTGGGGCTCTGCACAACCCTAAAATGTATGCACGTTTTCTAATGTGCCCATGGTTTCTTTGGCCACCAGGGGGGGCGCTACTCTGCCAAAAGCAAGAATCTGCTGGGCCCGGACGGCATAGTGTGGTACACCTGGAAGGACACCGACTACTACTCGCTGAAGAAGGTGAGCATGATGATTCGCCCACGGACATTTAGGCCACGCCCTTCTCCGTGAAAGCAAGCGCTCATCAGGACTTGAGCCTGCTGTGACGTCACTGGGTGTGACAGCACGTGTCCTTATGAAGTGAAAAAAGTGAAAGTCTCCCATTTCTGTCATTGTGATCACACGGCACAGCACAGCACACAGTGCACACAACGAAATTCAACCTCTGCATTTAACCCATCACACATGTGAGCAGGGGGCAGCCATGACAACGGCGCCCGGGGAGCAGTGAGTGGGGACGGTACCATGCTCAGGGTACCTCAGTGGCACTACTGGCGACTTGGGATTCGAACCTGCGATCCATAGTATGCAGCTTCTAAAGCAACCACCTGCCTTGCCTATGCACTGGCCAGGCAGCACATTAGAGACTACTTCACTCTTAATAAACTATGTCACAAGCTAACATTCAATAACAATAAACTTTCAATCTCTTTCTCTCTCTCTCTCTCTCACACACACACTCACACACACACACACACACACACACGAACACACAAATACACAAATACACACAAACGCAATGGACAGAACACTCACGAGATTGACCAGTGTCTTCCTGTCCTGGATTGTTTTTTGACTTTGACGTTTGGGTGTTTTCATGTTGAGCTTGGGTGTGATATATCATGCACCACAAAGCACGACCATGACGCACATAAACAGAACAAACCACCACCCTGACGTGGAGGACCTTACCAGAGCAAAATACCGCTATACATTGAACAGCATTGTTCAATTCTGTTGTTTATACTGTGTATATGCCCCTGTATATGCTTAACTTGCTCTGTATTAATAATTAGTATATGGGCATCACCAGTAGCCTGGGTAACCAGCCCGTCTTACTTCATTTAATTTCATACAGAGGGTCTGGCAGTGCTTCCATTGACATTGCTGTCTTAGGCAGAATTCTGCCTAGCCAATCAGTGAACAGAGGGAGTGTTTGTAAGCGATGACGTAAACTTTGTGTGCTACATTTGAACTGTAGTGCATAGGCAGGCTAATTGCATAGGTCATGACCAGACATTAGCGATTGGATAAAGGCAGAGCCACGTGTTTTAAACTTCACAGCTCCACGAAGAAATAGTTTCTCAATACAGCACTGCCAGACCCTCTGTACAAAATGAAGTGAAGTACAAGGGGCTGATTTACTGGACTGCATCACTAGGTCTGAACCACTTAAAAAAGGCTACAGTGACTTGACACCACCACAACATCCACCTCATTTACTCGCAGGAATACGCTGCCCTACAGTACAAAGCCAAAAGGCACTAACTACATATTTTGTCAAAACTGTGTTTTCACTGGAAATTGACTTTACAACACCTCTTTTGTCTTGTGACCAAATCTCATGCTTCTTCCTATTAAGAAAGTACAAACAGTATAAGCATCACCACTCTTATATCTACAACATGTTTGACTGGACAGTACGACAACTTCAAAGCCATTTTCCTCAGCTTCAGTGTTCACTTAGTCACTGCACTTTGTTTTTGTGGAGCAGTACTGTAATCCACAGCATCTCTTGTCATAAACTACTTTTGCCAAAAGAGTAAAAGTATGCTTGACACACACACACACACACACACACACACACACACACACACACACACACACACACACACACACACACACACACCACAACCTGTGAACTGAGATAGAACTGACAGCTAGACATTTGTTTTTGGACAAAATGTACGTGATGACATCTCACTCCATTGGAAGCTATAGAAAGGGCACGGGATTCCCTCGGAACGTTACATGTGTTCCTCCATTATGATGCCACTCATGTTCCCATGGTTACAGCCTCCCTCTGGGAAATCCTCCACCTCTTAACTTGATCCATGTTGCTGCTCTTTTCTAATGCATGAGGAAGGGAAGGCAAGGCCGTCTGTACACTGGCACAGTATACATTAGAAGACCACATTAGAAGACCATGACCAAGACAATGTGCTCTCTACTGTCACAGCAACTTGTAATGTCTGAGAAAACTGTTTACATTTTTTGTCGGTCACTGTACAGTAAAAACTGTCTACTGTTCACATATTAAAACCATCTGTTTGCAAAGAGCTATGATGTGCACATTGGTGTGGTATCAGTTTTCTGTGTGTTTGTGCGCGTGTGTGTGTAGGTATATATGAAGGATTATCCAGTTATTAAATGTCAATACAAAAGTTTTATTCTGAACCAAATTTGCCAACTATTTTGAAGCATGCTGTAGTTCCCCACCCTGCCTGTGTTTCCTGCCTGTCAGATAAAAGTTATCTCCTTCATCCTGAAGAGGCTCTGAGCGCTATCTCCCTGGCCCAGGGTAACGTGGATAACATGGCGACGAAGGGAGAAGAGAAGGAGGGTGAGAAACAGCTCCCTAGTAAATCTGGGTGACATCACTATTATACGGACTGAGGCTCTGCGAACAAAACAAACCCAAGGAGCTACAGCCGGTACATTAGTCATGGCATGCTGCTTCTGATCTGAGGCCGCGTCTGCAGAAATCAAAACAGCTTTTACAGAATTGCTTTAAACCAGTAGGGGATCACAGCGGAGTCAATATATATATAATTATAAGGTGAAGTGGGATTTTAGCGGCTCAGCTGCTACACACACACACACACACACACACACACACGAGTGCAAACACGCACATACACTCACATACAAAGAACACACACACACACACACACACACACACACACACACACACGAGTGCACACACACACGAGTGCAAACACACACATACACTCACATACAAAGAAACACAAACTTTCTCCTCAAACATGTACAAGCACACACACACAAACAAGCACACACACACACATACACACACACACACACACACACACGCACACACAATCCCTGCTCCGTAGGTCAACGCTGGATAAACCTGCTGCTCATTTCCTTCCTTTCCTGTTCCAGGGTCAGTTGGCAGTTTCCTCTCGTGGACTGTCTTTTACCAAAAGCTCTCATTTTTCATTCTGCTCATCTACACAACACACACACACACACACACACACACACACACACACACACACACACACACACACACACACACACACACACACACACACACACACACACACACACACACACACATTCAGGAGTCGAGTCCACTGACGTTTCAAAGCATTCTTTGGATTCTCTGTGAAATGCAACACACTTTGCTTGCATGCCTTTGTGAAACCTGAACAGATTTTTTTATACATAAAAATAAGGCACTTGCACACATGGTAAAGTAGTACAAATAGATATTTTATTATTTCATACAATATATAAAGTTACATTCATTTAAGTCAACTGCGTATTCAGATGAGGATGGATATTACGTTCATACATTACAAGAATTACATTGGAATGATGACAAATTTTACATGAAAAAAATAAATTTCATGTATAACCTGCATTATCAACTATACAACAACATACTGTGTACAACACAAGAGCCCTTACAGGATAAAACATATGTGTTAAGGACATGGGACACTATGAGTATTAGTTTTAAACGTTTGGTCGCATAGGAACACAAGGACCAGCCTCAGTGACTGTAATCAGTGGAAATGACATTAGGATTTAGTTCACAATGAACATAGACGTCAGGGGAGCAGCACGGTAAGTCTGAGGGCAAAGTTAAAGGACTGTGAAATTAGCCTGATAAACCAGCTCATTGTACTACTCTTCATTTCGTACAGAGGGTCTGGCTGTGCTTCCATTGACATGGTTGTCTCAGGCAGCATCTTGCCTGGAGGTGTAGACCCTGCTTAAGTTTAAAACGATTGGATCTGCCTTTGCTCAATCGCTAACGTCTGGTGGTGACATATGCAATTAGCCTGGCTATAAGCCTGCCTACGCACTACAATTCAAATATAGCACACAAAGTCGTCATCATCGCTCATGAACATCAACTCTGGTCGCTGATTGGTGAGGCAAAATGCTGCCTGAGACAGCCATGTCAATGGAAGCACAGCCAGAGCCTCTGTATGAAATGAAGAGTAGTATGAGGGTCTGGTTTACCAGGCTAATGTGAAATGGCCTACTGAAAGGAGACATTCAACATGGGGATGGCAAGAGTATGTGGTACTAGTTGCACCTCTGAACTGAATTCCAAAGTTTCCTGGTGGCTCAGCGAAGCCTAATGGCTTTTAAGACACTCGTTTTTCGTCAGAATGTCTGATTTCCTAGACATCTGGACATTTTTTTTTTTTTAAATTTGACAGATGAGAAACCATGCATGTGATGGCAAGGAGGAACCAAAGCTCAAGAAATATCAATGGCATCGCAGAGTTGCTATCAGTTCCTCTTTCAAACTTCAGTTCCTTGAAATGGTAAACCAAAGGGTCCACAACATTCTGGTGCATTTTCTTATTTTCAGTTTTTAATAGGCTGATTTACGTCACGCTGTAAGAAAATGCAGTAGTGCATTACGGGAACTTCTGATCATGTTGTTTTTCAAAAAGACAGCTTTTAGTACTGTAAATGTAAAAGGCCACTTGAGCTGTGTCATGATTAAAGCCAACCAGACTTCATAACTCTTGATACTGACTGAGTGCCTGCCTCAGTTTCTCCGCAATCTAAAAAAAAAAAGAAAAACATGCAAAGAAGTACATAGAATTAAACGGCTGCTTTAGTGATGTGGGCTTACATTTAAACAATGATAAAACACAGACGAGTATTCACAAAACAAAAGAAAGTTATCGTAAATATATCATTTCCACAATTCAACAAATAACATTTGCAGTGGCAATTTCAAACTTTGTGGACTGGCAGGAATGAAGGAAGCAGTCATTACCGTTTCATAGAAGGTGACCTGCTGCTCAAGATAGAGACGCATGACTCTGTTGTAGTCATAGATACGGTTGCTATGAAAGTGGTTCATCTCAGCTGGGGACACAGGTGGCAAGTTAGGGGTGTACGGTTACACCACACACACACACACACACAGTGAGAAACAACACCGCACTCAGTACAAAATGATACGGCAGGAGTAGGAATGGAGCCCTGTCTTAAACTACACTGAAAGGCTTGAGGGCCTCGTGACCCAGTACAGATGAATGGCTGAGTCAAAATGGTAAACACACTGCATTTATGTAGCACTTTTCTTCTCAGCAGAGTACTGAAAAGCACTTCACCGTTCATGTTTTCAAATTCATGCACATCAGCCACTTTCAAGAGCAGTGCGGGGGTTGCCTGCGTGTCTTGCTTAAGCACACTTTGGCAAGGTCAAGGGTAGATGGAATCTTACCAGAAATGTTCTAAATCTTAGCTGACTCCTATTCCTTCAGAGCCACTGTCACACACACGCGCACGCACACACACACACAGACACACACACACACACACACACACACACACACACACACACACACACACACACACACACACACACACACACACACACACACACACACACACACACACACACACACACACACTACATACACGGTCACATTTTGATGGCATTCAAGCTTAAACTTCATGTGAAATGCCACAGTAAATAAATCTACAGCCACACAAATACTGAAGAGATCTATTATGCATATACTTTATATTGCATAACACCTTCTGGTACAGTTTGAATTTTCAGCCCAACACATTCTTCAGATTCAGCTAACTACTCCTCTTCTAGGTATCTGTGTACGGTCAAAAGGACAATCGGACGGTCACACAGTCCTGTATTAGTAAACAGGAGCCAAACAAGGAGGCCGGGACTGAGCCATACACCATTACACCAATCAGCAACTAGCCTCTAGAAGGGTGGGGTGCAATCTGATTGGCTGTTACACTGAAATAGCATCTTCCTGCCCGACTTTTGACCTGCAGTGAGTGAACCTTACCCTGGAGTGAATAGGACATGACGCTCAGGCGCTTTGCCATGGTGACCTTGTCCTGAGGGCTGATCTTATTCATGGCCACCAAACGGTCTGCCTCCTTCCATTTCTCAATGGCCGCCTGGATGTGATATACAGGGCATAAAGCAAGAAATAATTCCATGCCTGAAATTATCAAAACATTTTTACGTTTTTATGATTATTTACCGGAGATGGACATTTGCACCAGCCACCAGCCAAATGCTGCTAAAATATGAAAGTGCCTGGTAGATTTTGGAAACAAAATAATAATTTACTATTGAGTGGTGGGTAAAGGTTCACATTTAGCAAATTTAATTTCCACCCATGCTTTCCACTAGTAAATGTTAAATGTAACCTACTATACCACACCTGATTTCAGGCACCACGTCTGAGATGTTTCAGGATGAAACACTGATATAACAGTGATGGGCAACCTGGCTTCAGAAGCTACAATTCAGTACTGCATATTTCATTCAGCCGTCCACTAAATCAGCTGATTCTTAATAGCACAACTTTGTAGCCAGGTAGAGGAGTTAATCATTGAAACCACCTCTAGTAAGCTAAGCGCACAGGTGCAACCAGGTGATTTGCAATATTATGTGTTACAAGGCTGTAGTTCCTGAATCCAGGCCGGCCATCATTGATTAGGCCTCATGCAAGTCTGACCAAAAAAGGTCTTCAACCTCTGTATGTCACACAAGGAAAATGTTTTTGGATTTCCTGTGCTTTTCAAAGTTCCTTGATGCCATGACAATATATGTTTTTCTCTTATTAACCCTTAAAATTGTCTTTTTTGCATGCTTCTACCAAATGATTATGGATCAATGTGCATTTAATACACAGGAATACACACGTTAGTGTGGAAAAGCAGGTTGAAATAGCTGACATCACAAACCAGCATTAAATATTAAATTATAGTGACATTATAACATCACGAACAATTACTACTAAAGTTTCCTTATTAGCTTTCCTTCACCTCTCTAGCTGTCTCAAGGGGAGCAAGAACTGGGCAGTAATTAACCTCCAGGGCTTTCACAGCAGATATGATGAATGTGGACAAACCGTGCTAATGGTCACACACACGTGACAGCGAGGGCCGTTTGTCATGCACTGTACCTTATGGACTCCTAGGGTGTCCGGGAAGCAACCCAGCAGGCCTTTGTATTCGTTGTTTGTTTCAAGGAGGAAATGCAAATCTTGCTTGGGCTGCGATAAGAGGTACAACAATATTAAACATGCGTTGTTTTTTGAAACTGCGGTTGTTCCTCAAAACCCTCAAAGATAAAAACTTTTAAAAATAGAGCCTAGCTGAGTGGTGCTGGTATTGTGACAAGGACTGAGGTGTCAGGGGAGGAAGAGAGGAAGAGAGGAAGAGAGGAAGCGTGCTGCAGAAATAAGCAAAGGGGGGAGGAGCAGGGGGAAGCGGGTGTGTTTTTCAGCCACGGACGGGTTCAAGGCCTGGAGGCTGCTCACAGGATGCACATACAGGGACCGCAGAAATGGGTCCCTGTTTTTGTGTGTGTGTGTGTGTGTGATTTCTGAACTCAAATGTTTGGATAGGTAAAGAACATAACCAAAAGTGTCTTGATAGACAATTTCTGCAGCATTAACAAAACAAAAGTTTAAATCTTTCCTTAGATTACACAGAGCCTGATAATTTCAATTTCACTGTTACCTGTGAAGCCACAATTTCTGCAATTTCTTCATAGGTTCTCCCTGTGGCAGTTAAGGCCTCTGTGAGTGTACTCTCTCCTGTGTTGAAAAATGAAATAAAATACAAATAAAAACAATAAAAACGCACGTTCCTGCACAACAGGATACTGCAACACTAGATCTGTTAATCTGACTAGACTCTCTGTGTCCAAACATACCTGTGTATCCACTGGTAGTGAACACGCTCGAGAGATTCTGAAAGGCCTTCCCAATTTTTTGGTATTCCTTCTGTAAAGCTTTAAGACACAATGTTATAACGATTGGTAAATGTAACGTTAACTTTACTTCATAAAACATAAAAAGCTTGTGAAGGAGCATATGTACATGTAAGTCTCAGTAGGTGTACTGACAAGACAAGACAAGATATTTTATTGTCATGTGTACATGAATTCTAGAATTCATGTGCAATGAAAAACTTCCCTGCTCAGAGAGTCCCAAAAAAAGTAAAAGTAAAAAGGCAAAAGTAAAAGTAAGGGAAAAAAAATAAAAAATAAATATATATATATATTAAAAACTTGGAAGCTGCATTTTTAAAAAAGGCAGGTTGGAGAAATGATATGATGAGTGAAAGTGGGTTCCTTCCTATGGTGGTTTGGAGTTCAACAGCCTGATGGACTGAGGAAAGAAGCTGTCCCTAAGCCGACTGGTGTGGGCGCGTATGGACCTGTATCTGCGGGCAGATGGTAGTAGGGTGAAGTGTGTGTAGCTGGGATGGTGTGGATCCATTATTATTTGTTTGGCCTTCCTTATACACCGCTGATTGTAAAGATCTTGGATGTTGGGCAATGTATATGCATATGCACAACACTCACGTCCTGTACACCTCTTCCAGTGTAAGTTCCCAACATTGAGCAGGTCCTTGACCCCGTCATCCATGGTTTTCGTGAAACGGCTATACATCTCACACTTCTGTTCTCTGTGATGAGCGAGAAGGACAGACATGAACATTTCAGAGGAATTTTACAGGAGCTGTGAAACTGGGGAAGAGACAACAGAAACTCACACAACAAAACCTACACACCCTAAAAAGTGTTCATTATAATTACATCAATTACAATTATGCACCAAAATCTGTAAAACTGCTTTTAAGTTCACCTTATATCTATGTAGCAAAAGCGTAAGCAGTTACAGGGTCATGCTAATGAAAGGATGGCTTCAGACCTGTCAGTAGTAAACCATTACTCTTACACCTGCTTTAAATCAGGGCAAGAACATCGATGTCATGAGTGACATAGACCAATGGCATTAGGAATACATTAGATGGTGGAGAATAGTTGAAGGCAACTGACACTTCAATGGGATCCAGATCGGGCGCCTCTGGCTCTATTGTGAAGAAAATCATTGGACCCATGATCTCATCCTTCTCTGCTTTCCTCTTCCCTACTTTCCAGTCCTGAGAAAGAACAGAACTGAATGATACAAGATGTCAAATCAAAGCATCAACATCTGTGTATCCATTACCCTCACAGTCACTGTGCAGATATTTGTCTGTAAGTCTGTAAGTGTATAAGTCTGTAAGTGTATAAGGGTATAAGAATTTAACATTTGAATAAATACTGCAATCACTGAAGTTATCCAGGGTTTTTTTCTTTTCAAGTTAATTTGTTTTTGTTTTTTTTTGCAATGAAATCTAATGCATTATACAACAAAAACAAAATAATAGCTGGGTGATATATTTTTATTTTTTATATTTAAATACACATTTAGCGTAACACTTTATTTTACAGTCCCCTTTACAGTGTATGTACATTAGGGATGTCCCGATCCAGCTTTTTGCACTTCCGATCCGATACCGATATTGTATTTGCACTTCCGAGCCGATACCGATACTGGTGGCCGATACCGATACCGGCCTATCCAACCGAGCATGTATTAAAGTTATTTAGCCTTCTTACTTAGTTATTAGACTCATATTGAAAAGGGTTTTAGTACTCTTGATAACAACTAGCCAGCTGACTTAAGTGAGTTTGAATACACAATGGTTGGTAACAAGAAACTGACCTGTTTATTCAGGGATAGACAGAAAATAGACAACATTAAAAATAACAAACAGGGATGGCATCAGTGGTCAGTAAAAGTGCAAATCAGACTGTAAACTGTATGGAAAAAAAAGAAAAAAACACACAAATAACCTGAGTGTAAAATAGTCTATTAACTCAAAAAAAGCAAAACACACAAATAACCTCTGTGTAAAATAGTCTATTAACTCAGCATCAGTACTCTGCTCTTGAACAGGTGTAAACCAAGGCTTTAAAAACCAGTGCAAATAATATTGTTAACTATTTAAAAACAAAAATGCCCTCTACTCCCCAATCTCCTCCACACGTTTTGCTCCATCTCTATCTACAAACTGGGAGACGCTAATGCTGGTGTGCTGGAAAATGCGGACCGGATTTTAGCGAAACCACAGCAAAAAACTGGAATGGATTATTTGAGCGCTGGAAAACCCGGACCGGACTTTTTTTTTTCCGTGCCGCCGCGCCGATACGATACGCATTTTTTTGCCAATATCGGCGGCCGATCCGATACCGATATTGGATCGGGACAAGCCTAATCTACATATAACATTATGTACTTACATTGTAAATAGCCAACACTAAACCTAACGTACAGTACAAGTACATAAAGTATGTAAACAATTTATTACACTGTACTCAATAATGTAGATACACTTGTAACAGGGCCTGCAAGTGTAACCCACATGCAGACCTATACGGTTATGTTTATATTGTGTAGGTCGGATAACGTTTGATACGATAAATGAGCAGTCATAAATCTTTTGGCCCGCGACCTTACCCTCTCGTCCTTGTAGTTGATGAAAAGTTGGAAGACCTCGCTCTCGCAGACGACAGGATGCCGGCACATTCGGCTCATCCAGCCTTGCAGGCGCTCCATGCGCATCTTGATAAACTCGTCATCGAAGCGTCCTGGACAAAGCACACAGTGAGCATCGAGTAAGGCTGCTCGATTATGGAAAAAATCTGAATCACGATTATTTGGGCCAAAACTGAAATCACGATTATTCAAACGATTATTTTGTTTTCCTCCGTAACATGCTTCATTTATTGAAAATGTATTCAAAAATTTTTCGAAAAAACATTCTTGTACCTTCGGATTTTCCCTAATACCTCTTCGTAAACATTAGTAAGTCTCCTTTGATGTCTAATGTACAAACAGTAGAAATGTCTAATGTATACATCTAATGTACAGTACAAACAGTAGAAAATAATTAGGACAAAAACATTGTTGCCCACGATTTTATTTGTTTTGAGATCGTTTGGCCCTGAAATCGTTATCACGATTAGAATTCGATTAATTGAGCAGCCCTAGCATCGAGCAAACTAGAGTTTGTCTCACTGCCTTGTGTAAATATCACTGGGCCTTTCACTGAATAACTGAGTAATATCATAGCTGGGAAGAAGCTACTTTGGACAGAGGAAGCACAACTGATGAGATCAGCTAAGTGTGTAAAGTACTGAAAGGTCAACACAGCTCCAAATCTGCTTCGGCTATTCTATGGAGACATTAAATATACAGTGTAGCCAAACATTACTTGTACACTTTCACAAGCTCAGCGAAACTTTGTTCGCTTAGCAAAACAGAAGTAGAGCCTTCAACAGTGTGCGGTCATGACTTCTTTATTTCTTAATATTGTATCACTGCAACCTAGCCTGGTAAACCAGCCAATCGTACTTCATTTCATTTTGCACAGAGGGTCTGGCTGTGCTGTATTGACAAACAATTTCTACCTGGAGGTGTGGACTCTGCTGAAGTTTAAAAGACGTGGCTATGCCTTTACCCAATTGCTAACGTCTGGTCATGACATATGCAACTAACCTACCTACGCACTACAATTCAAATGTTGCATACAACGTCATCGCGTCGCTCACGAACACTTCCTCTGTTCGGCTGATTGGCTATGCAAAATTCTGCCTAAGACAACAATGTCAAGCGAAGCACTGCCAGACCCTCTGTACAAAATGAAATGAAGTACAAGGGGCTGGTTTACTAGGCTAACTGCAACCCACCAGCACCTGTTCATCAAAAACACCTGGATGTACAGAGGAATTTGGTTTTTTTTAAATGCCCAGGAATATATTTGCTGTAGCTTTTTTGTATATTTGCTGAACTTTTTATGTTAGGAAATGTTTCCCTTAATATCTCAATTTCATTTTCCACTTCCACATTCAGTCAATGTACACATTTTTGGCTACACCATAAATTAAACAAGTATCTTTGAACTATTCATCCATGAGAAAGTACTGCCTCGATACTTCCAAGCAATCCAACCCTGTGCAGTGAACAAGGACAGACCTGTGATCTGTTTGTCTGGCAGGCAGGGGATGGGGACTGCTGAGCCAAACTTTTCCAGTAGTCTTTCATACAGCCAGTCAAAGTGTTTGTATCTGTGGTTGACTGCTCTGTTTGTGGTCTGGAAAAAAGAATGCGCACACACACATACACAAGCACACAAATTCAACACTGTACACACCTACTATACTACTCATACCATACATTTTCTGAACAGCATTTTAAATGGCTACTATGAAGACAAGCAGAGTTAACAAACTATTTAAAGCGTAATTCTAAAAAGACCCTAGGTTCAATCTGTGTTGCTTCGATTTTTGTCATTTGCACCAGATGTACACAGAAGAGCAGTGGACATACACCTACAGAATTAACACTATTAACAATAATAGTCATAAATAGGCAAAGTCAGACTTACATTTGGTGTCACTTGATATTCAATGTAGCTTTTCAGGCCGTACATTTTGGAACCCTTTTTGGGATCTGCGACAACACAGTCCAGCGGCGCCTGAGGATACAGCCACACAGGCCCCACCTCCCCCATCTGTGACAGACACACAATCAAGCGTCCATATTAGAGCACTTTTTATACACACACACACACACACACACACACACACACACACACACACACACACACACACACACACACACACACACACACACACACACACATCCCCCATCTGTAAGAGACACACAATCAAGCCTCCATATTAGTGCACTTTTTATGCACACACACACAAACACACATACACACACACACACATACACGCACACACACCTCACCCATCTGTGAGAGACAGACAATCAAGCCTACATATTATTTCTCTTTTTATATGCACGCACGCACGCACGCATGCACGCACGCACGCACACAAGCACACACACACCTCTCACAGCTGGCATGCTTACATATATGCACACACACACGCACACACACACGCACACACACACACACACACACACACACACACACACATTCGCATGCGCACACACACCTTCCTCATTTGTGAGACAATCAAGCCTACATATTAGTGCACTTGGAGTTTACTGGGTGTTAATGCAGAGGCTGTCTGTGTATGGAGTTTGGTAAGGAATACTCACATATATTGGCAGTGATTCTTTTCCTTTGTTAGGCAGTTTTCCCAGAAGGAAGACCTCTGGATTTGGGGTCTTCGAAAAGGGAAACCTGCAACAAACAGGTGTTAATAAAAAATGTAGTGGAGAAAAATGCTAATAACAGAACTATTGTGACTTACTTGTGAATAGAGAGTTATCTGTTTATTAAAAATGTATACACCACCATTTCCAAAATGCCTTAACGGGCTTTACAGAACCCATGTAAATTTGGAACTCAACTTGTAAATACATCATGATTTGTCTGAATTTCATTATATCAAATGACATTGCTACAGAATATCTATTGAGTGATACTGAGAGATGCGTCATTTATTGCAATGTCAGTTAAAAATGTATTATTTACTAAACATTTAAACTAAAGTTTGTACAGTGTAGTAAACATTTTTTTCTAATTCATTTCACAACAATCAGGTTTCAAAGCCAGACCAGCCATTTACATTACATTACACTTAGCAGAGGCTTTTTTCCAAAGCGACTAACAGAAAGCTGTAATGCTTCCATTGCTGCAGCACAACCCCATGATCAACATAATCAATATGAGCTTTGACTGCAGTTAGATTCCTAAATGAAGAGTTCAGATGCAAAACCCTCTAAGTCCATTTTCAGAAATATGCAAAAATTAAGTTGTTTTAATAATCTCCATCACCCTGCAATTTTTTTGTGTTATTATCAAGTAAAAACAAATCAAGCCAAAACAATCTAACTGCAGATGGACTGATGATAAAAATCAAAATTCTATAAATATATTGCTGTAAATTTTATCGCATATTGACATAGAGGATTTTTGCATCTGACCTCTTCACATGTAAGCGGGAAATTCAGGGTAACATGGTTGTATTGGACTAACTTGTTGAGAGAGATCTTCATGGAGGGGTGAAGGGTGCCCCCTCGCTGGGCAGTGCCCCCCTCCTCTGCCTGCGCGTAGCCCCCCGCTGACCTGCCATCGTCAGACTCATCATCCCACTCATCGTCGTCTAGGGACCCTACCATACACACACGCATACAGATATGTATACTGTACACACATATGAACACAAGGAAAAAGGCTTCTTTTGAAGTAAAAGAATTACACATGACACATTACGCTTTTTTGCGACAATGTTGGAGTGGGCATCAGCACATATCAGCGACAGGTGTGCCTGTCTGAAGTAAATAAATTCTATTCTAGCATTCAATTTCTGAAAGTAGCTTAATGTGTATTTTCATGTTGCAGTGTGCATGAATATACACAGTGATTAGTTTAAACGGACAACAAAAACACACGTAGGTACTTCATGAAATCCCAAGGAAGGTGAAGAAGAGAAACCCAGGATCAGTATTGCTTTTGCCTCTTGATTTATAAAGTCAACGCTGCACGACAGCCATGTTTGTTTTCTAAACTTTGAGCCAGTCTGTGTGCCCAGTGTGTCCAGCCAGCCAACCCTCTGCAGCCCCAACCCTCTCCATTCACGGGCTCTCAATGACCCCTTGCCTAATCTGCTGCTGGGGCGCCTGGCTACTAACACAGCAGCCATTGCTCTCGAGCACTGGACACTGACAAGATTCACTGCATCAGAGAAGAAGGGGGGGGAGCGAGAGAGAGAGAGAGAGAGAGAGAGAGAGAGAGAGAGAGAGAGAGAGAGAGAGAGAGAAAGAGAAAGAGAGAGAGAGAGAGAGAGAGAAAGAGAGAGAGAAAGAGAGAGAGAGAGAGAGAGAGAAAGAGAGAGAGAGAGAGAGAGAGAGAAAGAGAGAGAGAGAGAGAGAGAGAGAGAGAGAGAGAGAGAGAGAGAGAGAAAGAGAGAGAGAAAGAGAGAGAGAGCAGTAGAGACAGAGAAAGGGGGGAGGGGAATAGAGAGACAGACAGATAGGCTCTCGTGCACTGGACACTGATGAGATTCACTGCATCAGAGAAGAGGAGAGAAAAGGGGGGGGGGGGGGGGGCAGAGAGAGAGAGAGAGGGAGCGGGAGCAAGAGAGACAGAGATAGACAGAGGAAGAGAGAGAGAGACATAGAGAGACAGAGAAAGAGACAGAGGGTGGGAGAAAGACAGCGGGGCAGGAGAGACAGAGAGATGGGGAGGGAGAGGGAGAGAAAGAGAGAGAGAGAGACAGACAGGCTTTCAAGCACTGGACACTGTCGAGATTCACTGCATCAGAGAAGGGGGGAGGCAGAGAGAGAGAGGGAGCGCGAGAGACAGATACAGAGAGAGAGAAACAGGAAGAGACAGAAAGAGAGGGGGAGGGAAAGAGAGTCAGACAGACAAACAGAGAGAGACAGAGAGAAACAGAGTGAGAGCGAGAGAGAGAGAGAGAGAGAATGCTCTTCCTCATGTCCCATCTTTTGCGAGGGGCCAGAAAGGGGCCTGTCTGTCCGCCTGCCGGGCCACATGAGTTGTGTGTGAGCGCCTCGAAAATTCTTCTGCCGGATAGCGGAGGGGTGGAAAAGCAGAGGATTGAATGAGTGCTGTTGAGCGTTGAGCTGGGAGTTTCCTTTCTTTTTTCCTCTTTCATTGAGTTTCTCATTTGTGTTTACGTTTTGTTTTTGTCTGTTTAAATAAAAAACTAAAAAACAACCCAAAGGATGTAATAAAAGAGTGTACAGTGGAATGCTGTGTGAGCGTACCCTGCTGTTGGTAGGTGGGTGTTTGCTGTTGGCCACTGTAGTCCCAGTTCCCAGAGGAACTGTTGTTGCCTGTCCATGCTGTTGCAGGCCAAGCTCCCCCGCCATTCGTTCCCTGCGAAAGTTGGAAACAAATCTTTTTGGTATAGAGCAAACAAATCTGTACGAGACTAGGTGATAAAATAAAGTTTGTGTACAGTTTATGATCTCTTCTGAAACTTCTTTTATGGTATTGGAAGCTGTTTACAAATGACGTATTCTGAGGTATTCCTTCCTGGAAAAAAGTCACCATCGAGAACATTTACTTTTTATAGAGACACGTCAATTACGATAGTTGTTTTCCCCCTTGGAGCTGGCCAGTCTGCTACAGTCTGCAAATGGTCTAGGAGCACAAAAAACGAGCATAGGCGATTTCACCAACTACCGTATTGCACTCAATCACCACAAGGGTATTACAGGGATGTGGCTAATTTTTTGCTAAGGACCAAATATGTCGCTGCTCTTAAGTCCCCACTTCAGATGGCCATTGGTGAGAGCGGTGCAGCGTGGCGCGTCTTTAATGGCCCCCTCTCTCCCATCGACATGTCCGACCTTGAAGCTGCCTAAAAACTAGGTCTCCCGGTGCGGCTGAGAGCATTTCCATCTCTCTTTCCATTACTGGTGACTCATGCTGCTGGTCCTTTAGTTTAGTGCTGGAACAAAACTTGACTTGAGCAAAGAAAACTAGATGCGCCGCTGCTTTGTGATTTCTATGATTCGAAGAGGCTCCTGCTAAAGAGTTCTTCTAATTTTTATATTTGTACCATCATAATTTACAACATCTGCAGCTGATTTTCTATCTACCATGACAGGAAGTAAATGTATGAAACTAGTCACAGTGCATTGCCATGTGTGTGACTAAGTGCTTATGCAAACCACACGAATGAAAAGTAAGAAATTGGTTTTGGACACTCCTGTCAGAGAAATTTCCTACAAGTGTGCGTCTCTGTCACAGACTTCCTCTCCACAGAGACAGAGAGAGAGTGAGAGAGAGAGAGAGAGAGAGAGAGAGAGAGAGACAGAGAGAGAGAGAAAAAGAGAGAGTGAGAATGAGACACACTCTGTCCTCTGCTGGTATTTATCCATATGTATACTTGACCTGACTATGCATTTGACATAACTACAGGACATATAGGACATGCCTTTTTAGACAATTATAGGACAAACAGGATAATATGCATTTGACACAGATAATTATTAGGTTATATTATTATTATATTATAACTTGATAATTATACCAATTATAAAAGTCGCTCTCAGTTGACTTAGGGGATGGCTGTGTGCAGGCCAAAGGAAGTGTGTGTTGTATAGCTACCCATAGCCAGGCCATTAATAAGACAACAATACACCCTTTACCAGTGTTTTGTACCTTTTCTGATAAGGTGAGCAATGTCAGTCACATTTGGTTGTCGTGTCTGCCAGGGTGTGAGAATGATCAACGCTAATATGAGTTGCAAATGTCTCCTTTTCATACGCCATTGACTTTTGACTGCTGTTGACTGCTGTCCCTTGGCTGGGCCCTGGGCCACCACACCTTCTGGAGGAAGACTCTGACCATGTGCAACAGATGATCGCACACAGGGAAGCCAAGACGTTACAAAACCCTTATGGAATTGTTTACCAGACTCCTCTCCTGGCCTTCACAGTCCCCATTTTTCCATTGGTATTGTTAGGGGAAGTTAGGCAAGTTTCAGTTTGCCAGGTCTCCTCATTTAATAAACACTGGGAGAGTACTTTTACGATCTTACTCTCTTGTTCCTGCATCTATCTACAGAGCAAATGTTAACTGAATTAATGTTATTAGGTATTTTATATCAATCAAGACGTCATAAATCGAGACTATACAAAGATTTCTCAATCCAGGCTTTATGTTCACTCTTGTGTGTATTGGGTTGACAATGTAAACTATGCTAAGTTGGTAATGGTTTATAAAAGATCAAATGTTTATAACAGGCTCATTTTCAGACAATAGCTACACATGTACGATGTGCATGATGGTGAATACTAGATAATCACTGGCCATTATACTCAAGTGCTTCCAAACATGGGATGACAAATGGCCAGAACCACAGAGCACCGACTGCAGATACAATCAAACGTATCTGGGTCACACTGTCATTGCTTCCTTTCACATTTACATAATGGTACGGCAACTAGGGACAGTGCTTTCATGACATCCACATACCAGGGTTCTTCTCTGCAAGGAGTATGTAGCTTTTGCGCTACTGCACTTGAGTGTCCCAATGGCCTATATCGCTGCCAATTAGAGCTACTGGCAGGCATGCACTGAAATGTGGAATATTCCACACTAGCACATACAGTGTGTAGCCTGGCTGTTGCACCAAGCTGGTAGACAGAGGACAGGCAGTTTTCAGAGACCGGATCAATGGTCATGTATCAAATGCCTTTGTATACTACCAGACAGAGCTACAACAAATCAGACCACTGATTCCGATGACGCATGTGTAGCATTCGTTTTTCATTGGTGCCCGATTTCTCTAGCAGCGTCACAGGCAGTATGGGCGAGCGCAGGCTATACAGTAAGTGTGTGTTCAAAAGACATTAAAGACATTAAAGTCAAGCACAGGGAGTTCTGTTTCAGAACTCCCTGTGCTTGACTTGAATGTCTTTTTCAGTGTGCGAACCTTCTTTTACTTTTGAACGGTCTTTTTTGGGTACACGCACCTACTGATTTTTTCTGTACATCTTGAGCGCAACAATACTCCTGCCTTTGTATATCAGAGAAACAAGAATATTTGCAACCGTTATCCCAAATACAGCCCTTGGAGTCCCCTGAAATGTGTTGCGTAAACACAGATAAACAAGAATGCTTATGACTTCTTCCCTCCAATAAACCATGAAAAGTCCTTATGAAAGGAATGTCCACGTGCAGCCTATTTTATACAAAACCCTACAGAAACAACTGATGCAAAGGCTGCAAGGCAATACATAGTTGACCAGTACTATTTGAAGGTAAACGCAGCAGCAATGACGAGGTAAAAGCACTAGGGGCTACTACGACACTGAGCTGAAGCAAACAAAAAAGTAAACAAATCAGCAAACAACAACAACAACAAAAAAATGTGGCCATGATCACTGCATATCCCCACTGCATATCCTGCTCACTGATGTGATGACATTCAGATGTCCATGGCTTCCCAGCAAGCGAACAGTTTACCAGCAATTAAGATGCATTCAGTCAGCATTCAGTAACATCTTAGTGTGCATGCGTGTGCGCGCACACACACACACAGTTATACACAGTTACACACAGTCAGACATGGTCACTGAAGTGGACTCCCTCGTCTCTGGATCCATAATGAGGCCC
The DNA here is from genome assembly GCA_027475355.1 of Coilia nasus. Classification (NCBI taxonomy): domain Eukaryota; kingdom Metazoa; phylum Chordata; class Actinopteri; order Clupeiformes; family Engraulidae; genus Coilia; species Coilia nasus. Next base: position 10,964,848 of record CM050205.1, read on the forward strand.
GTTTGTGATCATTCTCGTTTGATTTGGCATTGAGTAGCAGACAACAATGGGCAGCTGAGCAGAGCATCCTAGGCTCATTATGTCCACCCCGACTTGGGATGCATAAGGCCGGCCAGCAAACATGCTGAGAAGCTACGAGGAGGGGATGGATTTAGGGCAGGTGCAGACAAATGGCATGTTATCCTAGCTGAAGACAACAAGTCGCCTAATCTCAACCTTGCAGCCACAAACACTACAAAACCACAGGCTAAATAGAGAGAATGCCGAGACATCCGACACAGCTACTTGGTATCAAGCGACACTAGCTATTGTAGTCTGTGGAGGGCTTTGCTGGGATTGCTTGCATGAATGGCATGGATATCTCATTGATAAATACCCACTGAACGAAACAAGGACCAAAAGCAATGCAGGGACTTAAACCAGTGTCCTCATAAAGCAGAGCCAGTGTTATTTGTGTGTGTGCTGGTGGGCCAGTAACTGTACCTGAGGGTATGCTGGCTCAGTGCTGTAGGCATCATGGGACCCTGCTGCCTGGGCTTGTGGTGCACTGTGAGCTGCACTGGAGTTGACCTGGAAGAGAGAAAGAAGGAAGTTAGATGTCTCTGGGGCTAACATTGCGATCAACAATTAGTTGACTACTTAGTTGAACTACTATTGCATATATCGCTGCATAAATCATTGCGGAAAAATTGCAAAATTGCATGCCCCACATTTATCAATCTTTTTGTTATTTCAATGTTGCATGTGGCTTTGAACAGAAGTGTCTGCTAAAAATACTAACATAGAAATATATATTATTAGAAGACCTGGCTAAAACCCCTAAAGCACAGACTCCACCAATACAGAGAGAGTTTAGATCTTAAGACTATGTCCTCTATGGCAATGCCCTGAAAGGAACAGTAAGAGCCGCTACTTGTGCGAAGCATGTGGGAACAATCTGTTGTGTGCTGCCTGGAAGCATGTGTGTGTTAGGGGCCCACCGCTCTCCCTGCGGCAACTGTAATCGATAACATCTGCTCTGTGCACCGACTCTGCCGTGATGGTAACTGCATTCTTACATGTTTTTTTTTTTTCTTTTCTGGTCTAGTTCATACAGGATTGATATACAGCAATGAGCACTAAATGAGACAGGCACACTGAATTCTATGAAATAGTATTTTCTTTTCTACATGGAATCAGTGACAGCTAGAAATGTATCAGGTTGAGATACATAGAGCTGCTTGAGCAAATCAATTTTAGGTGACAAATACCAAAACGGCAAAATGACTACAAACAAGTAACAAACATCTTTTCTGAAAATGAGAGGATTTGAGCAGAGTGCAGCTCAAAAAAAATGGGAAAATCCCAGTGTGCAGGCTAAGCATGAATGAGACTCTGGTGACCCATTTGGCTGACCCAATGTTTGACCAACTCCATCTGATTCACAGTCAATCTGTCTGCAAAGATAGTATCTGTGCATGCCTCCACAGACAGATGCTTCCTTCGCCTAATATCTAGCAGATTGATGCAGAAATGAAGAACACTAGCAAATATCTACACTGGGCCGATATCGTGTGATTATGGTGTATCTGGCTCCGAGCTGGCAGATTAATTCCAGATCAGAATCACATCTGTTCCGGACTCAGATGATATATGTTCAACACCCACACTGGATTATGGCAAAGGCCTTTCACAACCTGTGGCCAACGATACACTACAGTAGGGTTTGTCTGCTTTGATCCACATCCAGCATTTTTTTTCTGGTGAACAATGGATGGGTATTAATGACAGTATTTATTTAAATGACCAAAAATGTGTGTCCTTGGTGATGAAATGCTGAAAGATATGTGCACTGTCACAGTTCTGAGAATGTAGAATTCCCTTGCTGCACTAACTTCCTGTGCTTAACAATCAACAGATCCTTTTTGTCAGTCAGCTCACATGAATCGCAATGGACAGCACAGACACAACAGTGCTAGCGTTGTATACTGTAGATGACTGTTTATTTATCCTACCTCTATGTAGTCCTCAGGGACGAGACCTACATCCCCGTTGGAGTTTTGAGCTTCTATCCAACCGCCACCTACATTCTTGGAGAAAGACATAAAAGGCATTTTAGAAAAGGGCAATGCACACAGTAAACGACAACTTTATTAAAACAGTGTTTATAACACCACTATCCGTAAATGTTTAGTTGATCATACTGAGAGAATAATTGCTTTCTGTTGTAATACAACAACATAATCACAAGCAAAACTAGGTCAGTGTGAAGTGGATGCAGTGGAGAAGTGAAAACTTGCACAGGCACTGATAAGTATTAGAATGCAATATGGCTCACTGCATTTGTCTATGTAACTGTATTCTACTATACTGCATGCACCCAAGGTATTTACACAGAGGTTGACTGTGGCTGTTTATGTTTGTGATGCAGGCTTACTGTTGCTGTGTATTAGTATGCTATTAAATAAGCAAGCTCATAAGACAACGAAGTGCAACTGATTCAGCACACAGCTATAGCTGTTAAGGTCCATTCACAGAAAGAATTATAACGGCAAAATATAACAACAACTATAACGATAACAATATGAGCATCCACACTGAAAAACAACATTTTATCGAGAAGATTATCATCACGGGTGTAAACAACTAAAAGACTGTGACATCCTATAAAGGTCTAAAAGTGATCCCATTAGTATTATTCAGCCTGTTGTCATTATACTTGATGATGTAAACACTGCCATTCACTAAAGTGAGAACGATTTTTTAAAATGTTAAAATAGTTATCGTTGTAGTTATGGTTATTGGTGTGAACTGGCCTTTATTCGTATCATACCTGGTTGAGGATAGTGATGGTCTCTCCTTCTCTCACTGACAGCTCATTGTTCCCCGGTTCAGCTATAAACTCATACAAAACCTGCGCCTAATAACAATAGTAAAAGTAATAATAAACAACACAACATTTCAACAAAATTCAACATTTCATTGCAACATTTCATTTCATTGTGTTTCAATAAAAGTGAAGACACTTTTATGTTGAGAGGTCCAAATGGAACACACATTAAAATGCACAGATTAAAAGGTGGCCCTAGGTTTCCATCTTAGGTAGAGATACTGAGGACTGAGTCCCAGCATGTGGTCCTTCACTAATATCATTACCCTGAGTGGCTTAAGGTTGATTCAGACAGTCTGTATTTGTGTGTATGTTAGGCAGGGCCAAGCAGGCAGGGCCAAGCCCAGCTGTTGCGACACAATGACGTGACAAACTAGTCGATCTGGATGTGTTTACACCAACAAAGAAACTACACCCCCGGTATGGAGGCAAAGCAGAGTGTAAAACAGGATGGTGGACTGAAAAAGAGAAATAAAAAAGAGAAACAGAGAAATCCAGAGAGAGAAAGTGTAAGAGAGTGTGTGTGTGTGTGTGTGGGTTGTGTGTGTTGGTTGTGTGTGTTTATGTATGAAACCTTATGTGGGTTGTGTAATGCTTCACGCTGCAGAGGACACAGAGCTGAAGCTCTGCGTTTGCAGAGACGCACGTTTGACACACATTTCTATGTGGCGAATGGAGCAGTGAGTGAGGAGACAATGAGGGGACTATCCTTGAGCTCTCTGTTCTTACCACTCTGTTCCTGACAGACCATTTCCTCTTCCTGTTCAACAAAAATCACAGCTGGCAAACAGCACACCAGTGTTCACAGGCAGGATTTTAGATACAACATGTAGGCCGTTAGTCTCAAATTCTACATCAAATGTTGCGGCCACCATACCTACAGTATGATGTGTGTGATTTAAGTTTAAAACTGAGAGGATAAGCGCAATGTAATGAGCTTCTTGGCCATTAGCAATCATGTAATCTGGTATGTGAGCAATAATGGATATATGTAAGAAGAATAAAGCAACACCCTGTGACTGTGACAATATGACATTTTTAAAGTATGTTTTTTGTGTGACAATTTACAGTTTTTGATGTCCAAACTATGCACTATGTAATATTCTTTGTGTGGGTCTGAACACACTGACCGATCTCAGAAGCCCTTTCACACAATAACGGTATGAATATTATTCCCAAAAAACAACCAGTTAGTATGTTAGAAGGTTTTATCATTATCAACTGGGTAGGTAATGATGGCAAAGTTTCTGCTAATATTTTGAGGTTGAAAGTGCTGCTTTAAAAAACAAATATGAAAATCTGTTGACTTCAAATCCATCATACTGCCATTCAACTGAAGTGGCTTAACATAGCCTAAGATAATGCTTTACCCTTAACAACACAATACAGGTACTTAGTCACAAACCCTTCATAAGTGCACACAAACGTGTACTCTGACTCTGAGAAGGTATAGTCTCAAAGGCTGTAGGCTACACACAACTTGTTAGCATGTAAACATCCTTTTTGTTGATCACAACCATGTCAGTTTTTGATAATCATACCATGGCGCTTTATTTGGTTGGAACGGCTTTCTCTGACTACTGCTGCTGGCAATGAAGTACAGTTTTGAGATGTTAGACTCATCTAATACTTTTGACGGGACAAGTACTGTGTTTTTAGCTGGCTTTACAGAGTGAAGCCGGGTGGTGATTCACTATGCAGTGTTTTGCTATTCTGAATTCTGAATGCCTACATGTTGTATTCTTTAAAATTACATAAGTCAGGACTTCAGTTCTGTAAGTTTCCTTGGATGTTGTATGAACCATCAAAACTGACAACGTTGACACAGCTTTTGCATGACTCATAACATTGGTTGGGAACATCCTTTATACTGTGTCATCTAATGTTAATTTTCATTAACATTCATGTTTCCTGAAGCAGGATTAAAAACGTTCCTTGTAAGTGTTTACTTACAACTTTACTGTGTTGTGAAGAGTATACACTTCACTCGGTTTTCAAAGCTATCAGCCTTGACTCTCACCATACACCCACAAAGTAAACCATCTGTGGTTAGTTTAACTATGGCTTTATGGCTGACATTTCCCTCCCATACAACATATGCCCCTAAGAAAACACAGGGCACAGGAGACTTAACATACCCTTTACATCTTTAACAAACGTACACTGATGATTCTCGAGTATTGAGTTCCAATGGGCCAGTTTTGGCTATCTCCATACGCCCCACCACCACATAAACAGATAGGCTAAGCTTTGCAACACAGTCACAAGAGCAAAACGCATACGTATCTGATCTTTGGTGTAATACACTGGAACAACATTTAAGTAAAAGGCACAACGAAGCGTGATCTTAGAGTACAGAAAACATATTTTAAGGCTATATTTTAAGCTTTCTGGCCACTGTGACCTCTCTAGATCAGGTGTTGCTTTTAAAACTACTGAGGAAAGAAACTTTGTAGCGACACAAAATGTTCATACCTTGTTATTCCAGGCTGTACAGTTAAAGATAAACGCACACTATACAAAGTATCATAGCCTACTTACCTTGATTGCCATCGTAACACCATGTATCTTTCCGATGAGAAGGGCCAACAAAACACTCGTAGGTACATATATCTGTTCGGAATTATATCGGGAAAACGACGGAGCAGTTACTGAAAAGCTGTTTGTTGTCGCCAAGCAAATATTTACCACACGAACGGAATGCACACCCCGTTGGACAGGACAGCAGCGTATCTTACAGTAGCCTATTTTTTTTTTTTTTTTTTTTCGTTTTAAATCCCTCGCAGCAGTTAAAACTGACCCACGGGTACCCGGAAACCCTCAATAAGCTTGCCCCCAAAACTGACAGGTTGGGATTCTAATGTTACCAATAGTTTTCACAGTGGTTCCTCCTCCACCCGGGCTTGGCTTGGCTTGAGGTATCAGTTTGCAGAGAAGTTTCTGACAAAACACTTGGGTGTAGATTAGGGCGTGAATGACACAACGCTTGTTTGGTAAACTATTACACAGACCAAGGAATGCTGAAGAAAAACAGAGCAGGGTCACATTGTTTATTCAGAAAGTTGTGGAAAAGTGTAGGCCGATAAGAAAAACAATAATTTAAGTCAGTAGTTAGATTTCTACCGAGGTATTAAATTGACAGGACGCACCATTACTTTCTCCCACGTCCCATTCGACATTTGCAGCAGCAAGGAAACAGGATACAAATATAGGATTACGTGAAAATAGGAGGAGGAGTGTGCCATCTTTGTTTGATATTTTTTTCACGAGAGTACTGGATGTGGAATGGGCGCCATCTAACGTCTATAGGTGTGGGCCACAATGTGACTCCCTCAACAAAAGGCCTTTCAATGTGTCATATGCGCAGACTCGTAATAAGAAGATACATTGTTTTTCGCCCATGAAAAGAGTCATTGAGAGAAGAGTTCAAGCAAAGAGGAGTCCTCTTTGGCAGATATTTGATACAATATTCTTTAGATTTTGATACAATATGTACTTCTTGTCATAGGCTAGTTGGATACATTCTCCGCCCCTGTTGTAGAATACATTTGCAATAGAAGATAGCAGCAAACCACAAATACCACAAACCCTTTTGGCCATAAAGGCCTACTGACAGTTCAAATCATGGTGATTTGACTATTAATTACAATCTCAGAGTCAGCTCTGAAGGTGGCTCAGTTAAAAATGAGAAGTGTTTTTATGACAGGGCCATGGCTACACATGTTGAGCCCTGAAAAAAGAAAAAAATAATATTGTCCTTAAAAACATAATATTATGTACTATTGCGGCCCAGAGTTAAACTCTTACAGCCCATAGATTCAAATTCTCTATTACGGCACTGAAGCTGAAACACTGAAATTGAAACATTATTTGTCTTAAAGATGATGATAATGGTGATTATTATTATTATTATTATTATTATTATTATTATTATTATTATTATTATTATTATTATTATTATGTTGCTGTTGTTGTTTGTTGTTGTTGTTTTTAGGGCCCCCTGTCAGTGCATGGCCTTCAGAGTTGTCCTTACTGTCCCCTGCCTTACGGCTCACTTGTGCATGCCTGTGTGCTTATGTGGCACATGCATTCCTCTTCCATGGTGTCTGGTTATGCCTTTCAGGGTGACAGCGTTGTTTCTATTATATGTTTGGTATTGGACTGTCATTGTAAATGTTTACGTCTGACACCCACACCTCGAGGCAATGTAATATCGTCCACTTGCCAGCTATGTTTCAGAAAGGCCAAACAGACTTGCACTGTTTGGGTAGTACCGGAAAAAAAGAAGAAGGAAACAACATTATCATTTGAATGACATTAGAAGATGTGCAGACAGTGTTTGTGCTTGTGTGTGTGTGTGTGTGTGTGTGTGTGTGTGTGTGTGTGTGTGTGTGTGTCCATACCGGTGATTTACTGTTCCCCTTGAATAGAGCCCTTGCAGTAGCCGAGGGGGATTCCCGTTTTGGCGAAGGTTATCTGGTAATTTGCATGGAGGGTGGGGATGAGGAGTGAGGGGGAGGGGGGAAGGGCTGGGCTGGGGGTGGGGGTGGGGGTGGGGGGTGGGGTTGTGAGGTGAAGGAGATGTGGAGAGAGACACCAACCACTGCCCAACTGATCGTGTCCCACTTTCTTCCACCCCCCTAGAGTCATGAAGATCATCTCACAGGAGGAGCCGCACAAGGAGGGAGACACTTACCTGGAGGTGCGCCCTCTAGTGGCACCATGCAGGCATAACATGGACTGCTTGGTGACTGCTGCAGCATCATGGTGTCATTTTGTCATGGCACAAAAACATGGGGGAAAGGAGTTCCCACATCTGCAGATCATGCCAAATCTGTGACATATCTGTGCCATAGATGTCAGGATCAGCACATGCATGCTGCCAAGTGACAGAGCGGGACACAACACTTAATACAACTGTACGGAGAACAGCATTTACAGAATAACGGCTTGCTGTAACTGTATGAGATATGGCATAAGCTGAATGGATGCAAAATGTAAATACACGTGAGATAGCATCTACTGAATGGCTGTGTGATGTAAGTATACATGAAGCATGACTGTATGATGTAAGTATACATGAAGCATCTACTGAATGACTGTGTGACTGTATGATGTAAGTATACATGAAGCATCTACTGAATGACTGCATGGTGTAGCTCCAACAGGAATAGCATATAATGAAACACAGCACAATGTAAATAAATGGGCAACAGCTTCTACTGAATGAGTGCACACTGTAACTCTAAGGAGAGCACTGAATGACTGCATGGTGTTAATATATGGAGTATAGGATCTACTTATTGACTGTAGAGAGTGTAACGGTATGGGAAACAGCATCTACCCCCCAAAAAAATAAACTGCACACACAAACTGTCTGATTTTTTGTTGGGTGAGGAGTAAGGTGACTCCCTGGACAAGGCCTGTGAAAGGACCTTGTGCATTTTAGAATTCAGGTCATTTGTTAAATTAATTTTTAACTGTTTAGAATTTTAATGTGTTACATGTCTGCTGAAATCCATTAATCTTGATGTAATGGACACCTCGTTTTTATTTTCAGGTTCAGTGAATCTCTACTGTCTTCTATGTTGCCATTGACTTACCTTACATGCTCCGCTTAACATATCTTTCCTCTCATTCATCCAGCATTATAATCATTAAGCACACCATTCTCAATCGGAAGGTTGCCGGTTCGAATCCTGCCCTACCCAAGGTTGAGATGCCCTTGAGCAAGGCATCTAACCCCACACTGCTCCAGGGACTGTAACTGAAACCCTGTAAATATCTGTAAGTCGCTCTGGATAAGAGCGTCAGCTAAGTGTAATGTAATGTAATGTAATGTAATGTAATGTAATGTAACCATTCTGCAACCATGCAAGCAGCTGTTTTGTATAATGTTTACGGAGTTACGGAGGGTCACAGGTTGAAGCTCTGTACCAGTAGGAGTCTGAGGAGACACTCAGAGCTCTCTGCCACTCTTATTCACAGCTGAGATGCCCTTGATGAAGGCAGCTACAGTAACTCTACATTGCTCCAGGGGGACTGTCACTGTACCTAATTCACCACATCGGTGTCAAGTCCGTGCAGCATTTATGACATTTTATTGTCCTCAGCACAGCACAGCACGGCACAGCTAGTTTCTTTCAATCTGTTCACAGACTTACAATTTATGCCAGTTTGTGAGCTCCTTGGAGTTTACTCATCTCACTAAAAGTAAAATACTCTATACTCTTGATATAATTTAGTAGATAATTTACTGAAATGTAATTTTTTTAGGAAAATAATTGTAAATTTAGTATAATTTCTAACATGCAAATATTGTGTCTCCTTCTGCCAATAAAATGATATATTGTACAACTGATCATTAGTGTGATTGTATTTACACATAATGTCCAGCAGAGGTCTCTGTTGCATCACTTTGCTGTGCTCAATTGACAGTTTTCCCACACTAAGACTTTGAATTTATGTGAGTTGTATGTATTATTTATGAGGTGTTAATAGCTAAAAAAAAATCAGATGAAGTATGCACTTTAATTTGATTTAATGAACTGTTTCTAGTTTTAATGTGTCACTAACTATCTGCATATTGTTTATTAATAAAACATTGAATGTCGCTTAACCTCCATTATCACAATAAATTGCCCAAAATAAAGATTGGGCAGTCAGTTCATTAAGCTGCATGTGGCAGATGAAATGACATTACAGAAATCAAAACCTCTCGTGATTAATTTTGTAATTCTAGCTGCACTAATCTCATATTCCAATGCTAGCAAACTGTTTTGCTAAAAATAATGTGCCCCAATCTCTGTTAACTGGTACACCCATAGCACTTCTCTGACAATGTGGAGAGTATTAAAGCAGATCTTCAATTGAAAATGGTCTATCCATTATAATATTTTAACTTTGCTACTCTATCAACATACATTTCCAGAGAGTGTCATTGCTATTTGTACTTAAAGAAAAGCCACTTTGTCTGTATGTGACAATTTGCAGTAAGGTTGACTTCACAGACTCAAAAAAAGATTTTGTCATGACAAATTATATTGTTTGTTGTTTGATTTAAATTGACAGTAAGCTTAATGTGAACACATTCTATATATCTATTATTACAGTACTTCTGACACGTTATCTTGTATATATGTTTTTGTGCTACTGATGTGTACCATCCTGAAAGTTTGTCTCTGCAATGACAACAAAGCCACAGGTGTTTCCTGTTTGCCAGAGTGGTGTATTTGGGATTGTGGATCTTGTGCAAATTATGTCTCTTATTTAACTCTAACACACCTTAAAAAGGAAGGATTTTTGTTTGTTTGTTTGTTTGTGTGTGTGTGTCTGTCCTCAGAATTTGAACATGATGGCGCCTTTAGAACCTTCTGAAAGCAAAAAGAGCAGGCGACGGTTGTCTCATTTTAGTGGTGACTGTGATGTGAACCAGAAAGAAGCAGAGGCAGCGACAGATGATTGTGACAGGAAAAAGTGCAGTTTTCCATATCTCCTCACTCATTAACATAGCACTCTCACTTTCTGTTTGTCTGTTTGTCTGTCTGTCTGTCTGTCTGTCTGTCTGTCTGTCTGTCTGTCTGTCTGTCTGTCTGTCAGTCAGTCTCTCTCTCTCTAATGCTTTTGCTTTCTTCACACACATTCATGCAATATCCTGTATACAGAGTCATACAAATACACACAAACACACAGTCTCACACACAACCATCTGCATTTCATTTAAGTGTTATATTTGACAACGGTACAAAAACGGCACAGAACGGCACAGAAAACCCGTCAGCTTACTAAATGAATTAAGGTTTCATTTATTTGTTGCCATTTGTCAGGAGGAAAAACAGGCCTGAGTGTGAAGTTGACATAAGAATCACAATGTATTTTTATTATGTATTGTAGGTGGATCAGAAATATGTCTTTTAACATATTTAACATGTTAATGTTTTTAATGAGATATTCTATTTCTATATTGTCACATTTTCTATTTTATATAAAAAAGTTTTAAAGTGCAGTCAGTTCTCTTAGATGGATACTTTCTATTACAGGTTTCCTGTTTTGGGGTTTTATGAGAGTTGACCCAAATGGCAGGTGGTATACACAAATGTAATCCATGGGAAAAAAATGTGAGAGCAAACCCAAAGAGTTGTTTGTTTAGAACAATGGGCCACAAAGACCCTGCAATCCCCAAACACTAAACACTGTGTATTTGTATTTGTGTGTGTGTGTGTGTATGTGTGTGTGTGTGTGTGTGTGTGTGTGTGTGTGTATGTGTGTGTATGTGTGCGTCTGTATGCGTGTGTGTGTGTGTGTTTGGGTGGGTGTGCACGTGTGCCAGTAGGTCACTTTGTGTAAATCTGTATGCAGTGTAAGGGTGTGTGTGTGTGTGTTTTTCTTTTTTTCTTTGTGCATACATGTGTCAGGCGGGGGCATATGTGTGCACGTGTGTGTGTGTGTGTGTGTGTGTGTGTGTGGTTATGAGGACAGTGTGCTTTACCTTAGTGGGCCCCAGAGAGGTAGGGGGTCCCAGGGCGGCCCTGTTTGCCATGGAAACTGTGGGGCTCTCGGAGGGAGTGGATGGGTGGGGCCCGGGTGTAGTGGCAGGGCTCCTCTGTTTTGTCGGTGTTGGTGCATACATTTGTGAATATGTGTGTATGTATGTTGGGTCTGTGTGTGTGTTTGTCTGTGTGTGCATTTTTATTTATATCTGCTTGGGTGGTTATGAGTGTGTAAGAAAAAGCCAGAGTCTGCAGTGTATGTGTGTGTGTGTGTGAGCCTCTGTATGTGTCTGTAAGTAGTGTCTGTCTGTGTGTGTATGTGAGTGTGTGTGTGTGTGTGTGTGTGTGTGTGTGTGTGTGTGTGTGTGTGTGTGTGTGTGTTGGGGGTGGGAGTTGCAAGGGTGGCCCGGAACAGCTGTGACCCAGAAATAAGGTTGTTGTCATCCTTGTTCGCCAGCAAGTCTCCCAGTACTAAGAACATCTCTTCAACTATCACAAGGGTATTGTCATAAATCCGAGACCTCTCAACACCACTCTGTTTCCCTCTCTCTCTTCTTTCTCTCCTCTGTTCTTTCTCTTTCCCTCTTCTCTTTTGATCCTGTTCGTTCTCTCTCTTTTCTCTTCTCTCTCTCTTTCTTTTTCTTTCTTTTTTTCTTTCTTTCTTTCATCCTTTCTTTCTTTCTCGATCTCTCTCTGCCTGTCTCCCTTTTGTGTGTTTGGTTTATATGAACTGTTGAAAGAGACTACAGCATATTTACACCATCCCCGAAGGTCATTTAGAAACACTATTAAGGACCTGTGCCAACCTCAAACCAAGATTGAGAGCATTTAAGAACATTAAGAAAATTTAACAAGCTTTGGAGACAGTTACGAACAATGTGGCACAATGCAGGTTGTGGACTTTAGCACCCATTTCTCTGTGGCTGATAAACTGCATCTGTGATACACAAACATCTCTCTGACGATTGTCAGACAGAGAGTCTTTATTTCGGTCTGGGATTCCTACTTGCTCTGAGGTATTTCTAGCGCGCTGCACTCTCCCTGTTCACAGCTCAGTCAGGGGCCATAAAAATCAGTTTGAAGTGATCATGCTCCTAAACGACTAAATTATGGACTTTATTACATCGCCCTAACGCGCCTGGGCTTCATTTTCTGGGGCGTGATAATCAGATGAAGGTAGCTTTCTGCGGAGAAATAGTTTAAGATAATCTGTTAATTCCCCATCGTCCCGCCACTCTGCTCCAAGCCTCTGCTAATTAAATTCACTGCCATGTTTATGAAGTGTGTGCCGGCTG
>CM050205.1:10985000-10987500 GCA_027475355.1 Coilia nasus
TCAGGAAATGTTATTTATTTATTTGCTTATTTTAATGGATCTTAATTACAGCACAGACAAACAACTTTATTTTTCCCACCATTTTCGGATGCTGGAAAACCTCATTGTCTTTGTACTGCAGCTCCCAATGGAGAAGCCATTATACATTTTAGCCTTTTGCTTGTTCTTGTGTTACCAGAGAGATGTATTTTGTCTGCAAATATGAAAGGATTGAAAGGACACGCCGTAAAAATATATGTTGAGATGTGGTTGTTGTGTTCAAAAGTGATTCTCTGCAGCAGCTGCAGCAGGAGGTTATACTGAAGAGGTTTACATGTACTTGGGCTGCCTAACTCTCTCTGTGTGCGTCTTTTACACACACACACACACACACACACACACACACACACACACACACACACACACACACACACACAGATGTAGGCACACACATGCACACACACACAACAAACACACACGCACACACACACACACATACATGCGCACACACCCCACACACGAACAAACATTTTAAATTGTTTATTTGAACCCACCAATCACATTGTTCATAGACAGGATTCAAATATTTTTTCGAGGGTAAATACCACTTTGACAATCATGATTACAGAAAACATCACCTGTAGCCTATTACCGCTCATACAAAACAAAACCTTACCAGTTGTTTGGATTTTCCTTTAGTTAGGCCTGCCAGTTGTAACCCACTACTATTTAGTTTGTGAGCTTGTCCCAGACTACTGAATATCAGCGCAATCAATCTACAGGAGTAGCCTTGATTGCTGATCTTTGTAAGTAGGGGCTTGGTACTTGGTCATCTTATCAGGAAAGGGCCATGCCCATATACCCATCATAGACACACCCTATCTTGAGGACCATCACCTGCTTTCTGTCGTTATCCATAAACATGAATGTTACAAAACATATCATTACAGCGGTTAAACCATTCTGGCACTTTGTGTGAGTGTTTGTACATAGATACTCTGTCTGGGAAGAGTGCTTTAACAGCACTAGCAATAAGTACACACACACACACACACACACACACAAACACACACACACACACACACACACACACACACACACACACACACACACACACACACACACACAAACAAACACACCTACACACACACACACACACACACACACACACACACACACACACACACACACACACACACACACACACACACAAACAAACACACCTACACACACACACACACGACCTCACACACACACACACACACACACACACACACACACACACACACCCTGGTGAAATATCCACAGGCAGATAAGGCACACATCCACATTTGCACACATAATTGTTGTCTGTCAGGCAGTGAATGGCATGCTAATGTCTGTGCCCACTGATGCCCACACTGGCAGAGGTGCCCACGGATAGGCTCAGCCCCCACAAGGAGGACCACCATTGGCTCTCTGGCACAGCCAAAGCAATCTTAGCCGGTCCCTCTGCCCAAGCTTGGCACCCTGTGCCCAGTCGGTCCGCCCATCTCATCTCGGCTTTTGTTCCTGGTTGTAGGATTTGCACATCTGTGGCCAATTTTATGAGGGGAGTTTTTTTTTTTGACCAAGAAATGTCTAATTAGGCCAATCAGATGATGATCCAAGTGAATCTCTGAATCATGAGGAGTGATTATTCAAAAGGTGTTTAGATGCCTGTCACCAGTGATTAAGTTTAGATATCTCTGAGCAGCTGGTGAAACAAATGCATGAGAAACACGTTTACTCAAGCAAGTTTACTCAGGAAAAGAAGAAGAAGATACAAGAACAATGTCACTAAGAAAATTCACAGATAGGACCGAATCATTCTAGAAGTCCATGCAAGGTTTTTTTTGTTTGTTTATGTAAATTATGTAATTTAACATAATAAAACTAAGAATTTCAAAGATGTTTTATGATGCTGTTGACCAGTGCTTACATGCTTACATTTTTTTGTGTGTCAAAAACTGTGCAACGTATTTACAATGATATATTGTATTTACTATGAGAATTGGTAATGGTTTTCAGAGGGATAGAGATTAAGTAATCATTGTGAATTTTTGTGAAGGTTCTAGCAGGGTTTTTCATTATAAACCATTTCTAACTACAATCGTCAGTGATTTCCCCTGTTGGCCAAAACCTTAGCTCAGCACAGCGAAGTGGTGATCGAGGAAAATTTCTCAGTTTTTCATACAATTGAGGTCAGACACACTCTAAAAGTTGCTTTATTGTACAAGAGCTTCATGTTTTTATTTTTTCATAGACCATACAATAAGAGAACCTGTACAAAGAAATGGCGGCTAAAGGTTGGAAGCAGCCTATTTGCCTTTTTAAACGCATAAACACAGAAACACTCAAGAAACACCAACATTTTATTATTCATTTCCCCAATGACTCACTTACTCACTCACTCACTCACTGTGGAGTCATATACTGTAGGTCATCCTCAGCTGAGTTCTCCATAATAAAACGTCTCTGCTTTTGTTCTGCCAAAATGCCC
>CM050205.1:10995000-11012500 GCA_027475355.1 Coilia nasus
AGGAGAGGGGACAAGGGAGACGGCAGAGGGGAGAGAAGAGGGACGTCAAATTTTGTAAGACTAAAGGTGGATGAAAGGAAAGGTGCATTGAACCAAACCCCTTAGGAGAGAGGTAGAGCTGAGAGAGGGAGAAATGGGGGTTGGTGTGACAAACAAAGTAAACAGAAGTTTCAGAATGGCCTTTGATATTTGCAGATAAAGAGGTTAACATTCAGTGTCTCACATTCAAAATTATTATTTTTTATACTTTATTGTGTTCATTCAGTCTTCGATAGGTCCAATATACAATCATCACGATGCTTTGTTTCTGAACACATTTTCTTGTCTTTTCTCCCCGTACTCTCTCATTAACAATATTAGAAAGCAACTTTACTGCCTTAATAAAAAAATGACCATTTTTACTGCCTTGAGTTCTTCAGTGAATTGATATGACATGACATCAACTTGTGAAGCACAAAGACTGCATGTATAAAAGTTTTAGGCAGATTTGAAACAATGCCACAAAATATTACGTGAATATTTGTAAGACAGCAATTAAAAAAACACAAAGTATAGTAAATTCTAAATATTAATAAATTTCACCATTTGAAAAATAATATTTCCAATATAATTCCCTGTACCTAATATCTAATAGCTTTGCACAGTTTTACCAGCAATTTTTTACCAGCAATATTTAGTAATCATATAATTGAGTCATCAATTATTACAATGAAGCAACCAATTATCAATTATTACATCAATTATTATAATAATTATCATTATACAAATCAATTACTGCTGTCGCAAAATGTATCAAATGACAGCATAATGACAGACTGGGGGCTTATTAAGGCTAAGTCCTTCTACTTCATCCTAGAGGAAACACGGAGTGCCAAATGTTTCCCGTCCAACAGGAAAAGCACCCACTCCGTCTATCTGGTGCTCTGACATGGATGGCTGAACACTTAACAACATTAACTAAAGCGCAGGCACATCAACCCTTTGGACTGGCTATTAACCCTTCCTTCACCAGGGACCTGCCTCCGGGATCTGCCACCCTCAAACTCCCATCTGTCTCCGAGGAGCTCGTCCAACACCACGGCTACGGAGGAGGGAACACACACACACACACACACACACACACACACACACACACACACACACACACACACACACACACACACACACACAGCATGTGCACTCAGAAACAAGCATGCATGCATGCATGCACACGAACACACACACACACACACACACACACACACACACACACACACACACACACACACACACACACACACACACACACACACACACACAGACTGTACGGCTGGGCTGAATCACAATGGGATTGCAATACAAGACTATAATACCACAGCAAATACATTAGCATACAGTAAGATATGGCAAGCATTACATCAGTAAACATTTGGAGGGAGTTGCTGAAATGCGGTTGCTTTGAGAGTCTATTTGAAGTTGTTCAGAGTTTTGGAACTGCAGATGATGTGGTGGTTAAGGTGGGGTGGAGGTTTGGGGGGTATATCAGGTATATCAAGTTGGCATTTGGGGAATTATTTCTGGCAATTTGTTCAAAATGGGGGAGGCGGAGGAGTGGGGGTGGGGGTTGGGGGGGGGGGGTTGTCATTTTATTTCATTTGTAAGTGAAGATGAAAGTGCAGCCATCTTTTCAATAGTTTTGTGAATCGCGAATAGTTGGCACAGTGTTAACTGCACCAGTGGACATTACTTATTAAATACCCTCACAGACAGAGACAGAGAGGAAGAGAGAGAGAGAGAGAGAGAGAGAGAGAGAGAGAGAGAGAGAGAGAGAGAGAGAGAGAGAGAGAGAGAGGAGAGAGAGAGAGAGAGAGAGAGGCAAAGGGAGGTGGAAAGAGACATAGGATGAGGGAGTGAGGAAGAGAGAGGGAGGGAGAGAAAGAGAGAGATAAAGGGAGAGAGGGAGGATAAAATCTTTGTTATTCAAATAGATGGGCCCACTGCTGTCATGGGCTTCTCGTCTCCATCGCCTCGTTCAGCTTGTTAGGTGAAAGCCAGGAGGGTGGTGCTGGGGATTTGAGTGGTGCTGGGTTTTGTGTGTGTGTGTGTGTGTGTGTGTGTATGTGTGTTAGTGTGTGTGCATGTGTATGTGTGTCTATGTGTGTACGCGAGCATGTGTGTGTGTGTGTGTGTGTATTGTGTGTATGTGTGAGTGTACATGTACATGCATGTGTGTGTGTGTATGTGTGTGTGTGTATGTGTGTACGCGAGCATGTGTGTGTGTGTGTATTGTGTGCATGTGTGAGTGTACATGTACATGCATGTGTGTGTGTGTGTGTGTGTGTGTGTGTGTGTATGTGTGTGTGTGTGTGTGTGTGTATGTGTGTGTGTGTGTGTGTGTGTGTGTGTGTGTGTGTGTATGTGTGTACGCGAGCATGTGTGTGTGTGTGTGTGTATTGTGTGTATGTGTGAGTGTACATGTACATGCATGTGTGTGTGTGTGTGTGTGTGTGTGTGTGTGTGTGTGTGTGTGTGTGTGTGTGTGTTGGGGGGGGGTGTGATGAAAGAAAGGTAGTTTTTTTGTGTTGTGCCCTGTGAGCTCTCTGTGGCTGTGGATGCCTGAGGCACTTTTGCGCTGAGTGACTAAGAGAGGCAGTGAACGAGTGCTCAAAGTGTGTCTCACTTGCTGCCAGCTCCTGCACCACACACACACACACACACACACACACACACACACACACACACACACACACACACACACACAAGCACTCGTCTCCTCTTCACTTCATCCTTTTTTCCCTTTCGTGTCTCTCTCTCTCTCTGTTGTCCTCTCTCTTTCTCTCTTTCTCATCTTTTCTTCATGTGTTTCATTCTTCCATCTCTCTCTTTTTCTCCTTCCATCATCCTTCTTTCTGTCTCTCTCTTTCTTTCAGCCTCTTTCTGCCTTTTCTCATTCTCTCTTCCTTTCTCTCTCCTCCCTCCCTCTGTTTCTCTCTTGACCCTTCCTTTTCTCTTTATCTCAGTCTGTCCCTCTCTCTTTCTCTCTTCCTCTCCCTCCTCTCTCTTCTTCCATCTCTCCCTCCCACCCTCCACCTCCCCCACCCCCCTTCCCTGCTGTTCTTGGGGCTCTATCTGGCACGCTGTCCTCTCTGACCTTGGGGTGGCCAAATGCAAGGGACCGTGGCTGAGGGGATGGGACGCAGGGAGAGGAGAGGAGAGGAGAGGAGAGGAGAGGAGAGGAGAGGACAGGCCTGCCTGCCTGCCTGCCTGCCTGCCTGCCTGCCCGCGTGCCTGCCGCCTGCTCCCTGCCCCGGGGCGCGGCACTGGCCTTCTGCTGGTGGCCGCGGGACTCCTTCGGTCCCCCTCACCCAGGGCTTTGATGCATATGTTCTGAAGGTGGCCGCCGCCGAGACTTGGAGAGGGTGGCAGATGGTAGACCTTCAGGCCTCCGCTAGTCAAACTGGTGCTCATTTCCTCCAAACTTGTGCATTTGTGTGTGTGTGTGTATGTGTGTGCATGTGTGTGTGTGTGTGTGTGTCTGGTGTGTGTTTTTCTGCCTGAATGTTTAGCTGAAGAGTCAGCAGTGCAGAAGAACTTCTTCTGCTCTCGGAGAGGAAAGGGGGTGGAGAGGCTAAAGGGCCAGAGGGGGGTTTTGGGTGTCATTTGGTGTGTGTGTGTGTGTGTGTGTGTGTGTGTGTGTGCATGTATGCGCGCGTGTGTTGTGAGGGAATGAGAGCACAGTTTAAGCCTATTTATGACTGTACATGCTTCAGTAATGTCATAAAAACAAACACACAATGTTTCATAATTCAATTTTTATAATTTCCTTTTATCTGAGTTGAGAGGCTTACGATTATTTCAAATGAACAGAATGTGTTTTTATCCAGCGCCCTTAAGAACACTTTTTAAAAGTGCCCTTTAAAGAAGTTTGGATAAAAAAAAAGAAAAATAGTATTGTAGCATGTCTGTGTGTATTACAGAGACTGGCTGAGCATGTGTGTGTGTGTCTTCAAGATTTAAGGAGAAAGTGTGTGTGTGTGTCTGTGTGTGCGCACGCACCTGTGTGTCTATGTGAGTGCACCTGTGTGTGTGTGTGTGTGTGTGTGTGTATGTGTCCTTGAGATGAAGCTCAGTGTCTTCCCTCAGGCCTGTCGTCTCCTCTCCGTCCTCGGTGGCGTGGCAAGGGGGCCGCTCCTCTCCCCCCGTCTCCTCTCCCCCGCCCCGTCTCCTCCCCCACCCCCCCCATCTCTTCCAGACGATTACGGACGCTCCTCAAGATGCTGGCAGGTATGGGCCAGCTGCCACACTCTAGCCCCAGCCCAGGCTCTGGCCCAGGCCTGCCCTCCAAGCGCTTGGCACAGGGTGACCGGGGACAGACTATACCCTTCTGCCTCCCCCTTTCTCTCTCTCCTTCTGTCTCTCCTTCTACACACTTTTATTTCTTTTCTTTTTTTTTGTTCACTGTGTCTTTGCCTATCTCCTTGAATCTGTCTCCTTGGATATGTCTGTTTCCCTGTCTTTGATTCTCTGCGGGCCATTCTCATGTCTCCCCCCTTCCTTTTCTCTTTTTTCTCTCTGTCTGTCTGACTCTTTTTCGACACTTTTTCCTTTTTTTTCACTGTTTTTGTCTATCTCCTTGGATCTGTCGGTGCCCTTGTTTTTGATTCTCCATAAGGGTTCTGTCCTCCCGTCTCCCTCTTCCTTTCCTCTTCTCTCTCTCTCTTTCAGTCTCTCTTCTCTTCACAATCCTTTTCTTTCCTTCTGTGTCCCTCTGCTTTTCCCTCTTTCTCACTCTAAACTCTTTCCTTTTTTCATTGTTTTTGTGCCCGTCTTCTGGCTTTCTGTTTATTTCCCCTGCCTTTGATCCTTTTTATACCTCTCTTTTGCAATTCTATTCAAAGTGCTTTGTTGGCATCAGGGGCAGCGCTAGAAATTGTGGGTCTCCTGGAAGAAAATCATTTTGTGCCCCAACCCTAACCATACCCCAATCATAGCCCTCTGTGGGGCCCCGTGAAGCTCTGGGTCCCCTGAATCGAATCATCCTGATCTATCCCTCCTTAGCGGCTCCCGTGGTTGGCATGAGTAGTATGGCATTTCTACAGCCAGAGTAGCCATACGAAAGATAAGAAATAGACGGGAAAAAGGCACATTAAATGTTTATGTGTGGATTGGTCTACACTTAGCAAGGGTACATGAATGCCACAGAGCAGAGGGGAAGAGAGGAGAGGGGAAGAGAGGAGAGGAGAGGAGAGGAGAGGAGAGGAGAGGAGAGGAGAGGAGAGTGGAGGAGGGGAGGAGATGAGAGGAGAGGAGAAGAGATGGGAGAACAGGAGGGAAAAGGAGAGAAGAATAGAGGAGAAGAGAGGGGAGTGGAGGAGAGGAAAGTGGATGAGAGGATAGGAGAGTAAGAGAAAAAGAATAGAAGAGGAGAGGAAAGAAACAGAGAAAAAGAGCAGTTAGAAGACAGGAGAGGGGGAGAGGAGTGGTGTACAGGAGAGGAGAGAAACAGAGAGAGGAAAAAGGAGAGAAGAGTGGGGGGTGGTGGTGGTGGAGGAGAGGACAGGAACAGACAGGAGAGGAGGAGAGGAGGAGAGGAGGAGTGGACAACAGACAGGCCAGGAGAGGACAGGAGAGGAAGAGGGAGATGGCCACCGACTCCTCTTGTGCTGGGCTGCCTTGCAGAAAACACAGATACTACACCACTAAAGACAAGCACAGTACAATACCTGCGTGAACGAGTGAACATAGTGCACTATTAACAAGTGAACATTTCAGATTTGCCCTCTGTCTTTGCTTCTGTATGTGTCCCCTCTGCTATCTATCTCTCTCTCACTCTCTCTCTCTCTCTCACTCTCTCTCTCTCCTTCAATCACTCTTGTCTTTTCCTCCATCAGCGTTGCCCGTGTGGATGCTGCGGTGACACTGTGCTCTGCTGCGTGGCGTGGCGCGGCGCGGTGAGAACGCAGCCGAGGCGAGAGGAGGGGATTTGGGTGAGTTGGACAGATGGGGAGGCCTCGCTGCCCTGATGTTGGTGTTCTAATTATATTAGCAGCAGCCCCCGCACGCGTCCACGATGAATGTTTATCCACGAGCTGATTTATAATCATTTAGCCAGCACCTGTTTGGTCGAGGAGGAGAGGGAGGAGAGGGAGGAGGACGAGATGGGGGCCGGGGGGTGTGGGGGACAGAAAGACGCCGGGTCAGGGGCCAGGTGGGAGGATGGCGGTGAAAGTCGCATATGCTCCCCGCTACCGGGTGACTGCCGGTGGGACGAAGCGGCACTCGCTCAGGGAGACGGCGACCGTGTGACAGGGCTGCGAGGAACAGCCAGAGGCCTCACTGACGACCCTGCGCAGCAGTGAGGGTCAATTAAAGTTTAAGGACACATCTTTCTGGTTGACTGCTGTTAAACTGACTGCAATTGATCAGCAAAAACATGTAAACTGCATAGTGAGGACAAATTTATTACAAGTACAGCTAAGCACTCAGCACCCCTTTTACACTATATATGCACAAATCATTCATCATGCAAGCAAGTTTTTGTCTGTAAATCCTCATTTAGAAATTGATAAAAATCATCAAAATAAGAGCTCAAATAAATTTTCTGAGAGACTTTACACAAAGGAATCTGGCCTCGCTGAACCCAAACCATTACAGGCAGATTTTTGACTCTGTTGGGCAGGACATCTTATGCCACTCTCACATGGCACCCCCCTCCTCTTTCCATCTCTTCCTCCTCCTCAGTGGGGGTTGATGTGGGGGGGGGGGGGTGATGGCAGTGGAAGCTCTGGAAAGGTCAGGCACTGAGTGTGTCTGTTTGAAGCCTGGCCTTCAGCAGAGCGCAGGGGGTGGCGGATAGGGGTGGATGGATTGGGGGGGTGGGGGGGGGGGTGATGTGTCAGGGAAGGGGGCTGTCTCTGTCTCTGCACCCCAGATGTCCGGTCCATTGGTCCCTCATAGGCCCAGACAGGGCCATTTATTTACCTCCTTGACCCCATCCTGCTGCCCCGGGGAGGTTGTGAAGGTGTAGGGGCCCCCGTCTGGGACTCCAGAAGCAGGGGGAGGTGCATGCACCTTAAAATCTCAATGACTTAGTGCTTACATGGCTGCCAAATAAGGCTTTTAACTACCCAAACATCTTCTAATCTACTGAGCATGTTATGTCGATGTAATATGTGTTAATGTTGTTACATTGGTACAATAAAGAAAATATTATACAATAAAAAAAACATTCGATTACACTTTATTTGAAGGTGTCTACATAAGGGTGACATGAGCCTTTTATAAACATGACATGACACATATCATGAACCATAATGACACTTCATTCATGTTTATGGCTGTCAGTAAGTGTCACTCAGTCTTATGTAGACACCTTCAAGTATAGGGCTACCAAACATTCTATAGTAGCATAAAAAACATTCCACAGCTAGGTAATGAGTACTCTACAGTAGCATAAAAACATTCTATAGTAAGGTCAAAATCATTCTACTGTAGCATAAAAACATTATATAGTAAGGTCAAAATCATTCTACAGTAGCATAAAAACATTCTATAGTAAGGTCAAAATCATTCTACAGTAGCATAAAAACATTCTACAGCTAGGTAATGAGTACTCTACAGTAGCATAAAAACATTCTATAGTAAGCTAAAAATCATTCTACTGTAGCATAAAAACATTCTATAGTAAGCTAAAAATCATTCTACTGTAGCATAAAAACATTCTTCAGTACACTACAGTACACAGTACAGTACAATACAGTACACAAGCATTCCACAGTGGTGCAAAGAGCATTTTGCAATAGAGTAGTAAAGTCTCTGCTCATGTTAGTACTGCATGCTCATAAGTTTCCTATAGACTATGAATGTATGTGAAATAACAGACTGTCTAACCTGTCTTACCAAGTTTCATTTCATTTACATGAACACGTACCTTTGGATCATGGAAAAAGAATCTTGGGCAGTTTGTGCTGCTGATTCTTAGTTGTGGCAATTACATGTAAAAAAAAAACACCTTGTTACCATAACAACATTTACCGACATTTGCATAATGTGACATAAAACAGTAACATGTAATGATCTTTTCAGGTTTTTATGCCAGCTGTGTGGCTGTGTATTTCTGTGCAGCAGTAATCATGATCACTAAATATACATGAAGCTTTAAGATCATTTTCATTAAGTTAGCCCAAAATTGAGAGAGACAGAGAGACAGACAGAGGGAGAGAGAGGAGAGAGAGAGAGACAGAGAGAGAGAGAGAGACAGAGAGAGAGAGAGGGGGAAAGTGAGAGAGAGAGAGGAAGAGGGAGGGAGAGAGAGAGAGAGACAGAGACGGAGATCAGAGATGGTGAATGAACAAAAAAAGACCATCAATATCACTAATATATTCTATAATATAATGTCTGCTTGGCCCTGGTTTAACCATGACTTGTTCT
The DNA here is from genome assembly GCA_027475355.1 of Coilia nasus. Lineage (NCBI taxonomy): Eukaryota > Metazoa > Chordata > Actinopteri > Clupeiformes > Engraulidae > Coilia > Coilia nasus. The sequence continues at coordinate 11,003,410 of CM050205.1, forward strand.
TGCTGAGATGGGACACAGCACTTAGCTGGAGAACACGCTCCAATGGGAGGCTGACGGCACAAAGGCCTATGGGAGATGCAGGGGCTCATTATTCGCTCTCGGTGCGTCTCCTTGGCGTGGGGGCCCGCTCAGTGGCTGTCCAGCACAAAACCAAAAGTGATTTTCAAGCCTCTTCAAACTCTTCTGATAATTGCAATTTTTAATCAAGTATATTTGAAAAAAAAAAAAAATCTATGACAAAATGGCCTGCAATTAAAGCAACTACAACTATTACTTTAACCATTGTGGTTTCTCTTTCTCTCTTTATGTGTGTGTGTGTGTGTGTGTGTGTGTGTGTGTGTGTATTTGTATCTGTGTGTGTGTGTTGAAATGGAAAAAAAATATATAGTTTTTGTTCTTCTTCAGCACCTGAGATAACAGTAGAACAATTCGTTCAATTCATTATTTTTTTTCCATTCACTGAGACGTCGAGAGATGTTTTATTGTTCGGCGCTGTTCGTCGTCTTTTTCAGCGGCCACCGTCGTTAGTGTCCCATTCCATTTACAATTAAATATGCTCTTCAAATTCTAAGCCTCTTCACATAAGTACATAATACAGCTCGATGAGTGATCATTGTAACAGTAACTACAATAAAGAGGACTGCCTGCATAGGTGTTGGCTGGAGAGCGTGAACAGCAGATAATCATATTAATATGTAGCTTCGCCGAACAGCCTTATAAATATGCAAACAAAATTAAAAACGAAGAGAAGGTAAACTGGCGAGGCAGCTAATGACACACAGGCACATTTGTATTTCACGCCTGCGTTGAGTTGGTAAACAGCCCTCTTTGATGACCTCAGATCTCTCGCGCTCTCTCTTTTTTTTCTGTTTTCACTCCTGGAGTATTTGTGCGTGTGTGTGTGTATGTGTGTGTGTGTGTGTGTGTGTGTGTGTGTGTGTGTGTGTGTGTGTGTGTGTGTGTGTGTGTGTGTGTGCACGCATGTGTGGCAGGAGGGGAAAGAAAAAAAAAGGTTGTGAGCATGAAATAACAGCACCTTGCCTTCCTGATGACTTAGTTTCGAGAGTTGGTTTGTGTTGCTTTCTGTTTATATGTGCATGTGTGTGTGTGTGTTTGGTGTGGGGGTGGTGGGGGGCAGTGATATGTGTGCATAGACTGGAGAATGGGGTGGGGTGGGGGGGTGGGGTTTGTGGGTGCGCAAAAAAAAATCCTCTAATAAAAACATTGACCCATGTAATTGATTTTAATGGCAGCTTCGTGCCCATCTTTTTCCCGGCTCGCTGGAAGCCGGCCAGATGCCATCAGCGGGGCCCCCGGGGGACCGGCCGGGGGTGGGGCCGGGGCCGCGGCACGCGCAGATGAGCGAGCGCCTCTGAAGTGGAGAGTAACAAGAATAGATTAGTTTGGTTGATAAACACCGCGCGCAGCGTGCTGCAAAGGCAACCGAGGGTACAACTGACCTTTTTGTTCTCTGTCAGGGGCTGAGGAGAAGTGGCGAGGGGGCCAGGCGGCGGGGCGGCAGGACGGGGGCAGGAGGGGTGGCGGTGGTTGGGGGGGCAAAAAAGACCATCGGTTTTCCCCCGACCGCGTGCCTCAACATGGCGTGTCTGGTTTGCACACGCGACGCAGTCTCCAAGGATGGCTGTGTCCACTGTCTCTCTCTCTCTCTCTCTCTCTCTCTCTCTCTCTCTCTCTCTCTATTTCTCTTTTTCTCTCTATCTCCCTCTCTTAGTGTCAAGGTATATCTGCATTAAACAGCATTGTGTTTTTGTTTATCCATGGCCAGACTGTTGTATTACAAAAGCTGTTATTAAACCTATTTGGGGAAATGTGTTTGCTCCATGGGGGAGGTTTATTATTTTCCTATTACAGTGCAGAGAAAGAGTGAGAAAGAGAGAGAGAGATAAGGAGAGAGGGAGAAAGATGGCGAGAGAGAGAGAGAGAGAAAGAGAGAGAAAGATGGTGAGAGAGAAAGAAAGAGAGATGGCGAGAGAGAGATAGAGAGAGAGAGAGAGAAAGATGGCGAGAGAGAGAGATGGCAAGAGAGAGAGAGAGAGAGAAAGAGAGAGAGAGAGAGAGAGAGAGAGAGAGAGATGGTAATAAGGGGGAGAGGAGGTGGGCGGGCGAGATGGAGGGAAACTTCAGGGGGTCTCTTTTATTTACTGGAGTTTCTCCTGATACTTCCAGGGTCTTGGCAGCTTTTAGCCGAAGGGAAGTACGGCTCCAACCTGGAAAGGAGCCCTTGTTTAAAGTGCTTCACACTGTTTGTTGCCTTTGTTGACTGCCACCACTGTTTGGCGGGGGTGAGAAAAAAAATACACACACACACACACACGGGCACACACAGACACACACGGGGACACACACACACACACTTTTATGCACACTGAGCGGATGAAGGTTACGGCGAGCAGGACTCACAAGCGGGAGGCTGTGGGAGAGATCACATCTGCTCGGCACCCAGGGAGGAGCTCAGAGCCACATCGACCCAAAATAAAAACGCCCGGCTTATTATTATTGTTATTATGCCGCCATTGATTGTTTTAGCCAAAGCTCGCAGGTCTGGACATGGATAAACAAAACTAATCATGAGGGCTGCTCTAATATTGTGGATTTTTCAAAGCTGTCGCTGATGGAAACCAGAAAAAAAAAACAACCAACCAAACTCAATTTGATTTCTTTAAATGCAGGTGTTCAATTATCATGTGTTTGTAATAAAATTTAAAAAGCCAAAAACGTTAAAAAAGAACTATTTATGAAATAGCACGTATTAAATTTACGTATTAAAACTGGTGAGATGTGACACTGCGCTGTACAAAATGTGAACCTCTACCTTCCTGGTAAGTTTGAGAGGGCGAACTTGCGTGTTTAATTTACCTCGCTGATGTCGGCCAGATGCACGCGAACACAGATAAATTAGTGAGCAGCTAATGCTCAAACCTACAAACGAGAGCATCTGGGTCACCCTGGAAATTAAACGGCTGTGCACCCCCTCAATGAGCCTTACAGACACACACACACTCACTCACACAAACACACACACCTCTTTAACACCCACGTGCACACACAAACAGATGCACACACACACACACACACACACACACACACACACACACACACACACACACACACACACACACACACACACACACACACACACACACACTTTTTTAACACCCACGTGCACGCACACACACATATACACCATCCACACACGCATGCATATGCGCACTCAAACAGACGCACACACACCCACATGCATTCACTCACACACACACACACACACACACACACACACACACACACACACACACACACACACACACACACATGCACAGTCTCCTTATTTCACACAGGCTTGGGAGATGATGGTTTCAGTACACCCATGCAGACAGATACCCATGTGCGGGGAGAGGAAAACAAGGCAAGAAAGAGAGGGAAAAAAGAGGCGCTGTGCCTAATTGTATTAATTTACTGGCCCAGCAGCGCGAGGGGGGAGGCAGTGGGGAGGAAGACGTGGGGGCCGCAGCTTACCTAGCAGAAGGGGATCCAGGCATGGGGCACAGGGGACAGCACACACACACACACACACACACACACACACACACACACACACACACACACACACACACACAGCGGCCTCTTCTTATTCCGCCTGGCTGCCTGGCCACGGCCACAATCACCTCCCAACACAAACACACACACACACACACACACACACACACACACACGCTCTCTCACACACACAGCGGCCTCTTGTTACTCCACCTGGCTGCCTGGCCATGGCCACAATCACCTCCCAACACAAACACACACACACACGCTCACACTCGCTCTCTCACACACACAGTGTCGCTCTCACACACGCTCTTACACATATACACATTCACACACAGACACACTGTCACTCTCTCTCTCTCACACCCATACACACACATATGTACACACAGACACACACTCTCTCTCTCTCTCTCTCTCTCTCTCTCTCTCTCTTACACACACACACACACACACACACACATACACACACACACACAGACACACACACACACACATCACATTACCCACCACCGCCGCGGCCCCCATCATAACCTTTGGGCAGCCGGGCCAGATGTTGCAAATGGAGTGTGTGTGACACAGAGACTGCTGTGGCACGCTGCTGCAGGTGCCACACTGGGTCATGATTAGCGTGCAAACTCTCTGGCACACACACACACACACACACACACAAGCACACGCACACACACACACACACACAGGCAAGTGGAGCTCGTTTTCCCCCTTGATTGCGCAGATCAGCTGTCTAATTGGGCACCAGGTATTCGCCTGACAAGATTTCTTGCAAGGATACCTGCCTGATGAGCTGCCTAATGAGTCTCCTGTAAGATGCCTTCAAGGGCCACAGTGGTGACAGCAGGGCCCACAGCCGAGGCCAAGGCAGCAGCAGTCTGGCTGTGTGTGTGTGTGTGTGTGTGTGTGTGTGTGTGTGTGTGTGTGTGTGTGTGTATGTGTTTGTGTGTGTGTATTCTATGTGTGGGTGTGGGTGTTTGTGTGTGTGTGCCTGTATGTGAATTCTGCTTGTGTGTGTGTGTGTGTGTGTTTGTGTGGTGGATGTGTTTGTGGTGTGTGTATGTGTGTGTAGGTGGGGCAGGTTCAGTGGAGTGGAGTGGTGTTATGCCGACTGCTTCTGCCTTGGGGCCCACCAGCACAGCGCAGCTCTACCCGAGCAGAGCCCATGAGTCACCGCGTGGCCTCATCCCCGATCTTCAGCTCAATTGCTCCGCCGACATGATGCGCTCAGAACGCCGCGAGACCAAGGAGCCGCCACGAGGAGTTTTTACTCCAGGGGCCGTCATGATACTCAAGGAAGAGCCAGATGTGTCCTGACACTTCACCTCACGGGGAGGAAGTGTGAACTTGCTGCAGCCCCCAGAAACGGTCCAGTGTCACGTTCAACCTTTTGGCTATGACCGGCTTGCACTGTTCCGTCCTTCACAGACTAAGCCTCAGGAATTACTCCCAAAATGTAGACACAGTGACTAGGATTTGTGAATTTAAGAATTTTATCGACAATATGGCCACTGGTCCCGCTGCGAAAAGAAAAAAAAAATTCTGGCTGGTTTATAAGCTATCTGTGGGCTTTATGGCAGACTCTTTGTAATTCTTTGGCAGATTTGGACGCCGCCTCCACACAGCATTAAAATGACATCTGTGTCCACTTCAGCACTGACATTCACAAACAAAGAGGGAGGAAAACAGTCAGTCAAATATCCCTACTCAAATTCAAGATGAAAAACACGACTTGTTTAGCATGTGAACTAAACAGAGACACGCTGGTGCCAAGGCACTGCGAGGGGAGTGCAAAGGCAGGGGGGTGGGGTTGTTAGAGAGAGAGAGAGAGAGAGAGAAAGAGATAGACAGAGAGAGAGAGAGAAAGAAATAGAGGAAAACAAGGGGAGTCGAACAGTGTGCAAGTGAATTAACAAACTAAAGTGTTGGATGGACCCGAGGTGACATTTGGAACGCGGCATTCCCTAAATTATTAGACTACCGTGCTGTCATTATCATGGCACTGTCGGGCCAATTCATTTTCAAAGTGCACCAGATGTGCTCCAGCAATTATTCCGGCAAGGACCAGGGGTTCAGATGTGAGCGTTCCCCACTCCCGGTCTTGCTGGAGCTGCAAATGTCTTCCATTTGAATTCCTGGCTGACCTTCTCTCGCTCTCCGCGTTTGGATCTCACTTCGGATGCCCATATTAGAGACAGTGTTCTGGGCAGAGTTTACAACAGGTCAAAGTCGGGCAGAGTTCCGGCAAGCTGAACTTTTTTTTTTTTTTTTGGAAAAGGGAGCACTTTAGCGTTGTCCAAAAAATAAAGGGAATGGGACATGCATTTCAAGTAAGATGTTATTTGGTAATAACAAAACTATTTGTAGGTCAAACATGTTTGCAGACTGTATGATCAGGTACATTTCAGTTCCAACAGGTAAACAAGCCTCAACTCTCATAGCTTGTGCCATGAATACCATGATAAGTGATGTAACATAATAAGTGGTACACCAAAACACTTGGATGGAAGTATGGAATTACAGATAAAGTGTACGACAGGAGACTGTATTAATCCAAGAATTAATACCTACGATTTATTACCTATTTTGCCACATTAAGTCACATTTACAGTACATTGGATCTCAAGAGTAGGGAATTACACATGAGCAAGCACACATGACCATGAACAAGGACGTTTCTTTCCTTCTGACAGACAGCTAAGACTGTGCCAAGGATCATTTCATTGCCAGAAAGAACATCAACCCTGATCCCCTCAAGGTCCAGCTGTGTTTTTTTTTTTTCTTCCTGAAACCAGTCTTATCTGACATAAGGTGTTAAAGATGGCGGGGGTTTCAAGGCTGCTAGTGTAAGATGGACAGGGGTTTGACGGGCTCGGATCAGCTCCTTCAAGGAGAAGGTGTCATATGCAAATGCGTGTGGGTGAAAGTCACCTTCTGGTGGATGCGCCTACGGCCATCTCATGCGCACAACGCCAGCAGTACAAACATGAATAAATCAAAGAAGCTGGGTTAAATGTCTTCGGATAAGTCAAATGCTATGTGCATTTTGTTAATGGGGTCAGTGACGTAACATGGCGGCTTGGGACACTGCACCCACATGTAGTGACGCATGTATGTTTAAACTGCTGCCACACTTCAATTTCAGCCACTTCTTTAGCGTTTCTATTCGGTATGGTTCATTTCTCATTCAGTTGAATTGTAACATATATTGTGCCTTTAAAACAAACACAGTGTCTCAAGATACCTGGCCTAGACCTCCTAAAGCAAACACATTGTGAGCTTTAAAGTGCCTCTGGAACAGTACACTTACGTGTACATCAGTTGAGTCGTTAAGGGTTTTAATGCGGCGTACCTCTCTTGCAAGTACATAATTTAACATAAAGTGTTTTCCAGCTTCTTTCCTGAGAAAGAAAGCTTATTCTCCTCCAGTGTGGAATTTAGAGCTTGAACATGATTTTCGGTTGTAAAAGGTTATAGACTTTTCTTGTTAGATTTTTTTTTCTCTTTTTTTGGGTGCAAATGCATTTCTTTTCAGCCCCGCTCTTTGCTTCCAATTAACTGAGTAGGCGTTTTATCCCATAATTAGTATCTTCATTTCCTGTCTGAAGCCTCATTATCAATGCGGCAAATTCACCCGCAGTAATAGCTTCTAGTACTTAATGATGCCATTATTCTTAATGATACTGTTTTTAGCTACAAAGGAATAATTACAGTTCACTTCTGTTGGCAATGCACAAGTAGAAAAGCTGTTTGGATTTCTCCTGTCATTTTGTTTTTCGGGATGTGCATTGTCGTTGGCTGTCATATATTTTTTTACAGGGTAGCTTGCAGGGTAAGTAAGACTTCCCACTGTGAGACTATGGCACGTGTTCATTGTTCCATGGCCATTCAATGTTAAATTCTCACTTAGCGCACTGTGATAAAGATTAGCTTTGCGTTATCGTTATGTTAGCATTGCATTACCTTTATGTTAGCATGTAGGCACACTAGAGACCTGCGGCACTACAGAATTACAGCAGTGCAGTATACATTATCAGTCCTCACAGGCATGTCTGTTATGTGACATATGCCATAGTCACCAAATCATTCAAATTTACTCATGATGAATGAATGAATGAATGAAATTCACCCCTCCCCACCGAGTCAAATATTTTCATGGAAATTCTTCATTTATACATTTCCCTTCTTTTTTTACCACCTCTTTCACACGTGCTCAGTCAGTTTTAATCCTACCCCGGTGTATAGCTCAGACGTGTGAATAACTCAAAGGTCACTTAAGGAAGCCCCCCTGTTAGTGGGGACACTAACAACCGACTGCGCCTAAATGAACTTTCCTCGTGTAGTGCCCCTGGCCCGCAAAGACTGCCGACCTATGTTCACATAAGAGCCCACATTAACAGAGCGTTGCATAGCTCTAACGCCACTGGACTACAAAGATTGCTGACTAGGGCCTACAAGGACTGCCTACCTGTGTTCATGCAAGAGTCAGTCTGCTTCTGTATTTATCTGCTCTGACATCACTGAACCGCAAGAAATGTTGTCTTGCAACAACCCTGCCAAACTGTAAAGCACTTTGAGTTGCATATTGCATGTATGAACTGTGCTATACAAGTAAAGTTTTATTATTATTATTATTATTATTAATCAATCTGTGACTACGTGTGAGATACTTTGCACTGAGGACTGCAGCCCGACTCACAATGGCTGCATTCATGGAGGACATCTGAGGCAGAGCTGGAGCACTCCCTCATAACTGCCAGGGCTCAGCAGGGCTCCTGTACCAGGCCTCTCTCTTTCATTCCCTTTCCCTTTCCCTCTCGCTCTCTGTCTCTCTGTCTCTCATTCTCCCTTGCTCTCTCTCTCTGTCACCTCTCTCTCTGTCTCTTTTTCATTCCCTCCCTCTCACCCTCACCCGTCTTTCATTTCCTCTCTCTCTGTCTCTCTCCCTCTGTCTCTGTCTTTCTGTCTGTTGTTTTCTCTCTCTTTCTCTCTCAGTCTGTCTGTCTCTCTGACTCTTCCTTTCTTGGTCTCTTTCTTTCTGTCTGTTTCTCTGTCTGTCTGTCTCTACCTTTCTCTGTATATATATCTCTCTCTCTCTCTCTTTCTGCCTGTTTCTCTGTCTGTCTGCCTGTCTTTCCCTTTCTCTCTCTATATATCACTCTCTCTTTCCCCTATTTCTCAGTAAGCTTCTGGCCTGTGTTCAAATGACCTATGACCTATGTTCAGTTCATCGTTTTGCATGTTGTCTTTATGGCTGGTGCTAAATAAGACCTGGCTTGCTGCTGATGGAAAAAGTGCAACATACACATACGCAGACATACAGACACAGACAGACACACTATATATAATATAATATAATATAATATAATATAATATAATATAATATAATATAATATAATATAATATAATATAATATAATATAATCTTCTTATTGTAATGCTTTGCTGTGCTGTATTTTATAAAGGCTTGAGCTGCAATACTAAGATTTGAACATAGTTTGCCTAATGGATTTCTGCAAATT
>CM050205.1:11025000-11037500 GCA_027475355.1 Coilia nasus
ACGGACACACACACACACACAGACACACACACACACACACACACACACACAGACACACACACACACACACACAAAAGACTGCGAGGGGAGAAAGGGAGACAGGGAGGGCGGGAAGACAGAGAGATGGATGGGGGGACAGAGAAGGAGAAAGGGAGACAGAGGAGAAAGAAAGAAGGGTAGTTAGAGAGAATAAGATACAATGAGGAGCAGAGAAAGAGAGAGAGAAAAAGAGTGAAGGAGAAAGTCTAGAGGAAAAACAGGGATGTATACAGTATGAATGAGTAAGGTCACTTTGATGTAGTATGGTTTGTTTTCAAAAACAAAACTTAAACAAATGTTTATGTTTTGTTTACCACAAAGACCTCAGTTGTTACAAAAACAGAAGAAGAACCGAGCAGAAAAAGGAAGTGACACGATTGACAGATAAAGACAGAAGAACACTGTTGTACTATTCTCCTTTTGTCTGCGCTGGTACTGCTGGATAATCTACCCAGCAGTTGGCCCTCAAGGGCCGTGTTTCTCAGATGCCCCCTTTTAATCGCCCCAACCACCTGAATTCACCTCCATGTTTGACTACATGCAAATATAGGCAGGCAGGCGCCACCTTATCGCAACTTCTGTTGTTTTGCATTTTCTATGTAAACAAACACGACAACTGGATGACTACAATGTTTGTTTTGTAAGGAGAAGCAAAGAATCCAGTGCCACTACCAAAGAATATCTCTTTTTTCTGTGATCAAATACATCTGATAATAAATATAAAATATTCAGTCCTAGCTGAACCAGAATGAATCATGTGTCATAATAAAGGTGTTTTAATGAAAAAGAAAATACAACACATTTAATTTCTATAAAATGATCCAAATACCATGGTTGCATGGTAAAGGGCCACACCATTACCCAGTCTTACTCATATGACTCGACTCCAGTGAAAGCCATTCTCAAGAGGTCATACACAATTAATAACAGTGTTAACTCAGGAACCTCTTCCTCAAACAACACCGAATCCCCAACCACACACACACACACACACACACGCACACACACACACACACACACACACACACACACACACACACACACACACATACACACACACACACAAAGACATACATACACACTCACACATACACCTACACACACAAACATACACCCACCCACCCACACGCACACGCACACGCACACACAAAGACATACACACACACTCACACACACGCACACACTCACACACACACACACACACACACACCCCTGAGGCAGGCTCCTTCCTGCTCATCTCAGGCTTGACTGCCTTCCTAATGACTTCACACACTGCAGTGCCCTCACGGCGTCTGAGACCAGTGCCACCAACACCACCACAACACCGCACAGCCTCCTCCTCCATCACCACCATCACCCCCCACACAGCCCTCTTCATCACCATCATCATCACCTCCACAACATAGCCTCTTTTATCACCATCACCATCACAACAAAGCCTCCTCTATCACCATCACGGCTGCCACCACAGCCTCCTCCTGCATCACTACCATCGCCACAGCAGAGCCTCCTCTATCACCATCATCACCACCACCACAGCACAGGCTCCTCCTGCATCACCACCATCACCACAGCAGAGCCTCCTCTATCACCATCACGGCTGCCACCACAGCCTCCTCCTGCATCACTACCATCGTCACAGAGCCTCCTCTATCACCATCACGGCTGCCACCACAGCCTCCTCCTGCATCACTACCATCGCCACAGCAGAGCGTCCTCCTGCATCACCACCATCACCACAGAGCCTCCTCTATCACTATTACCACCACCACAACACAGCACAGCCTCCTCCTGCATCACCACCATCACCACAGAGCCTCCTCTATCACTACCATGACAACACAACTTCCATCTCCACCACACAGCCTCCTCTATCACTACCATGACAACACAACTTCCATCTCCACCAGGATGCCTTTACACTGGTATAGATCTCAAACGTTTTATTACATAAATTACAGTGACTTAAAATTACAAAGATATTGTGATTGAATATACAATTTGAGATATATACCAGTGTGTGGGCACTATTCACTTTACTCTTTAGGCCCACTAGAGTATGTTCCAATGGGCTAACAGCAAAGGCCCTAGTCACTGCAGGCCACAGGCATGTTGGCCAGGTCCCCACTGTGAGGTTATCCCACCTAACTTGAGACGTTATGGTCTGTTGGGCGATGACCATGGAGTGACCACATGGCAAAGTGGGGGCTGACATCCTGAGAATCTGTCTTGCATGGGTAAGGACTAATCCAGGTAATGGGTGTTCACCTGTAAGCCTCTAAAGGGTACAATCAGATAAGAGACTACCTTGTTGGATAATGAATTCTACCTCTATAGGTAGGGGGAAGTCAAATATATAAGGGTCTATTTGGCAAGGGCAAGGACATCTACCTGTATAGAAAGGGGTAGTCGAGGTAATCATAGTCTACCTATTCAAGGTAATGACGTCTACCTGAGTATGTGTGTAGGTTCTCATTAATCCAGCTCATAGTAAGTACCACTGTTAAGCCACTGGCAACAAGACTTCTTTCAGCAAGAGAATGCTGTAAAGATACATGTGTGTAAACAGGCCGTAATGGTTTTTGAGCTATTTCATACTGTACGTATTTTTCCTTGACAATGAGTTTGTCTACCAAATGCCAGACTATGTTTTTTTGTTTAGCCATTTATTGAGTAAATGGAACAATTCCCTGGTTTCCACGGGCAGCAATACATATGCTGTATGAAAAGAAAAGGATAACACTTGAAGTGTAAATATATTTTTGTTTAGCTTTCTACTTGTACATTGATGGGCAGAGTCGTGCTGTTATGATGGACATTTTCCACAGACTAGAACCAGACGGTGTTTCAATAGGTTTGTTTTCATGGTTCCCACCAATACGCTCCAGTGTGTTTACGGGAAATAAATATGACTGTGTGGTGATAACAGCTTGAATTCAGTGTTTCCTGTGCCCTTAAGGTCACCAGTGTGTGTGGGGGATAGGGAAAGGGAGAAATACAGAGAGAAAAACAAAAAACACACCCTCTGTATTCTTGAAAAAATAAGTTTATCTCCATTTGTGCAGGTGAGGAGAGAGTTGTGTGAAAATATGATACAATCACCCAGTGATTTTCCCAAACTGAATGCAGACAAAAAGAGATTGTGAGTGTTATGTGTGGTGAGTGTTGTGTGCATGAGTGTGTGAGTACGTGTGTGTTTGGGGGTGGGGTGGGTGGGGTTGTATGGTGGTGGTGGGCATGTATTTTATAATGGGAAAAATAGCCAACAGTAAGGTGTGTGTGTGTGAGAGAGAGAGAGAGAATATGACCCTCAGTACACCTGCTTATCTCTAAAGACCATAACTTGTTCTTTTAAAAATGTTTTTTTTTTTTTTTTTTTTAACTCAGAGATGTGAGTTAAGATGTCTGTGATGGAGAAGTCCATGCTGATGTCAGTGATGGACAATGCATGCAGTCTTCCTCCCCATTTATTCCTTCTCTTTGAAATTTCTGTGAAGTTGTTCCAGCCAGTTGTCGGTTGGTCAAGGCATCTTCTTACACTGAATGCAATCTGACAAACGAGAGAAATGCTGAAAGCTTACCTCTTTAACAAATTATTTTGTGAAAAAAAAGGATTATACATGGGTGTTATGCAAATGTAAGTTCTTCAGAACAGGTAGAATACAACTTGAAATTGAATGCAAATGAGTGAAATATTATGGACTCCGTGTGTGTGTGTGTGTTTGTGTGTGTGTGTCTGTGTGTGTGTGCGTGTGTGTGTGCGTGTGTGTGTGTGTGTGTGTGTGTGTGTGTGTGTGTGTGTAATGGACATTATTTAAGAAAATAACGGAATGTATTCTAAAACTCCGGCCTGCATTAAAGTACCTAAGCAATGACATTATTTGTCTGGTCAATACTGCACCCCATCTTGCTCTTTACTTTGATGGCCATTTAGCCAATTATTCTGCACATAATGGATTTTTTCTCCTCCTCTCTGTGCGCTTCTCCATACTCGGGCCGCGCAGAAGCCATTTCCCTTCCCTGGAAATGTCGGCCTGTGTCAGACTTGTTGGCAAATGTTGCCGCAATTATCCTGACTACTCCTGTTCCTGGGAGAGCCGAGCTGATTGCCGCTAATTTCCCCCCGTGAGAGCCACAGAACCCAACACCCCCCCCCCCACCCTCCACCACCCCACCCCCCAACCACACTCCTCCTCCTCCTCCTCCTCCTCCTCCTCCTCCTCCTCCTCCCCCGCCACTGCACCACAACACACCACACTTCACCCCGCACGCCTCATTCTCCAGCCGCCCACCTCCCCCTCTCCCCCCCCCCCCCCACCCGTCTCCACCCTGCGAGGGAATGAAAAAAGCATGGATGCTCAAGCTGAGGAGGAGAAGGTGGTGAGATCAGAGGTCTTCGCGCCTCGCTCGCGATCGCTAAGGAGGTCTGAATTTGTTTGCGTATGAAGTTCAACAGCCTTGTGGCACTGAAGAGGAAACAGAACACTCCAAGTAGTCAACACTGCAGAGGAGAAAAAGCACTGCACTCTAACAGGCCTCCTGTTCCTTCAGGGATAGGCCGTGTAATTGATGGAGGGATGAGAGATGACTTGGACTTGACAGATAGGACAGTTAGAGTGTTTCTCCAATTTTTACAGATTCCACATCCCCACCCACCCCCCACTTTTTTGTCTTGGCATGTCAACAGCAAAGACAGAGAAAGAGAAAGACAGAGAAACTTTATAAGTGCAGTGGACCTTCTCGATGATGTCTCTTTCTACCCCCTACCTGCCCTTGATTCAGACACTTGGAGGCATTTGCAAGAGTGCTGGTGGCAAAAGACTGGAGGGGCTCGTCTGGCACCGCACTGCATTTGAAAAGGCGCACGAGCCGACGCAGACGGAGCAGAAGAGAGAAAGTGTTTGTTTGAAATAAGCACTGGATCATTCCAAGACTGCCCCCCTCCCCACCCCACCCAAAAACACCCCCACCACCTCTCTCTCTCTCTCTCTCTCTCTCTCTCTCTCTCTCTCTTTCTCTCTCTCTCTCTCTCTCTCTCTCTTTCTCTCTCTCTCTCTCTCTTTCTCTTTACCCTTGCTTTTTTCCGCTCACTCGCTCGTGCTCGCAGGCAAGCGGGCAGCACCAGGTGTCCAAGCTAACCACTGGCATTTCTTCTCTCGACACAAACCCACCGGAGTGAAGAATCAAGAAAGCCTCCATCTGAAATGCCTGATTCGTGCTGCACCTACTCCAAGCACCCGCCACCCCCCCAGCCACATACACCCTCTGGGCAAATGAACACAACCCACTTTTTCCCCCTTTCTCTCTCTCTGTCTCCTTTGCTTACTCTCTGTCATTCTCTCTCTCTCTCCATTTCTCTCTTTTTTCTCCCCTCTTGCTTCTTCACATGAGTAGAAGTGCCAACTGTGGCTAATGTGTTGGTGGAATTAGTGGATGTTTGTCACACTCCTCTACAGAAACGTACAGCTGGCAGCCGCACAGACAGGTGGGCTGGCAAGGATCCCCCTTCCAAAGGAGCCACGGCCGGCAAATGCTCTCCTTCCTTTTACACAATTCTCTCTCTCCTCCTCCTCCTCCTCCTCTCTCATTCTCTCTCGCTTTCGCTCTCACACACTCTTCCACTCACTTGCTCACTCTATCTCCTCCTGTCCTTGTCTTGTCTCTTTTTTTAATATCTCTCTTTTTCTCTTCTGGCTTCTGGCTTCTTCTTTTGTTTTGTTTATGAAAACAACCTCTGTCTCTCAGGGAATTTAAAGGGTTTTTTTATGGCTTGATTTTGTATGTGTAAAGATTACATATGCTTTCAACTGCTATTAGTAAATTAATAGTTTACGTCAATTACATAAAAACAGCACAAGAATGCAATTCAGTAACACAATTACTCAATCCAGTCGTTGAAATACGTGATGACAGGAACAAAACATTGAGCCACAAAGAAACTGCGCTGTAGTCCTGTATTTCAACAGACCCAACAAATCAGGCAGTTGGACTACAACACACTGCTTCTACCTAAAACAAATCTACTCAAAATCTATAATTTTTCCCCTCCAAATAACACCATTGTCCTCCCATGAAAAGGTTTAGCCTGGCGCAGCGAGAAACAATGTCACCCTTTGGGTTGTGGGGGTTTATGAAGACAGACAAAGGATACACATCTTGGCTTCCTGCGCCGCTTGGGTACTTTCCAGTTGTGCCAAGGCGCCGCGTGCCAGGACCAATCCACCTCCTCCTCCATCTGGTGGCAGGGAAGAGGCCGGGAGGGTCGGGACTTGTCTCTCTCTCTCTCTCTCTCTCGCTCTCTCTCTGTGTCTTTCTCTTTCGCTCACTCTCTCTTTCTTTCTCTCACTCTCTCTCTCTCTCTCTCTCTCTCTCTCTCTCTCTCTCTGTCTCTCTCTCTCTCTCTGTCTCTCTCTCTCTCGCTCTCTCTCTCTCTCTGTCTCTCTCTCTCTCGCTCTCTCTCTCTGTCTCTCTCTCTCTCTCTCTCGCTCTCTCTCTCTCTCTCTCTCTCTCTCTCTCTCTCTCTCTCTCGCTCTGCATCCCAGCTCAATGGACTTCTGCCTCAAATATTATCAAGTGGATTTGCCGAGGCAAGCAGCAGAGAATGCGAAACGGCAACCGTAGCCAAACAAACGCCTGTGTAAGAACTTTGCAAAAGTGAAAAGAAAACCACACACACACACACACACACGCACACACACACACACACACACACACACACACAAACACACACACACACACACACAAACAAATACAAAGCAAGCAACAAACACACAGACAAACACACATACAATACAATAACACTTTTATTTGCTGTTCATTGAAATGATGCTAGGGTTTGTAGAGAGAGAGAGACCAGAACTCAGAGAGCAGAAAGCTGTATGGCTGTATTGCGCCTAGTCGGAGAAGAGAGAGAGTGGGGGGAGGGGGGGAAGAAAGGGGAAAAAGCGTAAAAAATCGCTGTGAGAAGCAGCCTAACAGCTGATGTTATGCTCCAGTGGCGATACACAAACACAAACATTTGCAGAGAAGGGGAGCTTCTTGCTTCTTAAGAAGAGACGAGGCCCACTTGCCTGCGGGTATCTTAACTGACACTGGGAAATGTGCCATGCCCTCTACAGTCTTCATGTAATAGCCCAGAAAATCACATAACAGATTCCCTTAACCACACACCAACAAATGCCTCCTCTTTTTTTCTCCGTAAGAAACAGCTGCACTTTTCTTCCTTCTTTTCTCCCATCCTCCCTACACTGACTGCGTCGGCTATGTCTTCACAAGGCCTTGTCTAAGGATAATCACACACACAGGCTACTTTAAACTGAAAAAAAAAAAACGTTTCGTTTCAAACAAGCTTTTGAAAAGCATATGAAAGAGATACATACGTTTGTACCAACTCATTGATTCACTTAAGGTCACTTCAAAAATAGAAGTAATTATTCTGAAAAAGGAAAGCATTTCTTTCTTACAGAAAGGAGATAAACAAAATAAATGAAACAAAATGTAATATTTATTTTTGAAGTTGTTTTATTTGCCTAGTAACTTATACCGATGTTTATATTTTTCACCGGCCATACCACAATCAGTATTTTATTATATTATTCCATGAAAAAAACATGATTCTTTAGTATTCTTTAATACAGCCCTTAAAGAGAGTGGATGTTCATTATAGCAGGGTAACAGCGTTGTTTAATCTCAGTAACAGCCGCAATAACTGCTTCTGCCGATGAGTAGAGGATACAGGCAGCCCCTCTCCCTCTCCCTCTACCCCCCCCCCCCCCTTCATCACCCCCTCTCTATTTCTCTCTCTCTCTCTCCCTCTTTCCCTCCCTCTCCCTCTCCCTCTCCCTCTCCCTCGCCAGCTACGGCTCCCTCAGGCTGCCCAGTCAGCTGTCACCATGCTAACGCAACCTGTCGCTGCTCGCAGCGGCTGCCTCGGCCTACCCTTGTCAGACGCTATTTAAGACAAACAATTACCAGCCCGAGAAGAAGCTACTGCTGCTACTGCTGCTACTGCTGCTAAGGCCTGTTAGCCGTACAGCACCGTGTGCTTCTTGCGCTGTCAGTTACCGCCACAAGGCAGTTAACGATATCGGAGCTTCCCTTTTTTTTCTCACTACCCACATTAGCATTAGCAATTGGTGTTGGCTAAGACACTAATTAGATGATAAATTGAGAAATTAGTTTCGTCGCTAATTTCTTCACACGGCAAAGGGTTAAGGAGATATATACAGGCAACATATTAACGTGCAATTTCAAACATTGCTATTTAGGGACCGTACGCTATGCTTTAAAGACCGTATGCTATGCTTTATTGTTTCTCAATATTTTGACAATTTAAAAATATTTGAAAAATAAATAAATGTAATTAAAAATATAATAATAACTACATCTTACTGAAGTGCCCTGAAAGGCACTAGCCTTCAAGGCTTCAAGATACTGCCTTGAACTGCAGTTATTTGAAAATTAGCCCTGTAAGAGTGCTGCTATAGACTAGCTTATCCCATTTTCAAAGGCAGGTGAAGAATAAGGTGGGATGACAAAAAGAAGCTTGTGCTCAGAATAAATATTCCAGGCGTTTAACTCAAAGCAATCAAGAGTATGAGCGGCCTCTTGATAATTAAAATCTTGCATCCCCAAGGAGCAGGCATTTAATTAATGAATGCGCCATCTTAATGAAAGAGAGACACAGTCATTAGTAGGCAAAGATTGAATGCAGTAAAAAAAAAAGAATCAAACATTAGATGAATAGATGGACGTAATCAAAACAGTCTTTGGCTAAAGGACTGAGGGAAAATATAGTATTAAAGCCAAGATCCTCGTTTAAAGATATTTCAAGGCCAGTGAAACATCAAAATTGAGCTCAATTATTAAGGATTCTTTTGCAGAAAGACACCTACAAATAATGAAAAAAAATTAATTAAACAGCCATCAATGATTCTTTTTGCAACATGTTCTTAACTAGAGGATGAAATTTGGGTCTTTCACACACCTGTGTATGAATATAAGTATGAGCGCGCGTGTGTGTGTGTGTGGGTGTGTGTGTCTGTGATAGTGTGTGTGTGTGCACGCACACACAGTATGTGGTGAGTCGCTCCACTTAGCCAAAACGAAATGTGCCTTGCACTTTAAAGCGCCCAAAGTAAGTAAATTCTAACCTGTCGACGTGAAGCTAAGCGACACATGCATGTGAAATGGCTTCCCATGCTGTTGGAGCGCGTTCATGTCCAGGAGACTGTGAGGGATGAGGCATCGCTTCTACCTTTGAATGTCTCCCAGGCCTCCAGGCTACACCATTTGAAGGGATACTTAAGCAGGGCCCAAGCGCATAATCACTGGCATAGCAAAGGACTTCAGTAACTACACACACGCACAAACCAAAGCCAGATTGAGCCTTTCAAATGCCAGAAAGGAAGAGTTTTCTTTTAGAAACTTCTTTTTTTTTTAAATCAAACGCATAAAACAAACACAGTCCAAAATATTCAAACCAAATGGCCTACCATTTCTACATGCTTGATGACTGTCATGACTGTGATGACTGTGAAGTAATAGCAATGCTGTGGGTACTGAAATAACTGATAAAATATAAATTTAGGTCGATTTACCTGTAAAATATTGTTAATAATGTTTGTCATGCTTAAGAATCAAGAGTCTAAGGGAGAAGTTCATAAGCTCAGTTTCCACCGGACTCAATGGGGGAACCCATTGGTGTTGTGACCATCTAGCTGACCCTGCCACAAGGATGATATGTCAATCTGTCACGTGCAATTAAGCCTCCACCAGGACCTTATCTCCGTAATGGCCCACAGTACAGGATTACTGTACAGTGATGACTCTGTCCTTGTCATGCTGGATGATAAGTCAAGCTGAAATAAAGTGGCCTTCTCGCCTGCCAGAGAGGAGGGGGCGGGGTGGGGTGGGGTGGGGGGGACCCAACAACATCCGGCGAAAATTATGGAGTGATTAATTAATGGGCTTTGGTCACAGGGAGGGCTTATTTATTTAGCATGACTGCTCATCAACATGTTGCTCGGGGATATAAGTACAGATAATGAACTTAATGCTCCTCAGCTCTATCCTAATTAATATGAGAACTGATGTTTCAAAATATCACGTGTGATGAGAACAGAAGACACACCAAAACACTGACACTAGATGTGTAAGATTCACAGTGACACCAAGAAGCATCCAAGCTGTCATCAGGAGGAGATCTGTAGTATGTTTTCTTTTTTTTTTGTGATCAAATTTTTATTGAATAATAATCAAAGCATTATAACACAATGTAGAAATGTATACACAACATCATAAACGTTGGGGAACAAAAACATTGAGACAAAAATACAATGAATAAGCCCCCCAACTCCCCCTACCCCGACACTAATACCAAACACCAAAAACGAAAAACCTGACTGCCAAGTAACCACTGTTTCCCAGAAGCACCATGAATGCGGGCAGTAGACAATTCCAGTCCAGTGTCTGATGCTAAGTTCTTGGGACAGTTCCCATTTAGTTCACCATTGAGCAAGGACACATCCCCGTCTTACTCCGAACATATACAAAAGTGAAAAAATGCAATGGATACCCCCCCCCCCCCCCCAAAAAAAAAAAAACAACAACCCAAAACCCTTCATAACACAAAACATGCAAAACACAAACACCGAACAAAAAATAATAATATTAAAAGGAGTAGAACAGCACCATGCACGTCCGCCTATGTTTTCAATGCCTGTGTGACATGTTTCACAATGTCGACATACTCAAACATGGCTACAACCAGCAATAAGGGGGCCAAGCACCCAAGCAGGATATAATTGCCTTGGAAATCATCGTAGCATTACATGAAGGGCATGGCCATAAGCACTCAGCTGACCAAAGATGTGGAGAACTGGGTTTGGTGGCCTTAATGTGAATTTATTTGCAAGATCATCTGGGCCAAATTCAGTGAAGATTCAATAAGGTTTGTGGCTTCGGAGAACTTTTGATAGGTTTGCTGTGGATTTGGCTATATTGTGATAGGGAAATGTTCATTGGATGGAAACAAATGGAAATGATCATCATTATAACAATTAATTTCTTGACAGAATGAATTTTAAAAAAGTTAACGTGTAGCCAAATAAATACAGTGCTTGTATGTCATGTCATGGACTCCACATTTTTCTTTTTGTCTTTTTCGTTGCTTTTGTGTCCTCTGAGTGCTAGTGCTGGCTGTGTTTGGAGGCGTCTTGTGTTGACTTAGTTTAGGGCCCCTGTGATGTTCAATGGTTTAGACAAGAGCACTTTAGCAGTATCATCACTCCCACCCACTTCTCTTTTCTCTCCTTTTCTCTCCTGTCCCTCCCTCTCTCTCTCTGTCTCTCTCTCTCTCTGTCTCTCTCTCTGTCTCTCTCCCTCAGTCTCTCTCTCTGTCCTCTCTCTCTCTCTTGCCCAGATGATGGGGGCTTGGCTTGGCCGCTTTGTGCCAAGGGCAGATTCGGCTCTTGCCTGCCCTGTCTGCTCCACCCATTGTCCCTTCCGTCACAGCAAGCCCCTCACAAGCCACCAAGCCAGTGGCACTTGTCAGCCGAGTCGTGATGTGAAGCATCCAAATGGGTCGTAACATGTGACCTGAGGCCATCCAAGGATCGTGTCTTACTGTGAGGAGAGAAACTGCAAGGCCGAGGGTCCAGGATGGAAGACAAAAGACTAGCGGTGTGGCTAACAGATACATTTGTCAAGATCTGAGATCTAGGTTGAGAACTGTGTTTTTTTTTAATAAATGATGTGTGATGTTTGTTTGTTATGTATGTATGCAAAACAAACAAACATTATTATCAGGTAATTGTTGACACAAGACAGGCAATGCTATATTGGACAATTTTGCTGAAAATTTGTCTAATGTTGAACATGGAACAAGTCAACATTTTAACATTTGATCCTAATTGTCAGAGGTGTGGGTCTAGTGGTTATTGTAATACTCCTCAATTTTTAAGGGTTATTATACTAATATATTATTTTTTAAAAGTTATTATGACACTGAGTTAAAAAAAACTACTATAATACCGCATGAGGAACACATTTTGGCCATATTTTGAGAGGTTTAGAGTTGCTCTGTGCATCCTGTTTTGGAGACTGGGAGAGAGCTGTAGGACTCTCATGAACAAACAGAGCTTGGAGGCAGAACAGAGGACTCTCTCAAAGTTAACAATTTGTCTTTCTCTCTTTCAACCTCTCTCCATCTCTTTCTGTATACTTCTAGCCTGCTCTCTCACACAGTCAACAATTTTAGCCATGTGGTTCTGATTATTAAAAAATCTTCCAAAGTCTTAAGACACGTATTATATACCTTACTGTAAGTTATTAATGTGTTAAATATTTTACATGTTACATCACATTCACTATTCTCCCATCTCAAAACATACTCTGTTACTGTTTTGAAACAGGCTAATCTTATCACCCCACTAAATATAACATTACTGTCAAAGGGAAAA
>CM050205.1:11042500-11087500 GCA_027475355.1 Coilia nasus
TGGGGGCAGACTGGTAGTGGCAGCAACAGCAGCAGCAGCAGCAGCAGTAGCATCAGCGGTGGCGGGGCGATGGAGGTAGAGGTGGAGGTGGCACATTTTTTTTTTTTCCTTGCCTTTTTTTTCCTCTTTTTTTTATCACCACCCCCCACTGCACTGTTGTTGCCCACTTCTTCATCTCTCCACCATGTTGATTCACTTTAGTCCCTTTTCCACTGCCTAGTACCAGCTCAACTCATCTCGACTCAACTCAGTTTTAGTACCGGGTGGAAACCTCTTCCACTGACCACAGTATAGATTTGCGGTCTGACATTTCAATATATAGTCTAATTTTGTAACAACGAGTAAACTTGAGCTAAGCTGGCCAAGGTATTTAAAATTGCCGGGCTTGTTGTCAGTGGCAACATGACGCAACGTCATCGTTTAGTATCGCTTCAACACGCTTGGAACCTCGACAGAAGTGATACCAAAAGTAGTACCATTTACCAGGTACCATATACCATTTTTTGGCAGTCGAAAAGTAAAAAAAACCGAGTTGAGCCGAGATGAGTTGAGCTGGTACTAGGCAGTGGAAAAGGGACTTTGTCACAGACTGACTGCAACACTGGCATAAATAAAGGCAAAAAAACACAGTATTAGCCATATTGATTGTGGTGGGCATGAGGAGAGAGACAGAGAGAGAGAGAGAGAGAGAGAGAGAGACAAAGAGAGAGAGAGAGAGAATAAATTATACAAACAAAAAGAGCTGAAGAGGCAATGAAAAAAAAGCCACAGAGTGGTCTGTCTGGGCAGTGGGCCCTGCCATCAGTGAGCACAGACTGAGGAGGGCCGTATTCCGGAATGCGCTGCCTATACGCTCCGTTCCAAAGGCCAGCGATCATTCTGGCTCGGGACGCTTCCTCCTCTCTGCCCGGAGCTGTGGAGCCAAGCGGACATGCTTCAGCGCCACATAAACTAAAGGCATTGCTCTGCTTTATCTTACCATCCTGTGGGGTCGCTCGCGAAACAGACACACAAACAAACACACAAACACACAAACAAACAAAAAAAGCCAAGCTTCCCCTCCCCCCCTCTTCTCTCCTCTCCTCTCCTCTTCCCTCTTTTCCTCTCCTCTCCTCTCCTCTCCCTCCTCCTCTCATCACTTTAAACATGAACACAGCCTCTGCTGATCCATGGCATCCAGCATCTCCTTTGTTGTCAGTGCACAACTGAAGGGCTTGTGACAGCCACAGATTAAAGTTCCTGTGAGGATAGCTCCACGCCGTTTGTCAGGTGCAGTGGCGATAGAAAGTCTGTGTGTGTGTGTGTGTTTCTGTGTGTGTGTGAGAGAGAGAGCGAGAGAGAAAGTCTGTGTCTGTGTGTATGTATTTGTGTGTGTGTGTGTGTGTGTATATGTGTGTGTTTGTGTGTGGCAGTGATAGAGCTGTAGGCCCCCTGGTGTGTCCCCCTGCTGACTGGCTAGTTGTGTGTGTGTGTGTGTGTGTGTGAGAGAGAGAGAGAGAGAGAGAGAGAGAGAGAGAGAGAGAGAGAGAGAAAGAAAGAAAGAGAACAAGAGAGAAAGTGTGTGTGTGTGTGTGTGTGTGTGTGTGTGTGTGTGTGTGTGTGTGTGTGTAGGCGTGTGTTTGTGTGAGTGTGTGTGTATGTGTGTGTGTCTGTGTGTATATGTGTGTGTTTGTGTGTGGCAGTGGGAGAGCTGCGGGCCCCCTGGTGTGTCCCCCTGCTGACTGGCTAGTTGTGTGGGGTGGCACTGAGGCACTGTATGGGTAGGTGGGGGAGGGGCGAGGTGTGTGTGTGTGTGTGTGTGGAGGTGTATGTGTTGGTCAGACTGTGCAAAGGACAGCCTGCACAGCGGCATAAGGGACCCCCCAGAGGGACGCCGCCCCGGGGCACGGTTGGGGGCCCGGCTGTGCCAGGAGGGTGGGATTGCGCGGTAAAGAGCCATAGCCGAGCCCGAGGGCACGTACTGTAGGGCCGTGTGGTGGCACAGCACAGTGTGCCACTTGGTTGGTGGTGGCTGGCGGGGGCCGTTACCTTTGCACTGGCCCGGGTGGCGCTAAGCAGATTCCGCCACGGCTCTATCTCCTTAAAGCCCACACATCTCTCTTTTCTTTCTCTACTCCTCAGCCGCGCCGTGCCATGCCGGGCACTGGGAACCCAAGAGCCCTGACAGGACCCACTGTTACACAAGGGGCCACGGAGCCCGTGCAGGTGGTTTGTGTGATGTCTGTATCGACTGCTCTCTTTTTCTCTCTCTCTTTCTTTCCCGCTCGCTCTCTATCTCTCTTTTTTTCTCTCTCTCTCTCTCAGTTAACAGCTTTTGCTTATAATCAGTGTCCCTCCTTCTGTGTGCCGCTCTTGTTCTTTCACACTCTCTCTTTCTCTTTTTCCATTTCTCTGTTTGTCTTCCTCTCCCCTACCTTTCTCTCACTCTTTCTTTACTGATGCTTTCTGCTCTCCTTCTTTCTCTTTCTCTCTCCCACCACCCTCTCATGCTCCCTCTCCTCTTTTTCCTCTCCCTCCCGTCCGCCTCCCACCTCTCTCTCTCCCCATCTCTCTCTCTCTCTCTCTCTCTCCCTCTCTCTCTCCCTCTCTCTCTCTGGTCTGTGTTGATGGCAGACCCGCACATGGAGATCACAGCCCCGGAGTCTGTGGGACAGGTTCCCACTCCCGCTGCAAGGAAACCTGCTTCAGAGGTCCCTCTCTCCGCGCGACTGCTCGCGCAAAAAAGGATCGGCCGAGGATAAACCAGAACTGTTTAATTGGATTCCTGTCTAGGGAGGAACCCAGCCTGCTCCAAAGTCATTTTTTGGGCTGTTGTTTTTTTTTGTATTGTTTTTTTTTTTTTTTTTGCTCCTCTTCTCTTCTCTTCTCTTCTCTCTTCTGTCCTCTCCTCTCCTCTCCTCCTCTCTTCTCTCTCACTCCCCCCTTCTGAAAAACCAACACATATTTAGAATGCCAATTACTCCATGAGCCTTGGGTGAGTGTGGAAGTGCATGCAGGAGTTGGTTTTGAGCCTTTGCCATGGGCATAGTTTTGCCGAAGCACACTTCCTTTTTTTCTTTTTCTTTCTCTTTTGGCGGCACACTACTTTCGATCGTAGTTTAGTAAAGCAAAACATTATGTGTGTGTGACAAACCAATACAGGCGCATTCATTTTATCATGAATCATTCTATCTATCTAACACTGACACTAAGTTCATACTGAAGGTTTTTGGTTCACATAACTACACGCCACATGACCACAGACAAGTAGAAGGGTTTTGTAAAATATATGGAAAGATATTAGACTCATCGCACATGATATATCTTTAATGTTACGTGTTTGAAGAATAATTCCACATATTCAAAAACACGCATTTAAACAGAAAATAATTCTGGGTACAATACTTTGTCAGTTTCATGACGGAAATGCATTAACATACTGTTTCTCGCTTGTTGTCGGTGACATACTGTCACCAGCACTAGTAGTGGACACACAGGGGGCCACAGAACATCACGATACCCAGATAATTACGACACACAACGAATGCTATGCAGAGACTGTTGTTTTTGACAAAGAGAGTCTGTGAATATCTCTGAAAATGCACCGGGTAAAATGATGACACCAAGACATTTCACCCCCAAATGCGTTTCCATTAGTGCTCTCGAAAATTAGCCGAGGCCAATAATTATACATAGCGTTTTCTCTATCTAATTCTTTATTTAACCTTTTTCACGTTG
The DNA here is from genome assembly GCA_027475355.1 of Coilia nasus. Lineage (NCBI taxonomy): Eukaryota > Metazoa > Chordata > Actinopteri > Clupeiformes > Engraulidae > Coilia > Coilia nasus. Next base: position 11,046,218 of record CM050205.1, read on the forward strand.
CACGTGTCTTTGGGTGTCATTACGGGGGAGCAAAACTGGACATTTTTCCACCCTGAAATCACACAATGGCATTGTTAAATGTGTTGTGGAGAAGCAGTCTTAATGTGCTGCTTCTGAGGTCTGATACATGGCTTTGAAAAATGAAAGCATTTAGTGGGAAACAAAGCAAACAAAATATTTGTGTGTATCTGTTTGTATGTGTGTGTGTGTGTGTGCGTGTGTGTTTGTATGTGTGTGTGTGTGTGTTGCTGTGTGTGAGCGTGTGTGTGTCAGTGTTGGGGTGGGGGTGTATTTGTGAATATCGATGAAAATGCCATGGCCAGTTTTTACTGCAGCACAACCCACAAGTGTCCCTCTAATCATTTATTAGCAGTGTGCATGAAGAATTGGGTGATCTTGTTGTTCAGTACTTGTGTAAGACAAACAAAAAGAGGTCCGTAGGGGTGGCTTGTACCTGACACAGAATGCAAATGTGCGACCGGCGGTACCACAAGGTTTAATCCCAAAGTTGAGTGAATTATGTATACAGTAGCAGAGGGGTCAGAGAGAGCGAGGTAAGACTAATGCATAATTTAGCCCGTTGCATTGTTTATCATGGCGAATGTCATTTGCAATTTAGCCGCAGGCCTGATGGAGCTCCGGCCTCTCCCACTCTACTGTCTATATGTTTCTGACGCTGGCTACCTGCTGCCAGACAAAAGTCATTATGAAGTCATTAGGCATTACTATCCCTCCGGTTGTGATTTTAAATTCAATGTAAACACTCGGTTGTGGGGATAGCTTTTAATTACAGACAATACATGCCATCTCCAGGTGTCTACCTTGAAAGTCTTGAAAGTGATGAGGGGGAATGTACAATTAACAATTAATGCACATGATCAAAACAATGCAGTCTCACATGATCATCATCTAATGCAGGAATTCTGTCATACCAGTACATATAAATGTATTTGGATTACAGGTTAGCAAAAGAACTATCTTTATACTATTAAAGCAACAGTAAGTAGATTTAACTTACTTAATTTATTTTCCAAAATCGTTTCAGTTCAGTTTCAGCTCAAGTTCATTAACTTGTAACAGGGTGAAAGGCACTTCTGAATTCACTTTTCCACCCTCCATGGGCTACATATGCACTTAGTAAGTTTAAAGTAGTGGACCGTCTCTCTGTAGTTCTCTATAAGAGACAATTCTGTTTCCAATCTGTAGGACGACTGAAGACAAAAACTACTTAGTATTGCTTTAAATTGAACTCTGTGAATTGTGTTCTTGATAGTGCTTACTTGGCGCTGATGTCATGACTCCCCTTGAATCACCCTAAAAAATGCACTGGGGAAAAAAGCTTCTCCTTTTCTTCTTTTTTTTCTTCTGTCTTCTTCTCTTTTATTTTGCTTTGACAGAGTTGACAATGTAGTAGTTTCTCATTACCATGGAAATATAGGGTTTCCAAGTAATTACCCGCTGGGAAAATGAATGGGAGAAAGATGTGGCCAACACTTAACGCTGGCCTCTGCCTGACAAGGTAAAACATTCTCTCGTCTTCCCTTTGTCACGCGCCATCTAACTGCCCGTGAACACCTTAATGTGTGGGTATGAGTGAATCCTGTTATTTTGAGTGTGAAAGATCCATTCTACCAATCTAGTCAATTATCCCTCTCCATCCTCGCGTGGCGTGGAGGAGATGAAGAGGTGTGTTGGTTAACTCCATTCCTCTTTGGTGGAGCCATTTAAGTCCTAGAGTGTTTTAGAGAGAGAAAAAAAGCGGGAGAGAAAAGGTGAGATGGGAGGTGTGTGTGTATGTGTCTGTGTCTGAGTGCACACGTGTGTATGTGTGTCTGACAGGAGTGAAAGTATATAGTCAGAGTGTTGTAAAAAGAAAAAAAAAATCATTGTTTATATGTTCGACAATCACCACACTGATGTTTTAATTCGTGGCTGTCACGCTGTGGTTTTGAAAGAGAATAGCTGTACGTCTTGTGCACGTAGCACTCCGCTGGTGGGCTGAGATTAATGGATAGGTGCTTAATACTGACACCGGAGTTACGCGACCTGAGAGAGCCGCACTGTGCTTTAAGTGATAATACTGACGGGGGATTGCGGTGCGGTTAAATTATATGGTGGGGTAGATTTCCTCTCCCCTTACTTACTGTCCATCACATTGGGGGAATAGTAATTACCAACTTTTCTACTCAAGACATGAAGAGTGTAATTGTGTGAGAGAAAGTTGAATTAAAAAAAAAAATCTATAATAAAAACTCGAGGCACATTTTTTTCCTAGTTTTGTATGTACGATATGTAAAACATGCTGGAGAAAGCCTCCCTCTTTCTTTCTCTCTCTCTCTCTCTCTCTCTCTCTCTCTCTCTCTCTTAGCTGTATGACAAATGTGTGTGCCTACAAAAGCTTTTAGATAAGCCACACGTTCACTTCGCTTTGCCTTCTGCTCTGCCTACCTTCTTTCCCCCCCCTCCCATCCCTCCATTATGGGCTGCGATTTTCTTTTCCTGTTGCTTTTGCTAATAGAATTCAATTTGGCACTAATGCTATTACCTGCACTCGTGGCCATCTTCACTGGGTTTTTTTTTTTTTTTTTTTTTTTTACTCAGCGGAGGAAAAAGACACATCAAATTGCTCTAAAACACATAGATTAGTGGCCAGGTATAGAACCTTATTATATGTTATTTGTTGCTGAAAGTTCCTTGCATGGATAACCCCAATTTGCTTCAGCTGACCTTCCTTCTCTGCCATGCCTTGTGTTTTAGGCCCATATGTGTAAGCCCCCCCCTCCTCCTCCTTCTCTCAACCACTCTCTCTGTCTGTCTGTCTGTCTGTCTGTCTGTCTCTCTCTCTCTCTCTCTCTCTCTCTCTCTCTCTTTCCCTCCCTCTCTCTCTCCCTCTCTCTGTCTCTCTCTCTGTCTCTCTCTCTGTCTCTCTGTCTCTCTGTCTCTGTCTCTCTCGCCTTTTCTCCATCTCTGGCTGCATAGCCATACAATTGAACTATCCAGAGAATGTGTTGACGGCTTTAATAACATCCAATTTCTGAGCCCTCCACATGCATTAGTGCCAATTACCCTACCTGAGTTTGCATTAGTGTTAATACAGCATTCTTGCAGATGGGAATAATGAAAATAATATGACAGTTATGATCTGAAATGTTGGATCAATTTTCAGTATCCCTGGCAAAATGGGAGACAGGCATGTTTTACACACCAACATACCCCCCCCCATACCCTGCCACCATGCTCCAACCCCCCCACCTCGCCCCCCCAGATGATAATGCACGAGGAGAGCAAAAGAGAGCAGACGTGAATCAAAGACAATGCTGCCATTGGTTTAATTATGTAGATGCAAAAAATCCATTTCTGTGGCAAAAACATGATGTAGACTGAGTACCAGGGAGGAAAATAATAAAAACAAATGCATTTTCCGTCTATGAATACCAGACTTCAACAGCACAGGCATGTCCCAGCATCCATCTCTCTGCTCTCAATAAGGAGCAGATCTCTTTATTTAGAAAGGCCAAAAAAGATGGTGTTTTAATGGAATGATTTATTAATCTCCTGATCAACTTAGGGTTATAAGGAGGGTTAGAGATGGCTCTGTGTTAGGCATGGCTCTCCTGGCTGCCTCTCAGGACTCATCGAATGGTAATGAGTATATAACTAATTAATTAATGATGGACTGCACCTACAGTAATTAAACACTCCAATCATAATGACGTCCCTCTAGGAAAACCCTGGGACACGTGTAGTCCTCGGTTCAGCATTAAAATGAACACTGATTTTAATGATGCACACGTTCATTCCCCCGCCACAGTGGCAGAGGCTGTGGTTTCGCTTGAGAGTCTTCTGAATGACACTGTCACTCTCCAACATCCATTTCTGAAGTTGTAGCTCTGTGATAAAAGCCAATAATTTATCAAAGACAAACAAAAAGCTAACTGCTCTTTTCCTATCACTACAAATCAGCAGTTATGTGCTCCTGTTTTATAAATCACTTTCTAAGTTCACATATTCCTAATATGACCTGCTGACTGCTTGGACTGAAGATTATAATACAGGGGAAGGACTATTTGTGTGGACATTTTTCTGTCTCAGATATTGCATACTCAAAAGTTTTAGTGTTTAATTTTAACGTTTATATTACCATACTTCAGTCCATTATGTGACTGGGGTTATGTATTACTGTAGGGTTAGGGTTTAGGATTTGACGTTAAACCCATTTTTACATTCTGCTTGCTAGTTAAAGGCAGCCTTACAGTTAATGTGTTGTGTGACAATGTTCTTAAAAGAGAAGGTAAAACAGAATGTATTACTAGTGCACTTTGTCAAGACACTTTAAAGGTGCATGGGGGGGACGAGTAGTGCTCTTGACAGTGTTTTCGCCTTTGTGCAGACAACGGTGTTGTAGATGTCTGAGACCTCCTGTCACCTCCTCTCTGTACATGGCCTCATTGCCCCCGCTGATCAAACCCACCACGGTTGTGTCATCAGCAAACTTGATGATGTGGTTCGAGCTGTGCGTTTCCGCACAGTCATGGGTGAGGAGCGTGAACAGCAGCAGATGAGGTCAATGTAAAGCGTTTATTTTAATGCTATGTAAAAATGTTATGTGACTTTTAATCTTTCTTTTTCATTCTTCTTAAAAATCGACTGTAGCATTGAAGAGGATACTCTCTCAGTAGGGAAAGAGTCACCGAGAATGCCACATACTAGGCACTTTCCCTTAAAAAGACATAAAGTGCACGCCATTATCCAAAGATGACCTTGGCATTCTTATTTTCCTTAAGACCTTTATTGAAAAGAGAGAGAGAGAGAGAGAGGAAGAGAGAGAGGGAGGGAAAGAAAGAAAATCAGAAATAGAAAAAATACAAATAAAATGAGAAAGAGAAAAATAACAGAAAGAAAAAGAGGAAGAGAGAAATAACAGGAAAGAAAGAAAGAAAGAAAGAAAGAAAGAAAGAAAGAAAGAAAGAAAGAAAGAAAGAAAGACCCCATTTTCATCTCTACTTTCCTCAGTTCCCCCCTCTGCCTGTCTGAGATTCATGCTGGCCAGCTCATGTGGCTGCAGAGGTATGGGAGTCCTGCAGAAGCCCCTGCTTTAAGTGTGTCATCTCTAGTCATCTCTCTAGGCTGAGCAACCGTGGCCCATTCAAACACAATGGCATCTGTGGAGTCAAACGGTGGGAGAACAGCGCCAGGATCCCTTAAAAGCGAAAATCAATGGAGACAAGGCCTTGGAGATGCATTTGCTCTGAGTGGCTATAAGGCCTTGCAGTGGCTGAAGCTTTGTGAGCAGGTTTCTCTCTTTCTCTCTCTCTCTCTCTCTCTCTCTCCCTCTCTCTCTCTGACGAGTGCTTATATGAACCTTAGGCTTTGCTCCAAACAGTTTAGTGTGTTGCTAAATGTGCTGTCCTTACATTCATCGCTATGCTCCCACAACACACACACACACACACACACACACACACACACACACACACCACACACACACAGACATCACACACACACACACACACACACACACACACCACACACACACACACACACACACACACACACACCACACACACACAGACATCACACACACACACACACACACACACACACACACACACACACACACACACACACACACACACAGACACCACACGCACACACACACCACACACCACACACACACACACACACACACACACATACACACACACACACACACACACACACACCACACACACACAGACATCACACACACACACACACACACACACACACACACACACACACACACACACACACACACAGCAGTCCCCCCCGCCTCCTCGTCCCCACTGCCCCACCGTCGTGTCCTTTGAGTAGCAAACTGTACTACGGGCCCTGTGTGACCTTCAGTACCCACTGCCTCCTCTCCTCTTGTCTCTCTCCTCTCCTCTCCTCTCCTCTCCTCTCGTCTCTCCTCTCTGCTCTCCTCTCCTCTCGTCTCTCTCCTCTCTGCTCTCCTCTCCATCCTCACTCACGTCCCGTGGCCATGTGCAACGCGGCCTCTTTTGTAAACGATAGGACAAGCGCATGTTGGTTTGTATGTATCACGCACCGCTGTATGTATGATATATGCTGTGTGGTGGTGCCGGTGGTTCAGTGGTAGCCTGATCACTGCTTATGTCGTGTCACTATAGTGGATGTGTGTCTGCATACAAATGTTCGAGTCATCTGGTACAGAATTGCACTGCCTTTTGTGAATGTCTGTATATCTGTATGTGGCAAGATGAGAGAGAGAGAGAGAGACAGAGAGAGAGAGACAGAGAGAGAGAGAGAAAGAGAGAAAGAGAGAGAGAGAGAGAGAGAGAGAGAGAGAGAGAGAGAGAGAGAGAGAGAGAGAGTTCAGGCACTGTGCTTGTGATGACAGCAATGTATTTATTTAATGCTATTTAATAAAATGCATTTTATATAACAATGAACTGAGTAAGGACCATGTGCACTATAACTGTAATGACATCATTGCAAAATAACATCTGATATATTATCCTTCTTCAAATATTGCATAATTATGTAAAATGTGCATGTATCAGTGTTATAGCCACAAAATAAAGTGGAGCCATATATAAAATGACACACAACTGTGCGTCCAGTGTTTAAAACTTCTTACTCAAAAACAGACTTGTTCTTTTAATACAGTACTGACTCAAAGCACTTGTAGGGATTATTACAATCATTAACATTACTGTGGGCTAATTTTTTTTACAAGTACTTTTTACTAGATTAGAAAGGAGGGGTTTTCAATGGGATGGAATTAATTTGAGAGACCTCAATTTACCTCCCCTTTTGTAATACACAGTTTTAGAGCACCTTAAGGATGATGTGGACTCCACACAAAGGCGTCTATTTTTTTGTCCAAAGCAGGAAAATTAATCCATTTTCAGACTCACTAATTAAATCTGTCATAATTCATTTCAAAAGGGTTCTAAGTCAGGCAGTGCACTAGGGTAATATTTCTGCGTTGGAAGGATAATTACATCAATTCGTTCAACGACACTCCAACATCAGAATTGATTTGAGAATTTCATGATCTTTCTTCCACACTTACGTTCTTATTTTTTTTCCTGCTATAATGTCTACCTAATCTCCGCTTCTTTACCTTTTCAAGCCTTTTCCCTCCCTCGCTTGTAGCAGTTTTAACAGCACACACATTTGGTGAAGAAATGGATCACACACAGACACCAAGAACCTTGACGCATAAAAAAATAATATAACAAATAAAAAAAGATAAGAAAAAAAGAAAACTTATACTTCAGTGATTATGCTGATCAAAGGTAAAAGAGAACATTTAGAAAATGAAAAATATATATATTAAAAAAAAAAAAATATATATATATATATATATATATATATATATATATATATATATATATATATATATATATATATTAGTCATGTGCATTGCATACTCCTTAAACTGCAAAAGTGAGAACAACACATGCCACATGGGTACAGAATGACAGTGGAGCGACAATAATCAAATAAAGCACATTTCAGGGAGTAGAAATGCAATAAGACCCTCTTTTCTTTTTTCACGAGGAAATAAACAAGCAAATGCATGCATGCAGAAGCCTTGTCCGCCCTCAGAGGAGAACGAGAGAACGAGAGAACACTGTGCTGTGCTTTGTGAAGTAGAGTGATAGAGAAAGTGTGTAAAACAGTATCTATTGAACGGTTAATAACCTTAGCTGGGGAAACAACCTGGGATTTAAATGTGTGTCCTCCAGTGGTCTGGATAATCTTTGCACTTTACCAAGTGTTCAGGTGCCTGCAGACAGCGTTTGTGCTGCTTAAAAAGCTGACAGTAAACAAATTAGCTGGATGACGAGTTTGCAGCCACAGTTTCATCTCTCTCTCTCTTTCTTTCTCTCTCTCTCTCTCTCTCTCTGTCACTCTCACACACACACACACACACACACACACACACACACACACACACACACACATACACACACACACGTTTCTTGGCTCCTTAGGGAGTGAGCTCTCTGGAACGGCAGTGGGGTCCTCAGACACGAGACTCTTTATCCTGACACGTAGTACACAGCACCCAACATGCAACATGTGTGTGTGTGTGTGTGTGTGTGTGCGTGTGTGTGTGTGTGTGTGCGTGTGTGTGTGTGTGTGTGTGTGTTTGGTTGTCAGAACTCCCTAGAATTACATTTGTGCATTCTAAATGTAATGTAATGGAATTCCTCAATATTAGGAGGTAAAAATCGTTGTGTAACAACAAAGGAAAGGTGACGGGCACAGGACAGATTCAGAAAACTAAATAAAACCTGCAATCCTGAAATGATCTAAATCTGCTAAATAAATATGTAATACATAAATATTTGTTTAATAAATATTTTCCCCTCTGTGTGTACAAGGAAAAGAAAATATTTACTTGATGTAGTCTAAAGTTAAAAGTTTTGGTTAAGTAAAACATAATGTCTCAAAATGGACCAAAATGGAGCAAATAATCTCTAATCTTTTTGGCATGTTATTGTTGCATTTTAAGTATTTTTGACAAATATTTCATACAGTCTACATACATTAATACAAACTAGATTATACAAAATACATTAATACAATCCCTATTCAAAAAATCTTTTAAACATAATGTGTGGAATTCTTAACTGATGATAAACTGTGTCCAAACCGCCAGACTAAAAAAGGGACAGACACTAGCAGATCTTCCTGTGGGATACAGTGGGAGGTGGGGGACCTACAGGGGCATAGAAAGCTGCTGGAAAGCTTTGGTGCTGGGCTGGGGAGTGTTGTCTCTGGGCTGTGAAGCTTTGGGTGCTGAGTTTCTCTGGTCCCATGCAGGAACAGGAGACAGGAAGGCCAGACTGGACTGTGGGGCTCCCTCTACTGTTTCCTCACACACACATACAGTACACACAACCACACACTTAATTACACACACACACACACACACACACATACATACATACATACACACACAAACACATACATGTAATAAAATCTGAGCCTCTTAACACACACACACACACACACACACACACACACACACACACACACACACACACACACACACACATACACACACAAATATATATATGGTCTGTCTTTTCCTCTTTCTGTTTCTCTTTCTGCCCTCTACTTTCCTCCCCACCCCTATATTGCCCTGACACACTCCCAGTTAGCTCCACTCCTCCTCCCCTCCCGCCCCACCCCCCTCTCTTCTCCTCCCTGGGAAACCTGTGTGAGGTGCCCCCCACCCCTGCCCCCACCCCCCACTGGGCCTTACCATTAACCCCCAGCTGGGAGATGGGTGAGGGCTGGCATCTGCTAATGCGCCCTAGTTAAACAAACATGCCCACCACAACAGGGCGGCACGGGGTGATCTTTGGCTCACCCGGCACGGAGGCCTCGACTTGCGAGCAACATGGCCGTGCTTTCTGAATGCAATTAAACTTAACTACACAACTTTAACTCACTTGCTTATAAGCATTTACTTATTCATATTATTTTAACTAGTTTTTAATTTATTTATTTTTATTTATTATTAAAAATGTCTTGCACAGAATGGAGTATTAGTCACAATCCCCATTTCACTGGTCCTTGTACCTGTACAAATATGCATATGACAAATAATAATTCTTGATTCTTTCTTGTTTTATATTACATTCACTCTGACTTCAGCTTCAATAAGTCTTTATCAAGTCTTTATCAAGTGTCAATCAACAGTAAGAGTATTTTTCAACTTATCACTTTAAATCTTATATTTTTAAATAAAAATCTATAATTAAAAAAATACCCACTTAATTGTTTGATTAAATTTAGCGTTTTCATTTCAGTGGGGGTGGATTTTCTATGATTTGTCCTCTGAAAGTGCAAACAGTCTAGGCAGTGGAATAATCACATCAAACATTTTGGAGTGACTTTGGACTTTAGGACACATCTTCTCACCCTCCCCCCATCACTCTCACACACTCATTTTTGAGTCACTTTGTACCTCAGGACTTATCTTTTCCATTTCTCCTCCCTCTGGCCCTCCCTGCCTCCCTCCCTCCCTTCTACCCTCTCTCTTTCTCCCTCTCTCTCTCTCTCTTTGTTTTTGGGCGAAAGGTTTCGAGTCTAAAGTCTGGCATCTGGTAAACCACAGATGGGTCAGAGCTCTCTCCCATGCCTTGCTTTCGCCTGAACTCTTCAACCTTTTGTTTTACATGGGAGCTCCAGCCTACTTCTCATGCCAGAGACAGAGAGAGAGAGAGAGAGAGAGAGAGAGAGGGGGACATGCCTTAGCAGTCTGGCCCCGCACCAGGGCCCGCATTCACGCAAAAGATGCCACTCGCCCGCCATCCAACCGCCTGTGCGCCTGGGCGCCGTAATCTCTAATCTGCAGATTTATTCTGCCCTTCTGTAAATGGAGCAATCTGTGAGAATATCCCCGACCCCCCTCCCCCCCTTCCCTCCAGCCGCCAAAAAAATACACTTATCTCCAAATATTCTATTAAGCCACAGAGAAGGCAGTATTTGCAGATGGCTGTATAATGCTCAATTATTTAGACAAGACAACTGATTTTTCCATGTGTGCGCACTCTCTCTCTCTCTCTCTCTCTCTCTCTCTCTCTCTCTCTCTCTCCCTCTCTCTTTCTCCCTCTCTCTCGCTCTCTCTCCCTCCCCGGTGTCCCTCGCTCTCTCTGTATCCCTGTGTCTCTCCTTCTGTCTCTCTCCTCTCTTTCTTTCAGCAGATGAGTGTTCACCTTTGGGAAGTGGTAATTTTGGAAATCCCTGCCAACACTGTTCATTTTTCACAGGACTGGAAAACAAATGTGAAAAAAAAAAAAAAAAAAAAAAACGGGGGAAAAAATCAACAAAGAAAAGGCCTAATGCAGACACTCCCAGACAGGAAATGAGGGTTACCTGTGTGTTTGTCAACAAGAGGAAACAAAAAAAATGATTTTACACTCATGCAGGAGATCTGCAGTCAAAGGCAATCAAATTTGTCTTCAATTATAGCAAACATAAAAATTCAACGGCAACAAAAACCCCACTTCCGTGTGGAATCAATAAGCATTTTCCCTACATAAATTCCGAACAAGACAGATCTGAATCTTGCATGATGAAGACATAATGTGTCATAATAATTAGGACCACAGACAAAAGACCAACTGATCAGCATGCAAATGTATGCAGCTCCAGTGTTTCAGATGAGGCAGATTTCTACCTTTTTTTGCTCAATTCATCTTCATTGCTAATCATTTGAGGGCTGCCAAATGTTCAGTGACACTAATGTATTACAGGTCAAGAGAGACAGGTCCTCACCTATTACCCCCAAAACAATGTGCTTCCATTCCACTCCCTCTTCAGCCTTCGTAGCAATTACCGCCAGATGCAATCACCGCCTCTGAATAGGAGCAACTCAGGCTTGTTTGTGGCTTGGATTCATTAAAAAAAGAGGCCAAAGAAAAGAATAAATTACTTAATTGTACCAAAAAAAAAAGAGAAAAAAAAGCCGGACAAGTGATGGGCAGTATATGGCCTGCCGGCGTGAATAGGACCTAGCACACTCCTGGAATGGGGGATTGTGGGATAGCTAAGTATGGATGGAGCCATACACAAGATTTGGGTGTCCTCCAAAACAGATGGCTTCACATACCATCCATTCTTGTCTTTGTCAGCCCCTGCGTGCTCTTTTGTTCTTGCCCGCTTTGATGCAAAGTTCACAAAGAAGACTCACAGAGGAGGAAAAAAAAAATATATATAAAAGAATAAATACGCAAATAAAACTAAATAAAAAAATAATTTAAATGAAAACAGGAAAAGGTATTTTTATCTGTTTGTGTGCCCATTTTGAGGGAATTTGATCTGAAAATATCCAGGTTTTTCTTTTTCTTGCATCAGTGTGCTGCATTGTACAGCTTCCTGCCTGTGTAATGTGTGGTGCTTGCTGGCTGAGCGCAGTGCAGTGCAGCGCAGCGCAGCTCCTGTGTGCTCTGGGGCTCTGGCAGTGCTGTGCCACTATGATGGCTCCTTTTGGCTCTGTAATTGGGCAAACCAAAAGCCCAGCCTACCACAGGCTAGCATCCACCACAAAGCCACTAGGACACGTGTGACTTAAAAACCTCCAGGCTCAACCTGTGTTTCGGGTGGGGTGGGGTGTAGGGGTGGGGTGTAGGGGTTGGGGGGTGTCTGGGGTGGGGGTCCTAATGCCTGGTAGTTTCCCATAGACTGTATTTAACTCAGGTGAACACAGCCGTTGATCTGGGCAGTGATTTTCCAATCTCCCCTCTAAGAGCTTCAGGCCTGTACTTTTACTTGTGTGCTGTAATCACATGAATCACACACTCATACATGCTCAGGCAAATACTTACTTTCCATAAAAAATGTGACCAGAGCAATAAAAACCGTACAGCGAACAGTTAAAATTGTCATTCTCCGACTGCCAATTTAACTCAGAAAGGAAGGTGATTTTTTTTTTTTTTTCAAATCCATGCTTGGACGCAACCTGAAGCCCCTGCCTAGGATTCGGCTCCCACACAGGTAATTAATGTCGACACAGGCCATGGGCTGTGTAAGAAAAAGGGCAGACTGAAACAATAGTTGCTGTGAAATGCGATCAAGTTCAACGTATTTCCATTTTAAGATTCTGCTCCCTCCTAATACCGAGATTACATAAATTAGGGGGCCATTTTTTGAGAGGTCAGGCAGGGGGGAATAGAAATGTCTGCCCTTGGTACAATGCAACAGTGCCAGTCTGCCTGAGCAGGAAATAGCCTTAGGAAGAAAAAAAAAAAAAAAAAAAGGAAAATTCACGTCAAATCCAATAAACCATTATCCAACAGATACTTCACGGAGGGGCTTCGCTCAGGTCAGCAATCCTGGTCACCTTAAACAGGACGCATGGCGGAAAATGTCTTAAATTTGCAGCTTAATGTATTCTGAAAGAAAGAAAAAAAAAAGGAGAACAAAAAAAAAAAAGACACGACAAGAAATTACAAAGCAGAGGTGTGGGGGGGTGGGGGGGGGGGGAATAATGGTGTGACACACACATAATCAATTCAGTCTATTAAGATCTGGGCTTGAAATGTATTCATAAACAGCACTCCAAAAAGCACGCTGACGAGCGAGGATGCGAGAAAGCCCTCAGGGAGAGAGAATAATGGGTATGACAACAGAGTCCTCAGCACAAGAAAGGAAATGAGGGGCATTATGAAATCAACAGAGCCCTGCAACACTAAGATGGACAGCCTCTGTATACAGAGTACCTGCATATGTGAAGTATGCAGCGTCTGTGCTACTTATGAGCTCATTGTAGGCAGTTTTGTTCTGTCTCTCTCTCTTCTCTTCTCTTCTCTTCTCTTCCCTTCTCTTCCCTTCTCTTCCCTTCTCTTCTCTTCTCTCTCCCCCCTTCCCCTCCCTCTCTCTCTCCTCCCCCTCCTCCTCCTCCTCCTCCTTCTCCTCCTCCTCACTCTCCTTGTTATCAGGTTCATTTTCTCCCTGAAAATCTCCTCCATCCAACCCCCCCCCCTCCCCTCAACCCACCCCCCTGTACCCCCATCCACCCTCTTCCAACCCCCCACCCCCCATCCCCTCATCCACTTGTGTCCCACTCTTGGTAAACACAGGGAGCCACTCAGATAAGCAAATCACAGGGAGGCAGAGAATGGGCCCTGTCTTATGGGAAGCTTTCAGGGGGCCGGCGTGGAGAAGATGAATGGGGTCCGTCTGGAAGGTGAGGGGGTGGCAGGCACAATGGACAAGGATTGGGAAGGTTGGTGGTGATGGCGGTGGGGGCATGTCTGTGTGTGTGTGTGTGTGTGTGTGTGTGTGTGTGTGTGTGTGTGTGTGTGTGTGTGTGTGTGAGAGAGAGAGAGAGCACTGGGAGGGGGGCTGTTCCTCTCAGACTACAAGACACTCTGGCACATAGGCCACTCTGGATTGGATGGCACCTAGGCCATCCAGTCCAATCGCATCGCCTACCAACCCACACGAGGGCTGGAGGTGGGGGCGTGGACCTGGGAAGATGCTCTTGGCCAAGATCCTAAGGACCCCAAGGCCAGGGCTTCCCCAGTGGCTGTCACTCAAGAGTCTACATCAGCCACTTCCATCTGTTAGCCCTCCACCCACCCACCCCTCACACACACACACACACACACACACACACACACATTCACACACACAACCCACACACACACTACCCCCCCTCTCTAAACACAAACACATACACACACATACACACATGCCCCCCGCACACGCTCACGCACACACGCACACACACACACACACACACACACACACACACACACACACACACACACACACACACACACACACACACACGCTACCCCCTCTCTAAACACAAACATACACACACACACACACACACACACACACACACACACAGATACACACATGCCCCCCGCACACGCTCACGCACAGACACACACACACACACACTCACTAACACCTTCAACCATCCCCAGTAGTGCGGGCTGAGAGGGTCTTTAGCTGGTGAGGTAAACACCTCAAGAGAGTTTGTCATCCATTTGCATGGACAATGACCCAGTGGAGGACTATTCATGCCAACCCTCAGGCAAAGCCCACCATTAGGAGGAGGATAGGCAAGGTAGCCAGTCAACACACTAAGGTGATGATGCACTGGAGAAATATTCAAAGTAATTACCAAAGTAAATATAAGATAATGCCACCCTGCTCCCACCCTGAAAAAAATCTTCCTCGCTAGGAATTTCCCTCTCTCCCTCTCTCTCTCTCTCACACACACACATGAAGGTGATATACTAAAGAAAAATTTTAAAAAGACATAAAGATAAAGTAATCACACCCACGTACCATAAACAAACGCACACACGCACACACACACACACACAAACACGCGCGCACGCACACACACACACACACACACACACACACACACACACACACACGCACACACACACACACACACGTCTGTTCTTGGGAACAATGCTTCTACTTGGATCTGACAGAAGTACTTTTGTCAAAACTCCCCTGAAGTCTCTGCTGAATTCTCCATGCCAGACGGCCAAGAAAAGCTCCCTCCTTCTGAAGGAGACACGCTTTGGAGGTAATGAACATGTCGGCGTGTCTCTCCCTCGGACCATGTGGTGTTTCTGTAAACACCATGCACAATTTCTTGGCACATAGGTGCACAAGCGTGGGTCACCACAGGCATAGAGAGCGCATTGGACTCGCTCACTGACTAAGAGGGGATTGTACCTGCTATGCAAGCGTGTGTATGCCCTTTGAGACCAATTATTTTCTAGCTGTAAGTTATTTTTTGACAAAAGGCTTCCGAGTTGCATCGCTAAATATGAGCAACTGTCTACCCTGTCTGTTTGAGGTGCACGTCTCTCTCACTTGTGTGTGTGAATGTGTGTATGTGTGTGTGTGTGTGTGTGTGTGTGTATGTGTGTGTGTGTGTGTGTGTGTGTAAGCTTTGTGTTTAGCAGGATGTGTTTTGTTCAGTTGAATCAGGGAATGTCTATTAGTTGGGCGATTATTCTCTCTGATGTTAACCTGAGGGTGTGGAGTGTGAACTGGAGGCTGAATGTGAGGTGCCCATGTTACGCTCCTGCCCGAGGGATGCTGGATCTTTTCACACACAGTTGAGATGATCTGTTTGATACTAGTCGGCCAGGTACACAGGCATTTCACAGATCCCTTATCAGGAACAAAAGACCCAACAACATGCTTTTTCCTCTAATAAAGATGGATCACATGCATTTAGATTAAAATAAGTTAATTAGATAGACAGCTAACAGCAGACAGCTCTGTCCTGCTTTTGAAGATCATGATTAGGTGTTAGCATGTCAGTACAGTTGTGGCAGGTCTGTGTGTGTTTTAGTCCTGCCACAATAAATCCAACAAACAGGATGTCAAGTTTCCATGGAAAGAGTATAGTGGGGCACCCTACCTACAGACCTCTTTAACATACTCTACAGTACAACTTCCTAGGTCATTAAGTATTTTATTCTGTAAGCACAGGTAGATAAAAACTCAATTATCAAACAAATAAATAATAATTAAACAAAAAGAAAAGATCTTGTACAGGTACTCCTTGTAACTCGTCTAATATTTCCTTACCATTTAAAAAACCTCATATAGCACCACAACATGCTTGATTTTCCTTTCAAATTTGCTGATGAAAAGCAGCAGAGAGAAACAACTGCCAAAGCAAGATGCTACACCTCTCCCAAAGGCACGGCTAATAGGCACGGGGGCTTTTGTAATGACTGTCTTTTGAATTCTCAGCTGAGGTCATTAATTAATTCCAAAAGCAAGCATTTAATGAGTAAATCGCAAGAAAGTAAAAGAATGACGATAATAACATTTCATAATGCAGTCGCACAAAAGGACAGAGTGTAACTACATTAATTAGGCTGTCCCTCTGTAAATATGCGATGTAATTACACATCTCAGACGTTTAATTATCATACGACTTGTGGATTTCATTGGACGTTAATGTAAATGCCGATAAACGCTGCTACAATTTGGTGCACGACATGAAACCAATACGAAAACTGTGAGAACACACTGTGAGAAAAAAACACACACGCACACACTCACACACACACACGCACATGCACACGCACACACATCCACACACACACTCGCACTCACACGGACATAAGTAATTATTGACTTTTAAATATTCTTCTGTCTCCTGTCCTTTGACTGAGTATTTGAATAAAGATGTTTGCTGTTTGTATGTATAAGCTTCTCTGCTGCTGCTACTATAATTATAAGTCCACCTGCTATCATGTCTCTGGACTGACCAAGAAAAAAAACAGAGTGACTGAGAAAGTTTGTTCTTTTTTTCAACACTGTGAGGAGGAGATGTTTCTACAAACTAAACACCTTCATACTTTCTATCCTAATATATTTTTTGACAAGTATCGACACATTTTTAACAAAAAAAATGCAATTCTCTCATGATGAATATCACAACCTCCAAACTTGTTCCTTGTAAACATCATGTTTTTTGTTGTCAATACCCCTGTTTTGATACGAAGACCAATAAGATTTTGAACAGACATCAGTCAATCTGACAAGATGTCTGTCAGTGCAGACAGCTGACATGGAGACAACTTGACACATGCTGACAACCTGTACGGTTAATTGTGCCACTCCAAAAACAACAGGACTTCAGCCCCCCGCCTCACCTCCTCTCACCGCCTAACACCCCCCCACCCCCCCGCCACTGCTGCTCCTCTACCTCACTCTCATTGGCCAAATTAGCAGTCAGAAGGGGTAGAAGACCGCATCGCTCGCAGCCGGCGGTGCAAGGTGAGCATTACATGACAATGTGTGGAGAGTGGAAAGCACATTGTGCTCTGTGGAGGTAAAAAAAAAAAAAGCAGTACACACAAAACACGCGCGCGCATCCACATTCTGTGCCGAGTCGCCAGTGGCACTGGAAGTGGTAAGTAATATCATGACGCCGGCGTCAATAACCATCATTGTGTCTAGCGCATTCCTCAGAGTGAATTGTCTACAAGGATGCGGAGAGACAAGGTGCCTGCGGTAGTTGTGTCGCTCAGAGGTTTATTCGTTGCGAAGGAATAAATACAAAAATCAATAGCAGTAAACCCGGCACTTACGAGCGGCTTGTACAATGCCTGGGCCTGATTCATGGACAATGAGCTTCCTCGCCACATTTTGCCAAAGGGAGCAATAGTGCCTATTGATTTTCTGCCTCCGCTGAAGCAAGGTCTGTACATGAGAAGACTGACCCCAGGTAGTTTTAGCGAACGGAGACGACAGAGACAACTGTGGATGCATGACTCGCGCGCACACACACACACACACACATAACATGTACCACACACACACACGCGCATACATGTACCACACACACACACACACACACGCACACGCAAGCACCGTCATGGATTCAGCGCTGGGGCTACAAGGCTCACATCACAGAGCACGTGTACGATTCCCCCATGGAAACAGGGCTCGCAGGTCAAGACCAAGACCTTTTGACTAAGGCAATTATGGTCTCTTTTCATCTCCTCGTCCTCAACGACCGCACTCCAATACGAGGCGAAGACACATCAAGAACGCGTGGGAGTTACCCATAATCATCTTCAGCGTACAATAAGGCCGCAGCGTAGTGTAATTATTTCCCACACATCAAAAGAAACTCCATTTTCTTTTGACAAACTTTTCTTTGCTCTCTCTCTCTCTCTCTCTCTCTCTCTCTCTCTGAAATTATGGTAAATATTGAATGATAGGAGACACACCGGCTAAAGTGGGGCAAATATTAATAAAAATGTAAAATAAGTATGTCTCAACACACAAAAACAGTTTCTTTCTCCTCTTTTTTTAAATCCTGCCTGCTATTATATCTGTAACAGAGCTTTTGTGATGTATAATGAGTGCACCTTTCCTAGGCAAGGGAAGAATGAAGTCCCTTCAGCCGTCGTGTCTGCCAGCAGCAAGCGCATGAATAATTATGCTTTATGTGGCACTCCAATGGCGGATAAAACACACATATGTTTCCAAGAGTGAATGTTGACATTTTCATGGTGAGGAGCCACTCTGGGTCATTGTTTGGTAACAATGTTCAAGTGAGTCCTTCGGTGAGACCGTTCTCCATTGTGGCAAATTATTTTCATGAAGGACATTGGGGAACATAATAACACCTTCGGTGTACTTTCTCGCCTAATAACTTTTTCATGCACTTGAAGTCTTTGGGTACCCCACTGCCCCCAAAACACACCCCCCCTAGTTCTACCACTGCCTCTCTCTCCCTGCTCCTCATCCCCACCAACACCCCCTCCCAAACCCCCCGTTTTGTTTCTGAGAGTTCGTTAATTTATTCCGATAAAAAGGAGTGTAACTCAGGGACATGGAGAAGAGGAGAGTGAACTCTGAACTCTGGTCTGTTGTTGCAAGTGGAGAGCTACTCAGTCTGAGAATATGTTGTGTCCGGAAAGGCTTTTCTGCCCCCTAAACACTGATATAAGCAGGCTACATACATTATATACGTCACATATGGAGATTCTTGTGCTGTGCAGGGCAGGCAAATCCGAGCAGTGCGCAGCAAGGCAGCAATTGCTCCTAATACCATTCATTAGTGCAAATGGCTCTAACGATTAGACAAGGCGGTGAAGATGTGATTAATTGTGCCTGCATTTGGCCAACAAGGCTCTGTCTGTTAGGATCTCTTGTCTGTCTTTCTCTCCGTCTCGGGAAGAACAACCTTGTTGACTTATCTGCTTCAGCAGGTGGTGTCTGTTGTTGACCATCCGCCACAATGGCCACTCTATCTTCCCTAATGGTCCGAAACAACACTTGGCTTCTCAGGAGAATGCTGATGCCATCGGGGTGCTAGTTAAGACTGTGTATCTTACACTGACATGCTTAACCCTGTAAGGCCACAATATAGAAGAAAACTTCAAAAATGTTTTTTTTTTAACCGTTTAGATGTTGTTCCAAG
Source organism: Coilia nasus (assembly GCA_027475355.1). Taxonomy (NCBI): domain Eukaryota; kingdom Metazoa; phylum Chordata; class Actinopteri; order Clupeiformes; family Engraulidae; genus Coilia; species Coilia nasus. Next base: position 11,065,686 of record CM050205.1, read on the forward strand.
AGGCATATGATGCAGAAATCAAAGTTTATTTCCAATTTTGACATCAAAAATCCAATCTGCCATCCAATAGCATTGCAGAACTGAACAACAGGACAAATAAGTAATACAAATGTGGTTTGAAAAAAAGGTTTATTTTTATAGAATTAAATGTGACGTAATACTACAACAGTGAGCCTCCCAGGGTTAAGCTCATATATCAGGAGTCATGTGACTACAAATGAACACTGCTGTCATGGAAATACTCCAGCACTCATGCTACATAGCATTAGCGTACTTCATAACACTTACTCTTAAATGTCATGTGGATTATAAAACTATTTACACATACAACTATAAGGAAAGCTGAAAATGCTTGATGTAATGACATTTTTTTTTGCATTTTACCAATTTCTAATTGGTAGGGCCGGGATATCAGAAATGGGGAAAACTAAAATATCAACGCTCTTATCACATGTTGGCAACATCATCCTGAGTGCCATCAGGAAAGCTTAGACAATACACACAACCTGATCCATGTTACATTGAATGCTAAAGCACGGGGCAGATAAAATCATCTTTTTTGTTTTTTTGTTTTGCTTCATCTTTTTTAGGGCAGTCACTGCCATGCATATAATGCGGTCCAAACACATTCATTTAGCACGAGCGGGGAAAAAAAAACCTTGCACAAAAAGGGGACGAAAGAGCAAATAGTCACAGAAAGTGAACAATGGCAGCACTGAGAGCTCTTCAGAATACGGCAGATACAAACTGGACGGACTGCTGGTCCAGAGAGCACAGATGTGTGCTAATGTGTTTTGGCTATGGCTCAACAACACGGCTACACCCAGAGACAAGCTCAAAACAAAGATGAAGATACGCCGATCCTTCTCCAAGCATAACTCACTGACACTGCCAGCTCCACACATTTGACACCTCTCTTTGAAGAAATATGACTAATTTACTCCGTTACCCAACGCCACGTACCGTACTGCCTGCAAAATTTGATACTATCTTACATGTTGAGGTATTTGTGACGGCATTGCTACATTAAGTATTGTTTTCGATCATGCAATTTTCTGCCCCCATCATGATTTGTATAGGAATACATTTGTGTGGCTTCACGGCAGAATGAACACGCACAGACAGGTGAGATATGATTCACATCAGGGAGACTTTTTTTAGGCTGCTCTCATACTTCAGCTCACACGGTCTCTTAGCAGACAAACTTGAGAAGCCCACTTCTCTAACAACAACACAAAAATAATACAGACCACACAATTATACTGCTCCTCATCAGTCTCCATGTATTGTGCTGCGTGCTGTTGTCCCTAATTGATGTTGTAGGTTGACACATCAGGCTGTCCTTCCTCGTCTCCTCCAGCCTTTTGTTGGAGGGGGGGTGGGGGGGGGGGGGGGGGGGGGAGTGTGGTGTGGGAGGTGGGCGCATGGGGGTGGGCGGTGGCTGTGCTACCTGATTAGCATTCAGTGAGCTCTTTTTTGGGGAGGGGTGCAGAGGGGGGCGGGGGGGGGGGGGGGGGGGTGAAGAAGACTTCACTCCTTTTTTAGTCCATTAGAAAAAAAAATGAAAGGAGCATAGTAATCTGCTGCTTTGGAGCCCATGTGAGAGTATGACCCTTAGAAATACCACTTTGCTTCACACATTAGCTGCCTGCAAAGAAAGAAAGCTAATGTATCATCTAATTGGGTGAGCCACTGCATCTGATTTCTCTCAATCAGACTATTAGTTCGGTAATTACCCATCTGCCTCGGGTGGAAAATGGCAAGGCGAACACCCAGCTAATAACATTCTCAAGGGCTCTCCAGTGCAACAAGATGAGCCTGATGTTGTGGGATGCAGAATCAAACTATTTCCGAACTGCGCTGAAAGCATAATAGGGACAGAGTTTGCCAACTAACCAAATAGAGTTTATTCAATTATTTACTTTATCACAGATGATTCTCTCACATTTTTTTTCTTTTTGTCATTTTTCCCTTTCCCAGAAACACATCTACAATGATAATGACTTGGTGTAAAAAAAAGGGTGTGGGCTGATAAAGAGCTTTTACCATGGCCGAGGAATACAAAAAGCAGGAAAAGCTTGAAAAAAAAAGAAAGAAAGAAAGAAAGAAAAAAACCTGTACAAGGACTCAGGTGCTCAGTCTCAGCTCTCGGACAATCACTGCAACAAAGAACATTTTGTCTTTACAGCACACCATGGCAAAACAATGTCTCTAAAAGAAAAAAACTTTAAATACATTTACCACCGTAAGAGAACGATTTCCACCCAAACCCTTAGCTATAACTTAAAAAACAAAAGCATATTGTACACGATGGATGTAGGATTCATATCGTTGTTATTTAGAGACGGCAGAGCATGCCACACAAGGGCCATTTCACACAAGCCCCAGTCCCTCTTGAATCCCCGCCAGAAACTGGATTTATTAGCTCTCCTTAACTGTGCCCCTGACATTTTGTCCCATTTGCCGACCATTAACAATCAGGAATCACCAGAGATTAGATCGGTTAAGATGTAATCTCTTATCAAGGGACACACAATGTCATTTGGTTGTCAATGAAGATTTTTATCAGGTTTCCTTCCTCTCCAGAACAGGTATGGATTTTTCTTAAGAACACTGGAGTCGGTCACTTGTGTACCTGACGCACGGCAAAGGAAATCTTGTTTGATGGATGCACCAAGGTATTTTTAGGGACGCAAAGGACTCTCTCGAAGTGGCCTTGTAAACAGTGCTTATTTGTCAAGGGAATGTTCTGTAGAAGACTTAAAAATGTCCCATATCGTTATGTTGCTGATGAAATAATGTCAATGTGGTACAGCAGGGACAATCAAGCAAGTAATTACAACTGTGTTTAAATTAAAATATACATATCTTATTGCATACGTACGTAAGAAGAATACAAGTACAAGTTTCACCATGAGTAAAGTAATTTGTAGGCCATGATCGAAAAACCCTGTTGCAAAGTGGTACATTTCTCTCTGACTTAAGCATACAGTTACCAGTTATTACAATTTTGAATTTGCTATTTTTTATTCTCCTATACTGACAAAGAAACAAACAAACACAGTTTAAATGGAAGGTAAAACTACAGTTATATATATGCGCAAAGTCTGTGCAAGCTAGTTAGGCTGGCTGCTCAAATATCCCTCTGTAAGCACTATACTGAAAGCAATTACCAGTTATTACAATTTTGAATTTGCTATTTTTTTTATTCTCCTATACTGATAATGTGTGTTTGAACCTCAGAGGCAAGGTAGCTAACAAACAAACACAGTTTAAATGGAAGGTAAAACTATAGTTATATGTATATACTGTATATATAAAATTGTAATAACTGGTAAATGCTTTCGGTATACTGCTTACAGAGGGATATTTGAGCGGCTAGCCTTACTAGCTTGCACAGACTTTGCGCATCACTGAAAACTGTAACAAACGCTAACACTGCCAGTTTCTAGTTCAACCTTAGGCTTACATATTGGTGTCCATTTCATGTAACAACAGTAATACTCATAGTGCAGAAAGTGGTGGGAGTCTTCACAAAGTACTAAAAATGTGTATTGTTCTTCACTGGGGAGATGGCTTCTTCCTAACAAACCCCTTGGATACTGCATGTGTACCAACAACTTCATATTTACTTCAAGATTTACTATTGTTTGATAGCTCGGACAAATGCCAGCCCCATTCCAGATAAAACTCTATGATCTCCTTTGTATCCTGTGCAAGTTCTGAATACATGTAGCTGGCAGAGGCTGAGTACATTCTCCTCAGCAAAGCCACCTGCTGTACAGTAGCTTATGTTCTGTTTATTGTTTGTCAGTATTTCGTCATGGTTTGAGAGCACTGCATAGCTCTTCTGTGGAAGACAGCTACAAGAAGCCACTGGAGAACTGGAGCACACTCCCAGCGGCTTGTAATTCCAGCGGAGGGAAGAGTGAAGAACAATTGAGGAACGAGAGGACGTCTTATGCGATTAGAGCTGTGGATTAATAAATGACACTTGATACACACAAGGATCTTGTTCAGTGTCGCATGGCCCAGCCCGCCACTGCTTAAGCTTTTTTGGGCTAAATGGCCTTCAGAAATGGCAAATAATAAGACTTTAAATACCATTAGGCTAATGCTAAGGACAGACAATTACTTGCAGAAAGCAGTTAAATAGGGCGAGCCATCTTGCTCCTGGCCGGGGGGCATAATCCCCGACGCAAGTCCTTTGCATTTCTTAGAGATGCTCACTCAAGTAGCCATTGTAATTATTTCAAATGGTCGCCAGGGAGACGTGGGGCTGATGGACTGAGGTTCATGGTCTGCGGGGAGAGAAAGAGGGAGAAAGGGTTTTAGTTACAGTCAACAAAGGACTGTGTGCTTCCCTTTTTGTGGCCTTTTTTGCAAAGCACTTTTCAGAATCTCGGAGCTAATGGCTGTGGAAAATATATTTTCTAGCTGGTGAATTTACACACATAAAATGTGTGTTCTATAACTGACTGGATGTAAAATCTGTTCTAGGGCTCTCAATGCTGACATGATTTCTTTTTAGAGCAGACTGCCAAAAAAGGCAAGCATCCTTCTTTTTTTCAACACAAATATTAAAACTCTTTATTAAAACCTAATGGTGATTAAAAAGCTATTAAGAGTCTTTGAGCAAAACAAATAGTAATCTTATGAAAACAGCTAAGTCTGTCATTAATTCCTTCACTAATGCAGCATCCCCACTTAATGGCTGCTCTGTCCTAAGAATGCACTATAGCTGTCAAAAGGAAAATAGTTTGGAAAGACACAAATCCCTCTTAAGACTTAGTCGTGCTGATGGCTTTGTTGATGATATGGGATTAAATAGTGTACTCTGCATTATTATAGTGCTCTGGCTTTGTTGACAACACTAAATACCCCCCAACCCCCCACCCCCATCCCTGAACGCCAGTCCACTACAAAATGTCCTAATCTGCTGATTTTACCACGAACAGACGCAGATTAACAATTAGACATGTTTAGTGGTTCACCTTTGAATGGATTAGGGGCATGGCTATATTATGGGTTAAGGGGATCAGAACTGCATTTTTCAGGCAGATTTTCGCATGAACCTCCCACACAGACTTAGCAATCACTCCTTGTGAGCAATCAACATTTGAGGGCAGCAAGGGCAAGTTAGGACCTAAAATTAGGGATGTACTGTACCATATTGCCCATACCATCACTATCAACATATTGTTGACACATCTTCCCCTGTGAGAACAAAACATTACAGCACAGTTGATTAAATGTTTACATACAACATGTCCAGTGAGGTATGCAGTTACATGCAGCATGAAAACAAGCATGACTGAATGCAGACGTCCAACTATACTGATGATGGTAAAGGTCAGCTTTCCTTTTTTGTGTTTGTACAGCGTTCTGGGCTGTAAGCTAATGTTACCTGTGGCTGGAAAAACAGTGGTCAAAAATACTACTATTTAATCATTTACATTGATATCACCAAAATGGCAAGTAATACTGTGATAGTCGGTATTGCTCTTCCTCCGCCAGAATGTAACTGAGTACAAGATAAGCAACATAATAAAACACTATATCCTATTAAATATTTACTCAGGCATCATTTACATAATGTAGAATAACATGGCATACTTAGCTTCCATGCCCCTGTATAGTCAAGGCAGCAATCATGTCTGCTGCTATTTCAGGGAATGGCCAGGCCGACACTCCTTCTCCATCTTACTGGAGTTAAGGGAGAGCCTCGGGTCAGGTTTTCGAGCTACTATGCTTTACTGCGGGCCATAAAAATGATTTATAAGGAAATTGAGGTGATTAGAATTGAATTGAGGCGACACAGGCACTTAGGAGGCCGTTGGTGATTGCGCAGGGAAGGAAATTAGTTTGTTAATTTGTAGAGGACAAGAATAATTAGGGCTCGAGGAACCAAACAGTTGCTAAACTGCAGTTAATGGCGGGAGGGACATGAGAGAAGATGAAATCACACGTCTCAGACCATGACTGGAAAGAGCAGGGCTGATGGAGCGTATACTGGGCATCTTTATTAGCAGCCACCACCAACCTTATTCACTAACTTCTATCCTCTTTTATGAACTTTATAAATACTCTTGCTATTGGTACTGGTCAATGACGTCACAAGAAATCAGTGAAGCCTATTATGATTGCCGGGTATTAGATATCTTTTTTTATTTTCTAGTTTTAGTAATAGATAAAACAGAGATTATACAGAATTACAAGAAACAATATAACATCATGTCTACATAAAAACACATGATCCTGAAAATGTATAACGTAATCCAAGTAGTTCAGGGGCTTGTAACAGATTGAACCTCATTTGTCAAGATCTATGAGCATAGATATAGGGTAGCCTACCATATAAGAGTTTTACAGTGTTTTGAATTAAGGTGTCCGTATTCAAAACACTGGAAGAATGGTTTTGGAATTTACAGGCATTTATACTTTCTACTGATGTTTAATTGTGAGACATGTGAGAAATCTCGTCACTGAGAGTCACTGAGTCCAATTTCTGATTCAGTCCTTAGGAAGATGTTACTGAGGCCACTGTCTAACTCAGAGGGACAGGAAGTAGATTTATTGGACAGATTACACACATCTCTTTTGTTTCACTCGAGCCGATGCCCAAGTAAAATAGCAGAATTTTACAGAGATGATGTGTATCCTGGATTTCATACACTTACAGTCCTATCAAAACATCCTGGAAATGAATCACAAATTTCAAAGATTGGAAAAACACAATGTTGTTCCAAGTTTTGGAGTATGGCCTACAGTACGTACAAGGTCTGTGTGTTGTCCGCTGTGCTTGTTGCACAACTGAAATCTGTTTGTCCAAATACCACGTGCTGAACAATTATTTGAATTCAGTGCTACACCAGTGACAAACTACATTAGTTAGGGTACATTGACATCTACATCCTTGAAGCAGCTAGACAGTCTTGTCCATAATGGAAACCCAAAATATGTTTGCTGTACAAGTGTAGCACATAACATTAGCATCACAAGCAGTTCTCCCGACGATAAAAAATCGTTCAGTACCCAGGGAAGGGAAGAGAGAAGGGAAGGGTGGATGCGTTTTCCCTCTAACCCAGTGGCCATGGCCTTCTTGGAGTGACATTTCTCCTATCATTAATTTACTTGTTGTTCAGTGAGGACCTCCTCCAGGCGATGAATGCCTGCAGGCTAGCTTCAGGCTTGGGCTCGTGCAGGCCACTTGCGCAGGGGCTCAAGAACACCTCTGTACCGCTGGGCCGATACCACGGGTGCCTTTGAGTGCCAGGCAGATAAACATGGCTTCTGTCATCTCCAGGCTTCCTACGAGCCGTTAAACCCACGCTGTAACACCATGAACTAAAAAACAAAGGAGCATGTCAAATATTGTTCTTGTGGCAGGTTTTCCCTTATGCTGTCTCTTTTTATTGTCCATATTGTTTTTGATCCCAATATCGTTTCTTTTTTTTTCTCCCTGAGATAACACTTCGACTTTCTTTGTTAAAGTTTTATAGGGGCACTGGTAGACACAGTGTTTTTCCATTGTGCGCCAGGCATCCGGCATGATATTTGTTGTGCTTTTTTGTCCCCTTTTGAGAAAAAAAGGGGACGAGAGGTGGGGGTTGGGTGTGGGGGTGGGGGTTGGGGTTGGGCTTGGGGGGGCTATGATTAACTTTGTGGCAGCTGCATCCTTTCTTGAGATCTGGGTACGGTGCAATTGGGTGTGTGGTGTCAGGCTACTAACAATGAGAACACTGCTCCCCTGTGATGAAAGCAAGGCAGTTAGGCTTGGATCCGTTCCAGCAAGGAAGGTCCAGTTCAACTGCTGAAAACCACTTCCATTGGGCACTCAGAGACAGTGAAAATGAAGACAGCCCTGTCTGACAGGATCCCAGCCCTACGCTTACCATGGAAACACGGAGGCACAAGAAAATATTTATTAAGACATAAAGGTATGAAAATGCAGCCCACTAAGTTTAAGCGATGACGCTGATTTTAGTGACAGTGATCAAAAAGCATTATAGCAGATTTCTATCAAATACATTGCATTAAATTACATTACACTTAACAGATGCTTGCATCTAAATCAACTTACAACTGAGGAAAACAACCAGGCTACAGCAAACACAGGAAAGTATAGAGTAAGCGTAATGAAAAGGAGTCAAAAGTGTGCCTAGTTGTAGGTTAGATGGTTAGTCAGTTAGAATTGTTAGGGCAGGATACAGTTACAGGTACGGACACAGGATATGGTTAGTGAGTTTTGAGAGACACGGCAATATTTTTCAAGCCAGCTCTGTGTCAAAAGAAAAAGCAAACTGTAGTGAAGGATCAAGGCTAGGTGGCTGTTGCTAAAAGTATGTGTTATCTGGGAGAACAAAAGTGGAAAATCGAACCCCAGATGTCCAAGAGTGCCCAGAGGGAGCTGCTCTCCTGTCTGTGGCTTTTTCCTGTTTTCTCTCAGACCCGCCAGAGCCAGCGCACTTTAAGAGGGACAGCGCGTCGACCGTTGGACGGGCAGAAAAACACTCGGTAACACAACACTTGAAGACGGCAGGAAGAATCTGAAGAGGAAGCTGAATTGTGAAGTGTCAGTGATGGGTCTGTTTGGGTTTTGACTGTGAATACCCTCACCATTGTGTTGTGGAATGTTTTTGCAGGTTTTCTGCCCAGTAGGTAAAAAAGTGAAAGTGTGTTTTTTTGTTAGGAATATAGTTTGACACACACAAGGGAAAACTGTCATGTTTCTACTGTTGTTGGATTAAAATTCTAGACTCCTGCTGTATATGGTGTAAGACACTAACTAGTGCATAAGCATATATAGACACATTTTGGACACATTTATCAAAGAATAGACATGAAAAAGCATGGAATTCATCTACTTAGTACTAAAACCATAGTACAAGAATATATATTTCGACGATTTATTTCTGATTTACCACTCAAAGGTGGTTTGTTTTTAAATGCCATAGTTAATGAATCTTAAGCATTTTGATATGAACACAAGAAGCAAGAAGCAAGTAAATATGTCTGGTTCAATGGTGAAAAGAGATTTCTTTTGTCAAAGATCTTTGCTGGTATGTCCCAAGTGGAGAGCTCCCTCGAAACCAGATCACACTGTGACGAGTTTTATGGCTCTTAGTCGCCCTCCTTCCCACAACCACTACCACCACCACACCCATGTAAAAAAAGGTTTTAATTTACCAGGGATTGAAGCGCTCTTTAATCATCATATCCGATCAGAGAGTCCAGCCTACCTACCGCAACACACACAGTCTTGCCTCCATAAAATAAAGAAAGAATTGGTGTCTAAACCCCCCACCCCTCACCCCTCTTCCTCTTTGTCTCGGTCTCCCTCTATCCCTCTTTCCTTTCTTGTGCTTTGTCTTAAAGAAGATAGGCTGGAGCATGAAAATGACAATCTGTCTGTGGTTTAAATCCAGTCCCCCCAAGTACGCTCTAATCTCTTTATATGAAATGACACAGAAAAAAGGCTTGGAGGCCTTAGGCAAAGCTACGGCTCTCCCTCGGTGGCGGGCTTCTTCATGGTGAGCCGTGTGGCGTGTGGACATGGAAACAAACTGAGGAGAAAGAAATTAATTTTTCACACCCTTGCAACAATGGGCCGCATAAAGGCGAGTGAGTCAATTATCTGTTCACTCTTGTGGGACTTTCCAAAAAAAAAGTAGTTTATGCCCTTGAATTGACCAAGTATCGTCCTCGTAACCCTCAAAAAACTGTATTTACACTAAATGCAAGCGCAAATCCAAACTTTGTTTATGCTGTTGTATGTGTACAATATTTTAAACTAGGCGCAAGTTGTTTTCTTGTGTACTTTGGAGGCAGAAAATTGTCTCTCTGCTTGAATCTGGTGGTTAGACACTGTTTGTGAAAGCAGCAGTGCGCCTCTTTTTTTGATGATCCTTTTCTAGGCTGTTTCTTTTGTCCTGGTTAGAAGGTCAGAGTGGGCACGATGGGGCCTGTTGCCGGGTAGATTACTAGCTACCTGTCTACTGTTGCAACAGCCAGTTCTATATCTGTGACAATGGAAATTGCCATATGAACTCTTCTCATGTTACCACTAGCTTACAGTAAATTGTCCCAAATTTGAACACCATAACTGTATACAATAGCATAATTTATATGGTAATAATTTCTTTTTTGTTCAGTACTTGCACTTGTTTTCACACCTTGACAGGAGTCTTAATAAATATAAAAACTGTTATGTATGCTGAACTGTAATGGACTATGGACTACTGAACAACAGGAAGATAATAGTTAGGTCTTGTTTCGGCCCAAATTTACTCCAGTCACTCTGAGCGATATGTCAAAGTCAAACACATTAACATTAAAATTGATTAGCTTGAGCTCAGTATCTTGAGCTCAGGATACACAATTAATTACGACAGTGCGGTGTCCCTGTAGAGAAATGCAGGTTGACTGAAGGTCAGTGTCCATCTCCTTTGTGTGTGTGTGTGTGTGTGTAAGTGTGCGAGCGTGTGTGTCAGTGTGTGTGTAAGTGTACGAGAGTGTGTGCGAGAGAGTGTGTGTGTGTGTGTGTGTGTGTGTGTTGTGAGATGCATTTGCCTCTTCTCATTTTCAAACAGGGAGCAGTAGGCGCACCACTCCACCCTTGGTCTACTCAGTGGCAGGTAAGAATCCTTCTCACCAGCACTGAAACAACTGCACAGAGATAAACTCAATCTCTGTCACACCACCCCACCGATGCCGAAAACCACAAGTCCCATTCAGCCCCCTCGTCAGCTTTCTCCAGCCATGAATAGGCAAGTGTAAAGTGTGTGTGTGTGTGTAGCCGACATAGGGGCCTGCTACGGCAGGTTACATCCCTAAATTTTGTCGAAGGCACGACATAAAAATGATGCATTGCTCCGGCGCTTGGACGTGACCTTGTCAGACGCCAGCGCCTCCAGAGCGTTGATGAATAGAAGGAGCGGGGGATAAGGTAAAAAGAATTCAGGTGATGGAAGGACGACAGTGATGGAGGGGGCCCTGGCATGCCACGGCCAGCGTGACAGCTGTTTGCGGATTCCTCCGACGCAGGTGCCAGGGCGGACGGGAGAGGCGCGGGAGGCATGTGCCACACACACACACACACACACACGCACACACACACACACATGCACACATACACACACACACACAAGGAGGCTTCCAGATGAGGGGGGTGGTGGTGGTGGTGGTGAGGGGTCGCAGAGGGGTGTGGGTTAGAGATGGACTGACCGACTGACTGACCAAGGGCGCAAATGACCACACAAATGATGGGGTGTTTGTAGGTGAGTGAGTGTGTGTATGGGGGGAGGGGATTAGCACGGAGGACCGTGCAATGCCGGACAGGGGTCAACAACACCCTAGGTGTTGGCCTCGTGCTGTGGATGAGATCAGGGAGTTGGAGATCCCTTTTGGAAATATCACATTAATCCTCTTAAGCCCCTGCTATGCTAAAGAGCAATATTAGGGCTACTCTTGCCAAGAATAGTCACGCACCAGTGCTTATACAGTGGCAAACATAAACAAACATGTATTTAAAAAAAACAAAAAAAAACAAAAGACAAATAGCGACAAAGATCGTTGACTTACCGAGGTCAAAGTCTTTACCAGTGTAAAACTATAACTATCTCTGTGTTTGAACCTTTTAATTACCTCTTTTTCAACACTTCTCGGATGATTTATTCACTCTGTCCAGACATCTTAGCTGCAAATATATGACCCCCCTGTTTAAATATAGTCCTTTTCCTCCTTTGGGTTGACCTTGGCTTCCTCTGACACCTGCCAGAACTAATGAGTTAAAAGCCTTACTCTGGAAGTTTACATGTCCCTGTGAAAGCCCGGAATCCTTGTGGGGCGGACTGAAAATTCGCCCCCTTTGCGAGACATTCCGCAGCAGCACAGTCGAGTGCGCCGTGCGCCGGTGGTCCATTTGTGACAGCATAATTAGATGCTGCCACCCTAAGTCACAGTGGCAGCCGAAAAAGCAAGGACTCTCAGATAGAGAGAGAGAGGGAGAGAAAGAGAGACAGAGAGAGAGAGACAGAGAGAGAGAGAGACAGGGAGAGAGAGAGAGGGAGAGGGAGAGAGACAGAGATACAGAGAGAGAGGGAGGGAGAGAGAGAGAGAGACAGGGAGAGAGAGACAGGGAGAGAGAGAGAGACAGGGAGAGGGAGAGAGACAGGGAGACAGAGAGAGAGGGAGGGAGAGACAGAGACAGAGAGAGGGAGAGAGAGAGAGAGAGACAGGGAGACAGAGAGAGAGGGAGGGAGAGAGAGAGAGACAGAGAGAGAGACAGGGAGAGAGAGTGAGAGGGAGAGGGAGGGAGAGAGAGAGGGAGAGAGAGAGAGTCACATGGAAAAAGTGGCATAGCGTGGGCTGGAAATAAATCACGGCGCTTGGATAAACTATCAGCGGGTCTGGGAAGTTTATGAACTTTGAGGTGCATCGGGGCCATAAATCACCACAAAAGGGCTTCGGGAGTTGAGAGGAGATTCTTCCCTTCTCTTTGTTTCGCTCCCTCTACCTTCCCCCGTTCTCTCTCTCTCTCTCTCTCTCTCTCTCTCTCTCTCACACACACACACTCTTTATCTTTCTCTCAATCCCTCTCTATCGCTCACTCTCTCCTTCTCTCTTTCCAATTCACTCAATGTTATATGTCCTGTGCAGCTTTGACAGGAGATTTTAAAAATGATGTCAAAAGGTGGTAATTCACAGAATGAATGGACTTCAGGGATAAACTGGCCTCAAATTAGATGTGCCTCTGTGTGTCTCCGTGTGTGTGTGTGTGTGTGTGTGTGTGTGTGTGTGTGTGTGTGTGTGTGTGTGTGTGTGTGTGTGTGTGTGTGTGTGTGACTCCCCATGTGAGTATGTTTGTGTGTGTGTGTGTGTGTGTGTGTAGGTGTGTGTGTGTGTGTGTGACTGCCTGTGTGAGTGAGTTTGTGTGTATGTGTGTGTGTGTGTGTGTGTGTGTGTGTCTGTGTGTGTGTGTGTGACTCCCCATGTGAGTATGTTTGTGTGTGTGACTGCCTGTGTGAGCGTGTGTGTGTGTGTGACTGCCTGTGTGAGTGAGTTTGTGTGTGTGTGTGTGTGTGAGTAAGTGCCCCCCCCACCCAGATCTTGAGGCAGTAGGTAAAGCTGGGTCAGTTTTCACAAAAGATGGCCAGTGACCCCTCTGTCCTGCGGGATGATTTAGTGATGCTCCCCAGGGCGGGCTCCACATCGTCCGTAATTAGGCTCACCACTGGCCGTGCTGCTGAACGCCACGCCACACAACAGCGCACAGACGCCGGCTTGAGGGCCAACCTGCCGCTTTCTTAACCCTTTAAGAGACACCTCCTATTATAACTTTGTTGGTACCACAATGGCAATGACCAAGGTGTGATGTGTTACTAAAGACTCTCTGTAATGTCGTAGTAATGTTGTAGTTACGTTTTTTTTTTTTTTTGTCATTCAAAGTGAGTTGTTCCACAGGCAGTATGGTGACCGCTAAAGGGCCAGAGTACAAGTAAATAAGATCAATGCACGATGCTCTTTATCATGTTGAAACTCACAGAAACATGCTCACACATTGCAATCTATTGTATGTACAATACAGGAAGTTTTTTTTTTTTTCAAACATTGAAGTGTACTGACATGAAATGCTAAATGTGTATACATAGGAATATGGTACACAAACTCCCTCACAACCCCCTCACAGTCATAATTTCTTACAACTATTCCCCACATTAATGAATAATATGTGCGTCGTTGTGATGTTACTTTGATATTACATAACTGTTGCAAAATCAACATCCATTTATTATCTCTGTGTCTCACAATCAGTGTGTTTTAAAATCAATTAAATTAATCGAATAGTATGTGAGATTTGACCCTTGCACAGTTTTGCCAAAGTCATGTCTGCTGAAAATCCCACGACCTACATGTGTACTGAAGCAAGGCAGCCAGGCACAACTCGTTCTCTTGAAGTATTTGGAAGAGCCCAAACATCATGAGGTCATCTGTCATCCATGAAGGACATTGCTGTGGGTCACACAAAACAATGGCTGAAAACAAAGCGTGACAAAGCCCAGCATTTTTTTCAGTACAGTAACAAATCCGTATTTTACACCTGGGACCGACAGAGTTAACCATTTGTTTATTTATCACTGCTGGGATGTTAATGTGCCCCCCCCCCCGCTCTGAGCATTAATATGATTGTTTGGGTATTAGCATATCATACGATTTCTGAAGCACGAGGCCCTGATGTACATGTTTATTTAATACTGGCTTTGTGCTGTGACATCTGGCCAAGCCACATGCACGAAGCATCGGCCGTTTAAATATTCTAACATTATTTCTCAGATGTTATGCCAGTTTAGCACAACTTTGTTGTAAGGTCGCTTTACTGATGGCTTCTTTGAAGCAACGCTCGCGTGTAAAGCTACCGTACCTAGCGCTTGGTCACGGCGCACAGCCACAGGGGAAGGGACTACGGTTCAAGAGCCGCTCTTTAACTCCGCCACTTTATCATTCTACTTTCAGACAAAAGTAGTCGAACACACGTCGCCGCACATGCCAAGAGTCAGGTACACTGTCAAAGCCCGTAAGGCAAGTCGATGGGGTCAATGGTCGTTTTCTTTCTTTCTTTCTTTTTTTTTTTGCTTTGTTTTGTTTTGTTTTTTTTTTCTCCCTGTCCTCTTCGCGCCATGCAGCAGGAGAATGGAGGTCTGTAATTAAATATACCCCAACGTCCGAGTTCAAAGATCCCTGGCTCCTTGGTGAGGACGGTCCATCTGTCCAGGCTGCCCCTCCAATTCCCCCTCACTACCTCTAATTAGCCAAGGATGCCCGAGTCCTCGCACCAGCCTGCAAGGTTGCATCCGGCAAAAAGGGGAGAACGCGAAGAGGGGGCAGAGAGGCCCATCTGTCCTGCGCCCATGGCCCGTGCTCGAAAATCACAGATTAGCACACTTTTTCCGAGCGAACGCTGAGAATTCTTCGGTCCGTCTGCAGGGGCAGAGAAAGCCGAAGGACGAGGGCAGCTGTCTGGCCATTAGCGAGCGAGACACATGCCGATGTTGTGACACCCCGCATGTGGCACGTGGTGGCCCTTTCGACTCGGCGGTCGATGGAAGAGAGAATGAGAGACTTGAGATATCGACTGGAGGAAGAATGGAGGGGAAAAAAAATCACAGTGCTTAAAACTGAAGCCAAAAAGCATAATCTTTCTCTCCTTTCTCATATCTCTACCATCTCTAAGCACCCACCACACACACACACACACACACTCAGCAGTCACACTCACTCCTCAATCTCCATCCGGTTTCTCCTCTACGCTCATTCTCGCTGTGATTCCTTGTAACTGCTCCTTCTGTTTGCTGCAATATGCTGCCTCATTCCGACCAAGCGCTTGTGACTTTGCCACTGTAATTCTCTATAAGAAATAAGGGAAACATACAAACACAGGCCGATCTTACCCAGTCTCTGTCTCGCTCTTTCTGTGATTTACAGAGGAAATCTTTCACTGTGTTGGATACTGTATACTAAGGCCTTCCTCTCTTCATTTCCCTCAGTCGTAGAGCCTTCGCACTGCATGGCTGAGAGACCCAGTCATGTTAATGCACCAATTTATATGCTGTCTAACAAAACAACAACCCAAAACAATGGCCATAACCCTATCCTATTTTTCACGGCTCCAGTCTAGTGGCTGGATTTCCGAGAGCACACTCGGATTTTCTTTTCCTTTCTTCCACGAGGCAGGAACTGGTGTGGCAAAAGAAAAGGACAGTTACTTTACATCTGATAGTTGTTTGTGTGTGTGTGTGTATGTGTGTGTGTGTGTGTGTGTACGTGTGTGTGTGTGTGTGTGTGTGTGTGTATGTGTGTGCGTGTGTGTGTGTATGTGTGTGTACATGCATGTGTGTGTGCCTGTCTGGCTTTTATGTGCTATACAAACAATGTTGTCTCTTGAGATGCTGTTAACACCATGTAACGCTCGAGGCTGCTAAGGAAAAGAAGCAAAGCCTTGGCATGGTGTTAATGCAGACACTTTAGCAGCTTGTAAGAATGGCATGTCGCATCCAAGTGGGTCTGCTCTCAGCAATTTACTTTCAGCTGCAACGTGTATCAACACATTCTATCACCACAACCTAAAAAAGTGAATTTAAGAGTAAAGAAAATGGCTATTTCTTAAGTTTGAAAAGAATTGGCCAAATCAGTAATTTTTCCGTCTCAAAGAACCAGAGGCAATACAACTGTACTGTAGTCAGAGGTCTCAGATAAACTCCCAGATCAACAACCCTTTAGCAGGGGTCATGAATTGTTGAAGATGAATGTTAGATGTGTGTGTATGTGTGCATGTGTGTGTGTAGTGGTGGTGGTGGTGTGTGAGGGCCTGAGAGGACGCAAAAATAGGATGCCGTAAAGGTCTTAATTTAGAACAGAATTAGAAAACATTACGAGGAGGCTTGAGCCCAAGGAAAATGTACCTCATGCCAGTCGAATGCGAGGCATGGCACAGTCTATTCTCTGCGTGGATCATGGAGACAATGGGAGAAAAGGTTGCCCATCATCCCCCACTCACCCACCCACCCACCCCACCACCGCGCCCACCAACCCCTCACGCCTTCAGTCAGTGCCACATTTAGTACATGATTCCACTTCGCGGAGAAGCGCAGTGGGAAAGTGCCAGAAATGCCAGAGGACGACACCCAAGGACTTCGAGAGAGAGAGAGAGACAGAGAGAGAAGAGAGAGAGAGAGAGAGTAAGAAGAGAAGAGAGAGAGAGAAGAGAGAGAGAGAGAGAGAGAGAGAGAGAGAGAGAGAGAGAGAGAGAGAGAGAGAGAAGCGAGGAGAGAGAGGAGAGAGAGAGGAGAGAGAGAGAGAGAGAGAGAGCGTGCAGGAGAGCAGGAAGGTGACGAGTCTTGGCTCACACTTCGTCGAGTGTCATCATGTTTGTGCTTGTGATTTTCTGAAGACGTTCTTGGGCAACAACACATGTTGGGGAGATTTCACTCCCCTTATCTTTGGTGCATGTCAAAACATACACACGTGTGCACACACAAGCAGCTTTGAGCAGGATTTGAACATGCTTGACCCCCCATTTACACAGACACAAACATACACACTTGCACTCTCTCTCTGTCTCTCGCATGCAGACACACACATACACCCCCCACCCACCCACACACACACACACACACACACACAAACACGCAAACAGAGACGAAACACTTTGGCGACAGCCCTGGGAGATAAACAGGAATCCGGTGGGTAAAATTTACATATATGCTAAGCACTTGAGTACCAAATTCAATGTGCTAATACTGAGGCGATGAGATAAAGCAGAGGTGGAACTGACACGGGAGGCCGCGCCAGTCAAAGTCAAACGCGCGCTCTCGCCCGTCCTCACTCCCTCTCTCTCTTTCTCTCTCTCTCTTTCCTCTCTCTCCTCTCACTTTCTCCCTCTTCCCTCTCTCCTCACTCCCTCTCCCTCTCCTCACTTTCCTCTCTCTCCTCTCTCTCTTCCTCTCTCTCTCTCTCTTTCCTCTCTCCCTCTCACTTTCTCCCTCTTCCTCTCTCCTCTCTCTCCCTCACTCTCTCTGTTCCTCTCTCCCTCTCTCACTCAGTCTAACATCACTATGTATAGTGTCTTGAACATGTCTTGTGCAGGAGGTCACTGTAAGGGGATATGCTCTGGACAACTATGATGGAAAATTTGTGAGCATGTTTTGATAAGGTGTTTTTTTTTTGTGTGTGTGTGTGTGTGTGTCTGGGAGTGTGCATATGTCTGTGTACGTGTGTCTGTGTGTATCAAGTTTCTACATTTTTGTTTGCTTGCATATATCAGTCCAACACCATGAACAACATGTTCGTTTTATATGTTTTTGGGTAACGTACAGTCTATTAAAAAAATTAAGCTTTTAAAAAATGACTCTTCCCAAAAAGAATGTAGACAGTAATTGTATTATCTCGTCTCTGTGGGTTATCTTAACCGTCTTAAAATGATCACCATGCAATTACAACACTTTAAATGTCATTTTATTCACCCCAAAACCCAAACGTTGACTATAATCACAGCCTCGCTCTTTGTGAGGCTCTCTGGTCTTTTTTGTCCCCGTTTCATTGTCTGGCCTTGTTCTAATACTCCGGCTCCGAAGATGATCCCCGAGCTGCCGCAAAGCATGTTGATGCGGAAGTGTCTCAGGCTGGGGCCCAGAGCAACGACACGAGCGAAGACAAAAGCCTAAAGCCTCTCCGCTGTGAGCGAGTGCTGGGAACTGATAGACACCAACAGAGTGCTGTTTTCCTTAAGCTTTTCGCATTGTGTATTAATTTCAGCCGCCGGGGGAAGAGAGTTTGTGTGTGTGTGTGTGTGTGGGGGGGGGGGGTTGTTTGTAATTAAGGGGGTGCAATTTGTTTTTTTTTTGCCTCCCAAATGCATAGAAGTGAAGTTGAGACAGGCAGCAGGGGTGATGAAATGATAGCAACGAGCAAACGACGTGTGTTGGAGGGTGTTGGAGATTCCTCTCGCGGTTCACTTTCTGTGGCAAGTCCAGGGCATTGTCCGGTCTTTGGGCTTTCTTCATGCAGATTAGAGCGCAGACAAACCCCAGAAGCCACAAAAATGGGCAAAAACAGGGAAAAGATGAAAGGAGAGAGAGTAAAAGAGAGAGCGAGAGGGGGGGGGGGGGGAGCCATGAAAAACAACAGCAGAGATTTGTCGCTGTGCTAAGTGGGCGATGTCCACATAGCACGCAAGGCCTGCTGTTCCGTCGCAGTAGGGCCTCCGAAGAGTTTTGCTGGCGCAAGCTGAAGGTGGTTGGGATGACACACACACACACACACACACACACACACACACAAATGCACATACACACAGGGCCTCCTACAGTATCCCATGCTCTTCTCCTCGCTAATTAATTTCTCGCTGTGCCCTCACGTGAAATGGCGTCTGTGTGTGTGTGTGTGTGTGGGGGGGGGGGGGCTGCTGGGGCTATCTGCTGCTTGCTTCCTCTGCTCCTCTAATCCGCAGACAAAAACAAGCACACACATGTATACATTCAGACAGACAGACACACACACACACACACACACACACACACATCACAAAGACAGACAGACAGACAGACAGAGCAGGAGGGATGGGTTATTGGCTGCGAGTATGGCCTTGTCTGCTACTGTATGTTTCTGCTCACTCTTGCTTGTCAATGTCAGTGGAAGCAGCCTCTTTCACACCAGGCACAGGGTTGGGATGTGATGTGATGTCCTCGCTGGACACCAAATGTGACATTATCCTTTTGGAAGCCATGCCACTCCACCACCCAGCCCCCCACCCCCTTTTGCATATACAAACAGTCCAAAGACTACAGTATTCCAGTCCCTCTCCTTTTCAGTTTGTTTCTGGATTGTTTACAAAAAATATGTTTTTTTACCCAGACAGGAGAAAAATCTGTTTTGTCTATGAGAGACCACTGTTGTCCCACTCCACCACCTAACCCTCACCCCTTTGCACAAACAGCCTAAAGACTACAGCATTCCATTTCAGTTCATTTTTTAGTTTAGTTCCTGGATTTATTTTTACTCTGTTGGTACCTGGACTAATCTGGACTAATTTACTCTGTCGTTACCTGGACAGAATAATCTGTGTTGTCTCTGAGAGACTACTCTTGTCCCACTACTCGTAGAGTAAGGCTTGTCAACAGTGAAGACAGGCAGCCAACTGGCCACCTCTGTGCTATCAGGGACCGTCTATCTTTCCGTTCCTCTTACTCCCGTATAAGGAGAACTGAAAAGGCCGCCAGCGATGAGGTGGTGGCGTAATATTTGCTTAGGAAGAGGTTGTCTTCCCGTCAGGGACAGGGGATTGTGAAAAGCTGGGGGTGGGGGAAACCTGGCTGTGGACGACTTATCAGGAGGATATCAAAGTTCAGTTCCTCTGTTGTCAATAAGAAAATCTTCGCTGCAGGTGCAAAGGCTATTTTCATTTACCTAAAGCCAGCATTACATAGTACCTAGTAATTACATAGTAGCCTTGCTACTATAAGATATTATGGCCCACATTATAAAAAATATGCTTGTTTTTATGACCGAAGGTGTAAATGTTTGTCAGCTCACTACTAAACTAGTAGGGAAACAGTACGGGTGTTGAATTATTTGGTTATATTTAAAGTTATCTCATTACGACCCAAAACAGTCGATAATTGATCCCATAAAAATGACAATAGAGATGCCATTTAACAACTGTCAGTTTGATTACCACTTAAACGTGACAGCAATGTGAGGTCAGTTCACTTGTCACAACATAACACACTCCTCTTCAGGTGATTGACAGATGGTTCGGAGCCGGGGATGCCATCTACCCAGCTGCAGTCCAGCTGCCGATGCGACTCTGGCACTAATGCTCGCCTCGCCTCGCCTCGCCTCGCCTGGCGCCCACACGGTGCCCGCTGCCTTCCTCCAAGGGCACGGCACCCAGGGTGCAGATGTGCCTTTTCTTCTTCATTACCCATCAGCAGTTGAGCGCAGTCCTGATTTGGCTGGTCACAGCGGTCATGATTTCATATGGTCTTTTTTAATGTGCGTGTGTGTGTGTGTGTCTGTGTGTGTGTACTGTATGTGTGCCTGTCTTTTTCTGTTTGTGCAAATATAATCTTGTGTCTTTGACACTGTGTGTGCGTGTGTGTGTGTGTGTGGGTGTGTGTGTGCATGGGTGTGCATGGGTGTGCATTTGTGTGTGTGTGCATGGGTGTGTGTGTCCGCACACGTCTTTTTCTGTTTGTGCAAATATAATCTTGTGTCTTTGACACTGTGTGTGTGTGTGTGTGTGTGTGCATGTCTGTGTGCATGTCTTTGTGTCATCCTGCATATGGGCGTGTGTGCGTACATTTTTACGTCGTCTCCCTCTGTGTTGTTCCTGGAAGCCTTCCAAACGCCGCTCCGCTTCGCCACTCTGCGCGCCGCTCGCTGACCAAACAAGCAGAAGAAGAAAACGTCAAGTGTTTTTCTGCTCGGGTGACCCCAACCTTTGCTTTACCCCTCCCTCCCTCCCTTGCCCCCACCCCCCACCCCCACCCCCACCCCCCCTTCTGTCCACCTTGTGCAAGCTGGTGCCGATGCCCCAAGTCGATCGGCTCTATCGGACTCCCCCGTCACTGGTGTTTGCTCGCCACGTTGGACTTTACAGCCCCTGTCTCCGTGCCAGGCCAATGAGCTCGCAGCGCCACAGATGACAGTGTGGCTCCTTCGCCGCAGCGAACCATAATAAAAAAAAAAGGCCACAGAGGTTAATGCACTCAAGTAAGGATAAACAACCAGATGCTGGGTCTCTAATATTTAATACACAGCAGTCTGTGCCCAACTGGAGACCGAGCTGGGACTGGGTGGGGGGGGGTTGGGAAGCTTAAGGCAGTCAAATCTGCTTTGTACATTTTCGTGGCGGTTTGCGAAGCGTGTCTTACAAGCCTTGGACTGACAATGCGGTCAGTGACGTGGCCCTCCTCCCATTGACCGGGCAATAAGCACGGATCAGTGTGAGCTGCTAAGAGGCATCCTGGTCGCGCTGTCATGCTAACAGTGACAGGGCCGCGTTGTCAACACGTCAAACACAAACACAAACACGGACGGACGGATCCTTAACATGGTGCCAATGCGCCGCTGCCCTGGACATAAAACTGATCGCACAGTTTTGTTTTGAATGAGATAAAACACCTGTATCTTACAATTACATGATGACTATGAGAAATCTCAAAGCTTGATTTTTGTTTTGTTTTGTGAATACAAATATAAGTGGTGGGATTGAATGGGGGCGGAGGGGGGGTGGGTGTGTTCTCATAGAAATCACG
>CM050205.1:11092500-11110000 GCA_027475355.1 Coilia nasus
GTGTGTGTGTGTGTGTGTGTGTGTGTGTGTGGGTGTGTGTGTGTGGAGGTCAGTGTTGTGGGTGGTGGGATGACATGGGATGGGATGGGGTGGGGCAGTGTATGTTCCCTCCTGGGAAATGTACATCTGGTCTCCAGCCACGAGTGCCCTTACGAGCCTGTAAGTGCCCTTACGAGCCTGTAAGTGCCCTTACGAGCCTGTAAGATGGGATCTGCTAGCAGTGACACGGTGTTCCTCCCTGAAGGCTTCTGGTAGTGATTAGAGACGCACTACATATGTTAAAGATGTACTACAAGCTGGCAAAAGAGGATTTCCCTGAAGTGAAGTGCATATATTAAATGCTTCTTCTTCCCTGTCTATACTACATATAATATCAAAAGACAAACACATAACTAAGCAGCAATAACAAAAATTGTATATATGTCACTTCTGTCTGTACAAATTTATTGAAGAACACTGTGACGATTCATTTCTATCTAAGACGGTTTAGCTGCTCATTTTGTCCACAAAAAAACAAGTGGACTGGTCTTGACCATATTCTATGACTGAGTTGAGCCGAGACAGGAAACGTGCCAGCGAAGGGTTAAAAGTACAGCACAGTCCCTCGGTCAGCCTCTGTCACACTGTGTTGTGTTGTTTGTCGGTGGGCTGGTGAACAGACTCTTCAAGTCATTCTTCCCAGAGCCAAGGCGCTGAGTGATGTTACGGCAGAGGGAAGTCCACCCCAATGTCCCGGACTTATTTATCCAGGATATCCCAAACTGACTGCCGCTGTCCCCCCCTCCGAAGACTTACTGCGTCCGTGTCACCAACCCCACTCCCGTCCGCTCAACCGTCAACAAGGGTGACACAGAGAGGGTGACACGGAGGTAAAGGAGCATGCCAAGGACACTTGTGTGTGTGTGTGTGTGTGTTATGTGTATGTGCTTGTGTGAGTGTGTATGTGTGTGTCGATGTATGTGTGTCTGTGTTGTGTTTGAAAACACATGCACATCTGTGATCCTCCCTGGGTGAGGCCTTAAATTCAACAGAGAAGAATAATAAAACAGTGGAGCCAGGCCTGCTAATCTAACCTGATCTCATTACTTGGAAAAAAAAACAAAAATATTACCTAAGTGGAGAAGGCAAAATAAGACAATTTGAAAACAGGATTTATTTGCTATTTGATTTGATGCTGGCTGTCACCCTCTGACTAACCTTTCTTGTCAGAACCGTGGAGAAGCTGTTGGCAGCAGTTTGATTTTGTGTTGTTTTTTCGAGGCGGCAAGTGACTCTATATTTGTGCGAGCCGCTCACATGACTCCCTTTTTGATGTTTCCTGTCGCAGTAACATCAAACAATCGGCGAGTGAAATCTCAACAGGCAGTGGTTCAGCTTGGAGAGCTTTTTTCTCTCTCTCTCTCTCTCTCTCGCTCTTTCTTTGCTTTTCTGGGGCGTTCGACTGCTAAACATGTTTAAAGAAAGCACAACAATGACTTATCCCTGGAGACGTTTTAAGGCTAAATGAGGTCAAAAACAGGCCTTTTTTTGTTGCTGTCGAGAGCAGACAATGTCGTTATCTGTCACAATATGTGACGCACCCCTTTTTTTCCACTTTGCATGTTTGCTCCTGAAAAACTTTTTTTTCCCTTTCCCTTTCCATACATTACCACAGATCTCCTCAACAGCCTGCTAATGTTTGCAGTCAAATAAAGGAACATGGATTGTGTGTGTGTGTGTGTGTGTGCACGCGCGCTGGCTGTCGCCACCATTACCAGCGAGTGAGTAACCTTGCCAAAGGGTCTTTTCCCCTCTCCACAAAAGCTGGCTCTCTATCCCCTCTCTCTCTCTCTCTCTCTCCCTCTATCTTTGTATATTGAGCGAGTTAAATCAATGGCAAAAATGTTGGCACTTTTCACAGGACAGTGACCAGGAAGCGGGCAGCATCCTAGGCCTCTGTGATTGACACTTGAAACGTGTCGGAGGACAGAGCCAGCGGCGCAGCTCCACGCTTGAAGTCTCTGCTGGGGATAACAACTGGTGACATCTGCAGAAGGGGCCGACAAAAGGCAGTTGAAAGCTATGTTTGTTGCCTTCCCTCTCAGATCTTGCAGCTTTTCATGGAGCTCCTTCGCCGCTTTAATATTGTGATTCGGCACCTGGCTCTTTTGAACCTTGCTTTAAACTTCAAACGAGGGAGGTGGTATTAACAAACATGAAATAGGTGTGGAGGATGGGGGGGGGTTGGTGGGAGGAGGGAGAGGACCGAGGTGGCGTGGGGTGGGGATGCTCTGGCCAGGAGGGTTGGAGGATCACATTGGGGGGGTAGGTGGTAGTGGTGGGTTTGGAGGGGTGAGGAGGGAATGTAATATGGAGTAGAGGGGAGGGGTGTTGGGGATGGCAGTTTTGATTTTACCATCATCATCATCTTATCACACATTCCCTCCCCTCCTCTCCCCCCCCCCCCCCCCCCCCCTCATTCTCTGTCCCCCCAGCTGGCACTTTCCTGTCATCTTTGGAAGCATTACCATTTCTCTAAAATCTAAAAGACCCCTGCACATAATGAGAGCTTTGAATATGGGCTGGCCCACTAATGCACATACAGTTTAAGGGATAATGGGAGCAAAGACGGAGAGGGATCCGGTGCCAAAAACAAAATAAAGCTCTGGTGCATTTGTAAAAATGACCTTATTATTTATTTATTTATTTAATTTGTTTTTGAGCAGGGCCCCTGCAAATCCTGTAAAATGACACGCGCCGGGCATTCGTTCGTGTTTTGCATGCAGGGTGACACGCACAGGGTCTGGTCTGCAAAAGGGGGGCCGGCGTGGAGGGTGACTGGTCGCACAGACAAAGTGTGTCGCCCCATTAGCTTACCATGCACGGCGCCGTGACCCCTGAACTCACGCCTGTCTGTCTACCCACCTATTACACGCTAGCATGCTGAGCTCAACACCGTGATGAGTGCAAAGAGAAATGCCGTCGTCGCTGTTTCTGTTCTTATGTTAATGCGCAGGACCGCAGTCTATGGTTAGGCTGTGTGTGTGTGTGTGTGTGTGTTTGTGTGTGTGTGTGTGTGTATACAGGCCGATTCTGCACAACTTAAAATATGACAGTGATTAAGATCAAACAGTCGCAAACTAATGGTGTGATTCCATGCTGTTGTTGGCTTAGAAGTTTGCTTTTGTTGGAAAAAAAAGACAGAAATAACTTTTTGCAAGCGCACAGATTTGACCTTCCAAAATATCTTAATAATATCTATAATTAGAGAAGAGAAACGGTACGAGGAGAGGAAATGCGAACAAGTCTTTTTTATCCGGGAGAAAGATAAAAGCAAATCAGCAAACGTAACCAGAGGCGACTTCCAGTGAAGAGCTGGAGTACTAGCAACCCCCCACCCCCTGTCCCCCAAACACACACACACACACACACACACACACACACACACACACACACACACTGCACCCTACCCCCACCCCAGTGATTGGCAGCCCTGATCCTATGCCAGACACTTTTTTTCTGGCATAATGCTAAACTGTGTGCAACAGAGTGAGGTGAGAGAGATCACAGCTTGGAATATCTGAGCTAATTGTCTGAATAAAGTTTTTTAGGAAATTAAAAAAAAAACTATCATCACAAAAATTGGAAACGCAGAGAGAGAGATGATAGTAGGGGTGACAGGGGAGCTTTAGGCAAACTTTATCCACAGCCTCAACAGTTTTTAAAAATAAAAGTATAAATTATAACACACCAAGTGTTCTAAACTAACAAAAGGTTTTAGCATGATGTTATATTCTGTATGCATTTATTATATATACATGTTTTTTTCACTTCACATCAGTAACTCAGTAAAGATCAAATAAACAGCCAAATTACCCAAAGTTGAACCAATCAAATTCTTACGATTACTCTTATTCTGTGTATAAGGTAGAAAGGGCAAAGGACTAAGGTTAAAGTATTACTGCTTCACTTTCAGAGAATGTGGCAGTGTGAGTATGGTAGTTTCCAGGAATATAGTAAGTTCTTTCTTTAAATAAAAATAAAAATGACAAATCGCAAGCTTAATGAGCATTGGTATAAGAAAGATAACAATTACAACATTGCCTGGGCCTGCACTATGAGGATATTATACAGCACAGATGAGGGATATTCTGATATTTATGACTTGTTTTGTTTGTAATTGTGATATAGTCAGCTCTCATCATCTTTCTCGCATTACCAACTGTTTCACTGATTAGAGTTTAATGTCTCTGGGCTGCCCGTAATGAACGAGGCACAACAGAAACCTGTCTTCCTCCAACGTCACAGCACAGCCTTCAGCCAAGCTCACAATTTATGGCATGAAACAAAAACTTTATTTTGGTCAAATTTATTGATGTGTTTGGAGGAGAAGGAGGGGCGGAGGGGTTGTTTGGATGTCCACTTTCTTTCTCTGTCCCTCTCTCCCGACACCTTTGCTTTCCAAACCTGCCATCGCCATTGTGCCCTAAGCTTGGGGGTGGTGGTGGTGGTGGTGGTGTGTGTGTGTGTGTGTGTGTGTGTGTGTGACTGTGTGATGGGGGGGGGGGGGGCTGGTCTGCAAAGGGCTGTTGTAACATTGAGTCAAGGACACCTAATGGATGCTAACGCACAAACAAGAGAGCTTGGAGCACGCCAGCCAGCCAGCCAGCTCGCGCAGACCTGACCTGGGGCGGAAACATCAAAATGCAGGTTGGAGATTTGACATTCCTGCAGGCTCTGTGTGCCTCGCCAGTGATTCAAACAAAAAAAGGGGGAAAATGGGGGGAGGAAGAGAAGGAACAAAAAAAAAAAAAAAGTCAATATTCTCCCTCTGTTTCTAAACTCCCTCTATCTGATGAACTCTGGTAATGTAGATCTGATTGAACTGTGACAAAAGAAGTGCTCAAAAAGACAGCTCTAAATGCTTTTTTCCACTATCTGTACGTTTGTATGTGTATGTGTGTGTGTGTCTGTGTGTGTGTGTCTGCGTGTGTGTGCATATGTGTATGTGTGTGTGTGTGCGCGCGCGTGTGTGTGTGTGTGTGTGCATGTGTGTGTGTGTACGTGTGTCCGTGTGTTGGTGGGAGCTGTGTGTGCATATGTGTGTGTTTGGGAGAGGGCGAGAGCAAGGGAGAGAAAGAGAAAGAGGGGCCTCTGTGATAATAATGAAGGCAGTCGGAAAGATTATCACAGTCGGCCGCTCGCTAACTTCAAGGTTAAAGGAGCACAGCAACTGTGGCTTTATGTTTACAAAGGGAACGCTAATGACAAATTAATTACCAGAGAGGCTCCACTTCCACCAGATCCTTCCCCCACATTCCATGATCATGTGAAACACAAGACAACAAGACGCAATATAATTTTAATCTTAGGAGGACTAAAACTCTTACTTGGTGATTAAAAAAATTACTATTTTAGTTGTAGTCATTTAAATAATGTCTTTGTGTGGTCCAGACACTAGAGGCAGAGATTTCAGAATGTGTGGAGCTGAAGGCATGTCCTTGGCATTGCTTTGGGGACAGAGACATGAAAAAAACACTACGCACACACTGAATTTGTGTGTGTTGCGGCAGCAAACACATTTACTTTAAGGAAGATGAAGCACAGTACCTCTGCATGCAGCAACTGTGTTTTTGTGTGTGTGTGTACGTGTGTGTGTGTGTGTGTGCATGCTTGCGTGCATGTGTGCATGTGTGTGCGTGCGTGCACATGTGCATGTGTGTGGCCTAGCTAATTGAGCCCAGTTTTCATGTTCACCGAATAAGAAACTTTTATTTTACGCTTTTTAAAAATGGAATCGGCATTGAAGATGAAAGATGGAGCAGACAAGAGGGGGCAAATCACTCACATATTGATATTAGACCGTCCTGGTAATTAAAAAAGCAATGAACTTTGACTAATATCATCGAGCTTTGAGAAGGCAGTCCTTACTGTTCCGTGGTTCACTTGTCTGTTGACTTTTAGTGTCATATGTCACAATCTATCGAGCACGGACACACACAATGTTGACATTTAATGGTGCATTTTAAACAGCGGGGAGGTTGACATTTTCAGAAATATGCTTTATCAGTGTTGGCATAGCCATCGCGTACGTCATCAATTAGTGCACGTTTCCACTAATGGCATTGTTACGAACTGTAGTCATAAAAAATGTATCAAAGTACTCCTGACCATCAGGTCACATCGGACTGCCACCAAATGTCAACTTTTTAAAATTCTAGCACAATTAAAATATCCCATAAATAATTTGTCATTAATAATGTTTGATATCTCTTAGCCAAACGGTAGCTTAGTAAATATATGTAGCAAACCTCAAATGCCACAAAAAACAACAACTTTCACTTAGACAAGTTTATCTCGCTTATTTTTTAGTTGTAAGTATGCAAACAGTTCCTGCTGTGTGCATGCTGTGCTCTTACGAGAGCTCCACCACCCAAGGCACTTGTCAGAATGCTTGTTCTTGCAGCGTTCTGAAGACTGAAGTTCCACTGGTGAGACGGTGTTCCCTGCAGCCTACCCCATCCTCAGTGGCCGACTGTAAGCCCTGTGTTAAGGTAACGCAAGTCCGCTTGAATCATCTGGCAGGCTCCATGAGCAGGCCTCCTGCCATCTAGCCCAGAGACACAGGTAACTTTCATCTACCTTTGCCCTGAGGTAGGCTGAGCTGCACACTCGTTTCAGTAAGCTTTTTCACTGCCTGCTCTTTTTTTTCCTTGGAATGAGTAGCATTTTGGATAACATGACTGTCACAGTTAAGTATGGAGTCTCTGAAGAAATTATTAAGAACTCCTTAGACCCTGGACTTAGGGAGCTGGGATGGTGACAGAATTGGCCAATTAAAGATAAAATGGGGATTACATTTTTTTCAGTCCTTTTTAAAATGGAAATCACTTTTCAAGTAGTAGGTTTATATGTCAGTTGTCTGTGCATGAACTTATGTGATATCATTATCGTCATATTCTTCTACTGAAGCTAACCAATACTAGATAAAATAATAAATACAAAATATTTAATAGTAAACAAACTGAAACTGCATGTCCCTATTAAAACAAGGGTGAGACCCCTGCTACAAGGTCTAAGTTAAAAAGGTTTAGCAAGGCAAGGCAAGGCAAGGCAAGTTTATTTGTATAGCGCATTTCATACACAACATACACAAAAATAAAAGCAAAGGACAATATATAAAGGCATAAAAAACACACAAAATAAAAATTATTTAGTAAAAATCATTAACAGAAAGCATCTGAAAACAGTTTGGTCTTAAGTCTAGACTTGAAACTGCCAACAGCAGGAGCATTTTTAATGTCTTCTGGAAGTCGGTTCCAGAGCTTTACAGCATAGCAGCTGAAAGCTGCTTCACCACATTTTGTTCTAACAGCAGGTTCTACCAACAAATTTTTATGAAGTGATCTCAGAGACCTAGTTGGTGCGTATAACTGAAACATATCCAATAGGTAATTGGGTCCCATCCCATTTAATGATTTAAACACAAGAAGCAATGCCTTAAAGTCAATTCTATAACTTACTGGGAGCCAGTGCAGGGACCTTAAAACTGGAGTAATGTGGTCAGATCTTTTTGTTCTTGTAAGAACCCTTGCTGCTGCATTTTGGATCAGTTGAAGCTGTTTGATGGTCTTTTTAGGAAGGCCTGTGAAAAGGCCATTACACTAATCAACCCTACTGGAAATAAAGGCATGTACAAGTTTTTCTAGATCTTGTTTTGACATAAGACCTCTGAGTTTAGCAATGTTTTTTAGGTGATAGAATGCAGATTTAGTGATTGCTTTCATGTGACTGTTGAATGTTAGTTCACTGTCAATAAAGACACCAAGATTTTTAACAGTATCTTTTGCTTTAAGCCCCTTAGTCTCAAGAGCAGTGGTGATCCTACGTCTGTCTTCCTTTTTCCCAAATATAATTACTTCAGTTTTATCTGTGTTCAGCTGAAGAAAATTGTGTGACATCCAGTTGTTGATTTGATCAATACACCCACAGAGAGACTCAAGAGGGGTATAGTCATTGGGTGACAGAGCTAAGTAAACTTGGGTGTCGTCAGCATAACTGTGGTAATTGACTGAGTTGTTTTTGATGATTTGCCCAAGCGGAAGCATATAAAGGTTGAATAGTAATGGTCCAAGGATTGACCCCTGTGGGACACCACGGGTCAAGGACATAGATGCTGAGGTACAGTTTCCAATAGCAACAAAAAAGCTCCTTTGTTGTAAGTATGATTTTAACCAACTGTACCAATAACCAATTTTAATAACTGTACCAGTGAATCCAACCCAATGTTCCAGTCGATGTAGTAATATGCAGTAATCAAAGGCTGCACTAAGGTCCAGTAACACCAAGACTGATGTGTTGCCAACATCAGAATTAAGACGTATATCATTTATGACCTTAATAAGAGCTGTTTCAGTGCTATGATTGGCACGGAAACCTGACTGAAACTTATCAAAACAGCTATTTGAAGTAAGAAAGGCAGTTAATTAATTAAAAACAATTTTTTCGATTATTTTTTCAATAAATGGTAAATTGGATATGGGCCTGTAGATATTAAGCACTGAACTATCAAGGTTATTCTTTTTCAGTAAGGGTTTTACAACTGCATTTTTTAAAGAGGAAGGAAATATGCCAGTCTGTAGTGATGTATTTATAATCTGAAGTACATCGGCTGATATAAGATGAAGAACAGATTTGAAAAAAATTGTGGGCAAAATATCCAGTTCAGATGTGGAAGAACTGAGATTTTGTACGTTTTTTTCAAGGGTTTCATAGTCAACTAAGTCAAATGTTGGCATTAGGTTGAGGTCCCCTCTCTCTACAGCCAGTGGTTCCAGATTTTGAGCTATTTGCAATTGGGAAGCTATATTCAGTCGTATTTTATCAATTTTTCCTTTGAAAAAAGATGCAAAGTCATTGCATTTATTAACCGAGGAAAGCTCAGGACTTAGCACTTACTGTTAGTATTTGATTGAATGAGAAATGTGAAGTTCCGCAACCTTTTTTTTGTAGAACTAACCTTGAAAGTCTAATCTTTAAAGGCACCACAATAGCGATGGCAGTAGATGTTTTTTATTCCTTGAGATGTAGTCTTACAAGTGTCTAAAGGGACGCTTTAAATACCTGTGAAACAGTTTGCTTTGTTTCATAACCTTGAGAAGCATTTCTCTGCAAATTCAGTTTTTTTTCCATAAGACTAATTCAGATTGCTTTGGAGTTTTGTCCGGGTGGTATGTGAAAGAGCCCAAAAGGCTCTTAGAAAAGAAGACCAGAATTTTGTACTTTTATTTTCCTTCTATTTGTTCCTGATAATACATGTTTAAACATACAATACTTTAAAGTACATCTTTTCTCCCAGTAACTTTTGTAAGTTGTGTTAATACATGAATAATTGCTTAATTTTATATTTTTTTCATTTTAATAGCTTATCTTTTCTTTAGAGTTTAATCTGTCACTTTCTGACATACATTGTTTTGCAGATACAATTATACCATGGTTGATGATGCTTACAGGTGCATCTTGGTGCCATTCTGCTACGCACGCCGGTCAAAGGGTCAGGACCGATGGCGGCCCCTTTCCTTGTCTGCTAAATATTTCACAGCGAGTGAATCCCATCTTTCAGAGCGCCGGGACGTGGTGACTGAGGGCTTCTTCGGGGCGAGGCCAGGAGCTGACGGACGCGCACAAAACGCGCCGGCCGCCACAAAAGCCATTGAAGTTTAGCGGCGGACGAGGCGGCCCTCTGCGGGGCCTTTGTGCCGTGCCAGAGGTATCAAAGGAGATAAAGCTGCAGACTGACAGAGGGCCTGCGCGGACAATGACGCGGGACATTGTTCACTTAATCATTGTGGAAACGATGAGAAAGTGAGAGAGGGAGCAGGGTGTCACGCAGCGGACCGGGGGAGGGTGACAAGGGTGGAGGGGGTGGGGGGTTAGAGAGGGAGGGAGGGGGACCTCACAACCATCGCCGGGACCCAAGGACCGTACAGTAACACGACGCAAGATTGCGAATAAAGATAATATGCGCTTTCAGCTCGGCGGCCATTGTGCTGAAACATATCCGGTCCCTCGCCCACTCAAAGAAGGTGTCAAAAAGCAAGACAAAAGGGGAAGGAGTGCAGGGGGAGAAACAGTAGCTTCTTGTCATAATAACGCTCTGTAACCCGAACTCCTTCGAAGACTTCTTCTTTCATCCGAGCCTCTAGGCTTTCTCTCCCGCTCCAGGTGAAGCCTGGGATCTCCAGGTCATGAACTGCGGGGGGATGAACCTTGGGCGCTGGGCGGACAGGAGGAGATTTAACCCACTGACCCGTGCCTGCTGAGGGCTTGTCACACACACAGACTTCAGAGAGTCCAGGGAGCTCAGGTGCCAGTACTCACACAGGCTCACTTGTTGAATACAAACACTAAACTTTCACACATACTGAGTAGGTCTCATATGCCCGATCATACTCAAACTGAAATCACTCTTTAAAGGTTTAAGTCATTTCAGTACAAACACTAATTTTTTTATACATAAGTCATAAGTCTTACCAAGTTGCACACTGCAACATGCAACATTCCAGATAGTCCCTATGCTAATTTTACATTCCCTGAAATGTCTAAACTGGTTAAATACACACATAGTCACTCCATCAAAGAAGTAAATGGCATTTACAAAGAAGTATACTACTGTATTACAAAACTCCTTGTCAGTGGTTTACCCATGACAAACTGGACTGTTTTGCATAAGCAAGTCATATGTCATGGCACACATGACTGACCCACATATGCAAAACAATAAAATCCATATTCAGGCCTAGAAAACTTCCGGCTTACCGGCGACTGGCTTTAGGGAGAAATCCGAGGGATAAAATAGCCCTCTGTATATATTCACTGTCAGCTGTATAGCATGATAATGCATATTTCTTTGCCACAGATTATGAGTCTATCAGCGTTTTTTATGCCATGTAACAATTTCCCATACCGAAGGAGAAAGGAGAAAGGAGGGGGGGGGGGGTTAATTCATTTGACAATGTTGGGATTCAACTCCTCTTACTGGTAACATAATCCGTTCAGCGTAATTAGCTTGTCATTGTGGCAATCCAGCGCAGTAGACTTGGTGGAGAGGCAGTGACTGTGCTGTAATTACCACTGCTTGAGGCATTCTGCACACTCTCACGCCAATTACTTTTACCAGTAATTGAAATTTTTTTTTTCTCAGTGCTCATGAAAGCTCTGTTTACACCCCTCACACACACACACACACACACACACACACACACACACACACACACACACACAATCCATTTTCACAAGATTTACACTTTTGGTGACAGTCAGCATTAATGATAAGCTACTCCTTGCGGTGAGTGATGACGCATTAATGCTAATTTTGTCCCTCTGTGGTGCTGGTTCATCATGTTTGCTGCTTGCTCACTGTTTTATCCCCACAAAAGGGAAACACAAACCGCGGACCACCTTTAAAAAAAGAATCTGTGCAAAGGCTAAATATAGATTGCCCTTGTGACACTGCGTAATTAGAGGGTAAAAAGACGAATGAAAAAGACACAAAATTCAAATTCACCACCATCAAAGACAAACATTTCGCAAAACTGCACTTCATGACATCCTGGTAGTATCTGTGTGTGTGTGTGTGTGTGTGTGTGTGTGTGTGTGTGTGTGTGTGTGTGTGTGTGTGTGTGCGTGTGTGTGTGTGTGTGTGTGTGTGTGTGTGTGAGATGATGATGATGTTCAGTCTCAATTAACCAGAGCCTCTGTCTCACCTCTCATGTCAACAACACCAACCAACCCCCCTCAACCCCCGCCTCCCCCCCAAACACCCGCCCCTATTCCCACCCATAAATTAATTCAGTCAAAATTTTAACAAACACAACACCTGCCGCACGGTACCGACCAAACACCTCGTCCTCGCAGGACAGACTGCCCGGGAAGTTCTAGAAGGCCTCTCTGGCTGGTGCTGTGACGCGTGACCAGCTGGACCGTGTCCATTGCTCCTGTGCATTCCCCACGCACGAGCAGCCTGCCAACTAAAGTTAGGGCTAATGATATGTGTCAACATGGATGCATACACTCAGACACAGACACACACACACACACAGACACACACACACACATACAAGTGTGCGCGCACGCACAAACACAAAATACATACAATACACACACAAACACAAAATACATACATACATACATACATCAAGCTAGCTCCACACCATGGAGTTGTGTGATGTATGGAACATGGGAAAGCAGAGTTGTCAAAGTAAAATAGCATTACATAGCAAGAGGTATAAAACCACTAGGTAGCATTAGCTTTGGCTTTAGCATTAGCTTTATTGTACAGCCTATTACCCAATTTACATTCAAATTAGGACTTCTTAGAGGACAATATTGACTAATTAGACACTGGACACACGCTAAGAATTGATCACCTTAAGCAGGGCTGCTTCATAGAAGGGTGTATAGTGGCTAAAGGCCTGAAACACCCGGAGATCCTGAGGTGCACTACTGATTAAGTGTCCTGGAAATTTTCACAGGCCGACTAGACCCTGCAACTTACCAAACAAACCCAACAATAGGACTACTGACTCAGAACTCCAAAATATAATAATAATAATAATAATAATAATAATAATAATAATAATAATAATAATAATAATAATAATAATAATACCTAATAAAACCTAAAGTGCTAAGTGTTGTTAGTGTAAGCACAGGTACAACAAAATGATGAAGTAACAAGCCTACCCCATTAAAGTAATTCTAAAGAAAAATAAATCTAAAACTGTTAAGCTTACTCTGGTTTAGTTCTGTAACCACGAGAGGTGTTTTACCAAAGCCTTCCTATGACTACATCATATAAGTTTCACCTTAACCTGTACCTTAAAACATTTTATGTGTTCTTTAAAATGATCTTATCAATGGTATAGGCTCCCAGCAGAAAGGCATACTATAATGTTGGTCTAAATGACCCTCTGCTATACCCTCACAGTTTTCAGATGAACTACGTTTTATGGCCTAAACATGTGTGCAAATGTGTTTTATGTTACTGTATAGACATGTGCACTGACAAGAATAAAGGACCAAGGTCTGTGTTGTATTACATTCTATGTTCCATAAAATGTATATCTGTAATGTCTAATATATATACATAAAATATACATAAAATATATTAATTCACTGATTCGTTTTTAATCCACTGAAAAAAAAAACAAATATACTGTACGAGTACTATCTACCCTTTTGTATATTTTAATAATTTAATAATTTTTATAATTATTATCATTTTGACAGGTATTTTATTTTGACAGAATGCTAATACAGTGATGAACTGTGCTCTTGTCTGTATGGACCCCATACCTCCCACCCATGCTCAGACTGTCATGTGAATGTTAATTGCATGAACATAGTTTCAGTAGCTTAAAGTACACTTTAGGATAGCTTTTGTCAAATGAACTTTTTAGAAAGGTGGTTTGAAAAAGTCACACAAAAATTTTAAAAAGTAATATGTCTTTGTAATTTATTAAGCAACAGCATTTTTGAAAAACCTTTCCCAGCCCCAGTGGGAGAGATAGAACAGGCTAAAGTATTTGACAATGAGGACGGTGTCTGAGCTGTGCATGTCTCGACAGTTCTCAACATTGCATCATGGTGGCTAGTCTGAGGTGCTCTTTGGAGTCTGTCTGTCTGTCTGCCTGCAGTTCAGTGACATCCCGTTTCACTGGTCCTAAAACTAAAGAAAAACGTCCTTTGGTGAAAACACTTATGTCTTACAACTAAAGGGCAAATGAATACATGCAAAATGTATTTGATTCGTTTTTTTAAAGAAATGTCATAAGCCCTATCATTGTTCACTGTTCATTGTCAAATTTCATGCTGCTATTTTTTTAAATCACATTCCATTAACAAATATGGCCTTTAAAATATCCATGTTCTTCCTCGTTTTACTTGGGATTTATCTGTATGTCATGTGCTGTTATGCATTTTGCCCAGACCAGACTACCCACACACCGCTCAAGTCATCTGCTGTAGCAGCATGCAGTGAATGCAACACCTTTACATTCTGTTTTTGTGTCAGGCTACCACACTCCAGTGACTCATCCTGATCCCTATCAAAGCTGCTATGTGGCCGTTTCCTCACTGTTCTCAAACAAACATATAAAATAAAAAAAACATAAACAAATGAGCTGTGCGTTTTCCAGCTTAGCAGATGCAAACCCGCCCATCGCAAGAAACGCGGGCTGGCCAAAGAGCCGTTTGTGTTTCCTCTTGGGTCAACGGTTTTGCGCAATAAATTTGCATGAAAGTGGAGTAATCATGACAAACATTTCTATCATCGCCAGGTAATACGAGTTAATTGTTTGGTTTATACACTCCCAATGACATACCATTAGAGCCTGTGCAGGCCTAGTAACTAGAGCATTAATAAATTCAAAATGTGCCTATTAGGCTGACAGCTTTGGAGGTGCAAAGGAATAACAGTTATCACTTGGCAAAGGCAGATCTCTCCCCATCTGCTGAGACTTTGCATATATTTTCAGCTTCCTGAGCAATGATTAGGGCTGTCACAACCTCTTTAACCTTCTAACTGCTGGTCCCAACTGGCCCTAATTAGAGATTAATGATTTCAAAAGACACAGCCTGTGATGGAAACTGCCTGCGCAGTTTGTGTACAAATTAAGCGGCAATTACTTCAAGCATCCGTTGCATTGTTGATGCACGGTTGAAATCGGCGCTAAAAGAACAGTTGCCCCCAAAGAATCAACGGATGACTGGACTGAAACTCGTTTTCCCGAGATGTGGTGAAAACAGCGTTCACAAGGTGCGTGTTAGTGTAAGAAGTGTCGCTCATACGCGAGAGGTGTGTGTCATTGTGAAAAGTAGGCAATGTATGTCCTTATGCAGTATGCCTGTCTATGTGTGCATAAGTGCCTGTGAGCGCAGTGTGTTCCTGTGGATGCAGAGGTCCTCAACAAGTTTACCACACACTGTCCCCACACCACACACACCCACATTCACACACGCTGCCCCCACACCACACACACCCACATTCACACACGCTGCCGCCACACCACACACACTGCCCACTGCCCTCACAAAACACACACACTCACACACACCTACATTCACACCCACACACTGCCCCCACACCACACACACACACTGCCCCCCACACTACACACACACTCACACACACACACCTACATTCACACACACACACTGCCCCCAAACCACACACACAGACCTACATTCACACACACACACACTGCCGCCCACACTAAACACACACTCACACACACACACCTACATTCACACCCAAACACTGCCCCCACACCACACACACACACACTGCCCCCCACACTACACACACACACACACCTACATTCACACACACACACTGCCCCCACACCACACACACACACTGCCCTCACAAAACACACACCCACACACACACCTACATTCACACCCACACACTGCCCCCACACCACACACACCTACACACACATACACACACTGACACCCCCCCCCCACACACACACACACACACACCTACATCTACATGCACACATACACACACACACGTACACAGAGATACAGAGAATCTCATGAATACACATTTGCTGTTACTCATTTCTAAAACTGTGCTCAAACAAACACTGAGACACCCTTTTCAAGTCAGTCTCTTCATCAGGAATGGGCCAAATTGAGAGTTACACTGCTAACCATCCAGGAAGATGTGATTAATCTTTCATCAAATCTCTTTAATATACCCCCTCACTCCCTTCACCGTCTCTGTGAAATACAATGTCTGACATTCCTTCAATGGGATGTGGAGCATCTATAAAATATTTAGAGTGCATTTGGTCCCCTCTCTCTCTCTCTCTCTCTCTCTTTCTCTGTCTCTCTCTCTCGCTCTCTGTCTCCCTTTCCCTTTCCCTCTCTCTGTCTCTCTCCTTTTTTTCTTTCTTTCTCTTTTTTTTTTTTGTTGTCGGCAGAGCTGAGTGCTGGCTGTGCTTCTGGTGCTGCTCTTTGAGACCATCTGGAGAGGGGCTCACGTGGGAGACTATGGGGGAGGCTCGCGCAAAGCGGAGAGGGCAGCCCAGATGACAGCGACCCCAGAGAGAGGCTCTGTCATGCTGGATGGTGTGAGAGAGAGAAAGAGAGAGGGAGAGAGAGAGAGGGAGAGAGAGGGAGAGAGAGAGGGGGGGGTAGAGGGAGAGGGAGGGAGACAGAGAATGTGAGATAGAGGGAGAAAGAGAAAGAAAGAGAGAGAGAGAGAGACGAAGAGAGGGGGGGAGAGGGAGGGAAAGATGGAAAGAGAGGGAGAGGGAGAGAGAGAAAGGAGAGAGAGGGAGAGAGGGGGGTAGAGGGAGAGGGAGGGAGGCAGAGAATGTGAGATAGAGGGAGAAAGAAAAAGAAAGAGAGAGAGAGAGACGAAGAGAGAGGATGAGAGGGAGGGAGAGAGGGAGAGAAAGAGGGAGAGAGAGAAAGGAGAGAGAGGGAGAGAGGGGGGGTAGAGGGAGAGGGAGAATGTGAGATAGAGGGAGAAAGAGAAAGAAAGAGAGAGAGAGACGAAGAGAGAGGATGAGAGGGAGAGAGAGAGGGAGAGAGAGAAAGGAGAGAGAGATAGAGCGAGGGAGAGAGACCTCTTACGGATTGAACTCTAAAAAAAAAACAGGAAAAAAACACAGGAAAAGAAGAGGGAAAAAAGCAAAGGACAATTTCCCGCCAGATCAATCTGAACGACATCAAAGACCTGCGCAAGTACATTTCAGTATATCAAAAACAGCATCGCTACACACCCCACACAGGTTGCTCACTGATGTGTTTGCGTGTGTGAGCATGTGTGTGTGTGTGTGTGTGTGTACATGTGTGTGTGTGTGTGTGTGTGTGTGTGTGTGTGTGTGTGTGTGTGTGTGTGTATGTGTGTGTACGTGTGTGTACGTGTGTGTGTGTGTGTGTACATGTATGTGTCTGTGTGTACGTGTGTTTGTGTGTACTGCATGTAACCACCCAATGGACTCCTGTGGCTCGCGGTGTTGACTCCGGTGTTGCTGTCGCATGGCTACTCATATCAGGCCGAGGCAGGACCCAGGCGAGGCCCTGGTGTTAATAGCTGATAACTTCATTAGGTGAATTCTCAGGATAGCGGTGTTGCTTATTGAGTTAGCGCGCTCGCCACAGAGAAAGAGATCCGCTGACAGCTGACGGGGTGGGACCGAGTGGATTTAGCCTACTCCTACCCACAAGTAGTGACTGCACAAACTCCTAACCTTCCTAGCCTGGCCACTGGTGGACAGAGGGAGCTGCAGGCTCTGCAAATAATCTTAAATAGACGTTTTTGTTTTTTTAATGTATTAGTTTGGAATCTAGAAATCTATTAATTGGTGATTTAAATTAATGGCTGTTATTTTGATTGTAAGGAATTAATGGATGGGAAAAATTACATTTGCAATTTTTGTTTTATTTGAAAAAAAAAAAAAAATGACATGGAATTCCTAACTCGAATATGCACATATTTTTC
>CM050205.1:11115000-11130000 GCA_027475355.1 Coilia nasus
ATCCCACTCAAGGAGCAGATGCTTACTTTCCCCTGACATATGCCCAGGGGTAAGAGGAGCCACGGCGGAGGATATTAAAGCCGTGACCCGTGCGCAGGCCAAGGCTGAAGATTTAGAGGCAGAGCTTTTACTTTCTAATGAACAAGTGGCAAGCTCCTTGTCTACGGAGAAAAGAGAGCAGATGGAACCCGAGAAAGAGAGAGAGAGAGAGAGAGAGAGAGATTAGGGAGAAAGACAGAGAAAGAGAAGGAGGGAAGGGATTCAACGAGAGGCTAAGATAAGGATTTTCTGACTGTCTGCTTACGAGCGACTTAATGAATGTGATTTTTTTTTTCTACCCCTTGAGCTACACACACAGACACGAAAAATCAGTTACGCTGTGTTCAACAGCCATTGCCATTTAACTTTTTAACCAATAGAGATTTCACCAAAATAACAAAAAAATCTAATTATTATAAACATGCAAAACATGTCACTTAAAATGGCTATATTATACAGGACAGAACAGTGTCTGGCACAACCACCATGACCCCACTTCCATCCCACCCCCGACACACACACACATACACACACCACATTTACAAGCCGATGTCGATGTCATGCTTCGTGTCAGCATGCACACTGCATTACCGAACGGGGACACATTTGTCTTTAATTCGAGCAGCACGCGGGTGAGTGCCGTGCCGTAAGAATATCAATGGCGGCGTGGCGCAAGGAGCATGTTAGGGCCGCGGCGTCCCTTAATTAGCATTCCCCGGGGGACATGGGGGCGGGGGGGGGGGGGGGGGGGGGGGGGGGGGGGGGGGGGGGGGGGATGGGGGGGGACATGAGGGGACAGGTGAGAGTCTGCTGTTCGAGGCCTAATCACACACGCAGGAGGCCTGCTACAGTACATGTGTATGAGGAGTTACTCTCCGCGCAGAGACATTATGCAGCCTTTATATACACACACACACACACACACAGATACTTACACACCCACCCATACACACACACACACACACAGATACTCACACACACATACACACACACAGATACTCTCTCTCACACACACATACACATAGATACTCACACAGTGAGTGGGTGAATGGGGGGGCGGGGGGGGGGGGGGGGGGGTGGGAGTGGAGAGACAGAGAGACACAGACAGAGAGTATCACACACACATCCACAGAGTGAGAGAGAGATACTTGCATACACACGCAGACACACACACACACACACACACACACACACACACACACACACACCTACACTTCTGTCAGAGGGCTGAAAGAGACACACAGCTCATAGCTCATCTGTTAATAGAGTTGGAGAGGTCATGAGAAGTTGAGGAGATTCCCAGCCTCTCCAGTGAGCTTTACATAATGTTCACACTCCTCACTTCATATGACCGTGGCCCTGTTACACTGTAACTAGCAAAGGCAGTTTGCGGCACTGACTAACAATTGGGCTTTAATACATCTGGGTTACACTGACTGCGATTAGGGTAGGGTATACTGGGTGTACTGTAAGTATGCAAGTCTCTACTGTATATGCCCTAACCAGCAGTAATGACTGCCTCTTTGTGTACTAGTCAATGGTATACAATTGGTGTGCTATGTAATTGGTGTAGAATATACAGTAATTATGACATGAGTTAAGTGATCTAAAGTGTTTCCAAGTCCACTTCACATTAAAGATGCAATCTTGTGTAAAAAGTGTGTGTGTGTGTGTGTGTGTGTTTGTGTGTGTGTGTGTGTGTGTGTGTGTGTGTGTGTTGTGTGTGTGTGTGTGTGTGTGTGTGTGTGTGTGTGTGTGTGTGTGTGTGTCACACAGGCCTCGTTTTAACATTACAGTTCTTGGGCAGTCATGCAAGAAATCAGTGGGTCATGATAAAAAAAAAGACACAAGTTGCACATTGTGACAGATGTCCGGGGGAAGATTGGGAACTCCGTTCTCTCCCTCCCTCCCTCCGTCCCTCCTCACTCCCCCCCTCTCTCCCCCCCCTCCCTCCTTCCTTCCCTCCAACTCTTTGCCCCGACCCCACCACCCCACCCCCTCCTCCTCTCTCGTTCTCTCTGTGTCAAAGCTGGGGGTGTACAGTACCCAGAAATCCTTGACCTGCTTAGCAAGCAACCAAGGAGCATGTCACCCTAAAGGACATCCACACAACACAGCATATTCTCTCTCCCTCTCTTTCTCTCTCTCTCTCTTTCTCTTTGTCTCTCTTCATCTCTCTCCATCTCTCTCTCTGTCTCTCTCTCTCTCTCTCTCCATCTCTCTCTCTCCCTCTCTTTTCCCTTTGGATTACTTAAAAAAAACACCCCCTGTGGCAGTAAACACCCCTTTGCCGTGTTTGCTTACTAAACTTGTCTATTGTTTGTCGTTTATTTCAGACGAAGCAGCCCGGAACCAATGTCATTGCCTGTTCAGTTTGCATAAGTCTTTCATCAACACAAGCAGAGGGTTAAACTAACCTCTAATTAGATGCGCAATGTCTTAAGGACTCAGCTCTCATAGGCAGTATCTTGATGAGTTAAGACAAGGCTGCATTCATGTGTAATTCAAATAAGGCTTGGCGATTAATTAGAGCAATTTTAATTAAGTTGATGCCTATACGTTCAAAATGTGGCATTTCTGAGTAGGCCATCTCGGGCTAAGAAAACAAGGGCTCGCTGATTACTGCTGCAAAACAATGCACATCATAATGATTAAATATCTTTGAGAGCATCTATGTTACAGAAAGTAAACATTAAAGACGATTAAGGGATTATTTGAAGATCCGCTGTTTGTTCATCGCTGTTATGAGCAGGGACGTCTCCTCTTAGACCTCCTCCCACCCGGTCTCGCATGCAAACACATATCACTGTGTGTCTTTGCTGTTGCGACACAATATTGCATCTTTGAGGTTGTGTGTGGGTGGGTGTGTGTGTGTGTCCGTGTGCGAGAGAGAGAGAGACATAGACAGAGACAGAGACAGAGAGACGGAGAGCAAGAGAAAGACACTTTGGGCCCTATCATGCCGCGGCGCACTGTGCATTCGTGACATGTGCATGCTGTCATTACTATTCTGTGCGAGCGCATCGTTTGTTTTTTCCAGCAGAAATTCACGTTGTCTAGATAGGAGATGACACTGCACCCTCATGGGCGTATCAGCGAAAAGAAGAGGTGTGGTCCGGTGCAAAGCTCACCAGAAGCTAAAATGACGCAAAAAACAAGTCCGCCATTGACCGAGAAAAACCTGGTCGGTAGTCAGTAGTGCATTGCTGAAAAGTTATTTTATGGGCGCATAGTGCTTTGGGATATAACGCAAGGGATCCCCCTCTTGATGAGTGGCTGTTAGGGGACGATGGCTATCCACTAAAGGCATTGTTAATGACACATACATCATGCCAACAGTGAAACAAGTGAAAAAAACAGACCTAAAGAAAAGTCAAAATAACGAATGCCTGAGGGTTTTGGTGGGTTTCTTCCATCCCCAAGATATTAACTGCTCACGCACGAGCAGATCGGTCTCTAAAGAAAAATGCTCCTGATGTCCAGACAAATCCACCGTCATAATAGCAGCAGGCCATAGAAAAAGCACGGCTGGATTTTAAAAGGAAATGAGAGGATAAACTCTGATTGGTTTATTCCATGTTACACCCCGAGCCCTCCGATTAATTAGGTAACTTAAAACCAACCCTTCTGAACCATGCGCCAGGCACAATGTTCACTTTTCCTGTCGTCAAAACAGCATATTGTCTCGTGATCACCCCCAAAGCAACTTGCATGACGGACTTCAGACAGTGCGCATATGATTGTGAAAATAGAGCCCATTGTGTTACTGTGCAATGTGCATGCCTGTGTAGGTTTGCACAAGGCTTTCAAAACACTTACAGAACACGCAGACACTGTTGGCTTGAGCAGTGCAGCAGACTA
This sequence comes from Coilia nasus, assembly GCA_027475355.1. NCBI lineage: Eukaryota > Metazoa > Chordata > Actinopteri > Clupeiformes > Engraulidae > Coilia > Coilia nasus. The sequence goes on from CM050205.1 coordinate 11,118,901, forward strand.
GCAAAAACCTCACAGACGGCCCTGTTTCGGTACGGATTAATTCTAGACACTTCCGCCATCTGGGCAATCTCAGATGCATCTGAAAATATTTCTAAGCATATTTACCCCCCAACTCCATCTCTCTCCCCGCCTACCCCCCCCCCCCCCACCCTATCCCATCCTTGGCCCTAATGATGTTGGATTATAGCATTAGCACTCAGTGTTGTACATATTCCACACAGATCTCCCCACCCTACCCCACCCAACTCCTACCCCATCCAACCCCCACCCTTGCCCCCACCACTAGGCCACAGTAAATACCGTAAGCCCATTGCCATGGCACACAAAAGTGAAAGCATACCGTCTGCTGCCCTTAAGCTGGACGCCCAGAGTGGATCATGATCCAAGAGTTTTAGAGAAGAAGAAGAAAAAAAATATATAACGAGAGGTTTGGTCATCTTTTTTTAATCCTTGTCATTTTTATTTCTCTTACCCGCTGGATTTGAGTGATTTTATTTAAACTGTCAGCTTGAGCCAAGGGATTGGAGAAGTGGGATTTTAGAGTGATTACCATTATGTGAAGGAAAAAAGATGTACTGCTGTACCCAGCCTCTGCTCCTGCTGCTGCTGCTGCTGTTGCAGACTCAGCCTCAGTTACTCCCTAAGCTCTGCTGTGCTGTGTGTTTAGTCTGAATCACAAATCAGCCCACCAACATGTGTGTGTGTCAAATATGTGTGTGTGTGTGTGTGTGTGTGTGTGTGTGTGTGTGTGTGTGTGTGTGTGTGTGTGTGTGTGTGTGTGTGTGTGTGTGTGTGTGTGTGTGTGTGTGCGTGTGTGTGTCAGTGTGTGTGTGTGTGTGTCAGTGTGTGTGTGTGTGTGTGTGTGTGTGTGTGTGTGTGTGTGTGTGTGTGTGTGTGTGTGTGTGTGTGTGTGTGTGTGTGTGTGTGTGTGTGTGTGTGTGTGTGTGTGTGTGTGTGTGTGTGTGTGTGTGTGTGTGTGTGTGTGTGTGTGTGTGTGTGTGTGTGTGTGTGTGTGTGTGTGTGTGTGTGTGTGTGTGTGTGTGTGTGTGTGTGTGTGTGTGTGTGTGTGTGTGTGTGTGTGTGTGTGTGTGTGTGTGTGTGTGTGTGTGTGTGTGTGTGTGTGTGTGTGTGTGTGTGTGTGTGTGTGTGTGTGTGTGTGTGTGTGTGTGTGTGTGTGTGTGTGTGTGTGTGTGTGTGTGTGTGTGTGTGTGTGTGTGTGTGTGTGTGTGTGTGTGTGTGTGTGTGTGTGTGTGTGTGTGTGTGTGTGTGTGTGTGTGTGTGTGTGTGTGTGTGTGTGTGTGTGTGTGTGTGTGTGTGTGTGTGTGTGTGTGTGTGTGTGTGTGTGTGTGTGTGTGTGTGTGTGTGTGTGTGTGTGTGTGTGTGTGTGTGTGTGTGTGTGTGTGTGTGTGTGTGTGTGTGTGTGTGTGTGTGTGTGTGTGTGTGTGTGTGTGTGTGTGTGTGTGTGTGTGTGTGTGTGTGTGTGTGTGTGTGTGTGTGTGTGTGTGTGTGTGTGTGTGTGTGTGTGTGTGTGTGTGTGTGTGTGTGTGTGTGTGTGTGTGTGTGTGTGTGTGTGTGTGTGTGTGTGTGTGTGTGTGTGTGTGTGTGTGTGTGTGTGTGTGTGTGTGTGTGTGTGTGTGTGTGTGTGTGTGTGTGTGTGTGTGTGTGTGTGTGTGTGTGTGTGTGTGTGTGTGTGTGTGTGTGTGTGTGTGTGTGTGTGTGTGTGTGTGTGTGTGTGTGTGTGTGTGTGTGTGTGTGTGTGTGTGTGTGTGTGTGTGTGTGTGTGTGAGTTCTAAAAGTACATTGAAATATATTTGTATGATATCTTTCCATTTCCTACACACTCGCTTAAATGGTCCTTAATCTGTACATAAACAGTCGCGCTTTGGTTGACCTAAAATCAACTAAAGCATTGATTTGAACTTACAGTACATGCTGGCTTTATATATAGCCTGGCTATCGCGACTTGTCAATGCTCTGCGAGCATTGGTCTGGCCAAGCTGTGTTGTAAAAACCCATTTCTCAGAAGGCGTGCTTAACCCGCCTCTTTCAAATGCCTCTGTTTGCTACTGGACGAAGCTTCAATCAATCACACCCCTCTGCCCTCTGATGTATACCCAGCGAAACTGCTTGATCCAAACAAAAAGTAGTAGTAGACTGTAGTCATATAGAAATGGCGTTAAATTATTTTTGTCGGACTTGTGAGGTGAACATGAGAGTGGCTGGTGTTGGCCATTTAATATTGATAATATTCGAAAAACGAATCAGTGCGATCAAAGGCGAAATAACCACAACAACAGCGTTCTCGCAAAGCCCAATCGACTTGGCTACCAGCGGGGCTAACTGCTAAATTAAACTTTTACCGAAGCCGGTCGGTAGCATTGCGAAAACGTCCTTTCCCGCAACAAATGATTCAAGGGCTGTCCTTTGCTGTATTTTCAGAGAGAACTTCCCTTTGAATTCGTCCAAAACAGCAGCTACAGCTGCATTGAAATCTTGCGTTTGCTCCACGTTTGCCATGTTGACAGGGACTGAGATAGATTTCTGGTCGCCCAACTACCGCGTCATTACCATTTTGAAATGCTCGATTTTCATTGGCCCCATATTCCTGCCGGAGCAGAAACGGTGTAGATAGGCAGCTTGGCCAGACTGACTTGCTCGCGAAATTAAAATGCAGCGTCATAGGCAGTATGGGCACACCCAGGCTACTTTATATATACAGTTATATACTGACGTTTAGATGGAATTACATGCTGGTTTCATCTTACAATAGATGCTGGCCTTGTCTATAGAGTTACACGCTGACTTTACATGGAATTACACGCTGGCTTCATCTGTCGGAAAACAAGAACCACTTATCACATTAAGCTCTCAGCCTTCTCCTCAGAGCGAAGGTGTTCTTGGATATGAGGGCGATGTTGGGGAGGCAGGAGTGTTGTAAGGGAGTGCTGTTAGGGAAGACTCTGTGTTTGTGTAGACGGGACGGGTTCTCACCACATTGCTTTTGTCATGTGTCTAGAACAACCACTTATCTTTTTGATGCATGGGCCTTTGGCTGATGGCCTGGACGGAGCAAGAAAAAAAATCTTTCCCATCTACGGCTGAGAGTCTTTGGCCGTGGCCCAACACAACCAACGGCATCATATCTGCATAGACTAGTGTGTGTTGTCAGACATCCCAATTCAATCAGTCACTGGGTAATGACAAAGAGCAGGGGTTTAGCGCTGGGGGTTTAGCACTGTGTGTGTGTGTGTCGTGTGTGTGTGTGTGTGTGTGTGTGTGTGTGTGTGTGTGTGTGTGTGTGTGTGTGTGTGTGTGTGTGTGTGTGTGTGTGTGTGTGTGTGTGTGTGTTGTGTGTGTGTGTGGGGGGAATATTGCATCATAGTGTAGTCAGATTGGAGAGAAGTCTTCATAGACGAAAGGGTTGTATCCTGGGTCGGATGCATGTAAATAAATTTACATTAGATTAGATTGAATTACATAATATTTTTTTTTAAAAAGTGGAGGGCCTGGTATTTGTTTGGGTGTGGGTGGGGGCGGGGTCTGTATCTTGATAAGATGTTAAAAGTGATTTTTAAAGTGATATATTTAAAGATGTATTTTGTGATGAGTTGTGCTATTTAAGTCTAGTTCAAATGGATTTTTATGTATTATTAAATATATATAGATTTTTGTTTATGTGTTTATTTGAGCTGTCTGTATTCCGTTTTTAAAGGTGTGTATTCCAAATCAACTGCCGCGTGGCAAGAGTCCTTTGCTCCTATTTCACCTGTAGTAGACCATTAATCATCACTCAGGGCATGATATACCTTTACTGTTATTATTGTATGTGGTAACCAGTGCAATGCACAGAAGCCACAGAGGTTCATAGCACAAACATTAAAACACAGTAAAAGTAAACATGCACAGTAACTGTAATGTAATGTCCTCCTATAATATACTAGTGCCTCAATGATGCGGTCGCAGTCAGGTGTCAGTAGGGGGCGCTCCTGCAGTGAGGACTGTAGAGAAGCAGTAAAGCTTTGAGACACAAGCATGATGAGTTGTTTGGTTGTTTGGTGATAAAACCATCTGATAACGCGATCAATTCAAAACCAGGAATTTTACTAAAAAACTAAAAGAAGACTACTTGCAATTGTCTCTTTGCATTTAAATATAAACATACTGTAATTGGCTTTGTACAGAGTGTTATTCATACAACCACTCCCTGTGTGTGTGTGTGTGTGTGTGTGTGTGTGTGTGTGTGTGTGTGTGTGTGTGTGTGTGTGTGTGTGGATATATGTGCATATTTATGGATGGACGGATGGACGGATGGACGATAGATAGATAGATAGATAGATAGATAGATAGATAGATAGATAGATAGATAGATAGATAGATAGATAGATAGATAGATAGATAGATAGATAGATAGATAGATAGATAGATAGATAGATAGATAGATAGATAGATGGCTCAATCGATGGCTTGATCAATTGGTCTAATAATAATAATAATAATAATAATAATAATAAACTTTACTTGTATAGCACAATTCATACATACAAGATGCAGCTCAAAGTGCTTTACAGTTTAGCAGGGTCGTCACAGGACAACATTTCCTGCAGTCCAGTGCCGCTGGAGCAGATGAATACAGTAGCAAACTAACTCTTGAGCATGGGTAGACAGTCCTTGTAGGCCCTAGTCAGCAGTCTTTGTAGTCCAGAGGCGCTAGAATCTAGCGCCTAGATTAATTGGTCTGTAAGATGGTAGGACCAAACTATTGTACTTACACTCTGCAACGCCGCCAAATAATCCTGAATGGAAGAATCCAATAAATACTATGTGATGCAGAAGTGCACCCAGCCTCCAGGCTGTTCTAGTCCACCGGTTTTCCTCTCCTTATAGGGAGCCACTGGGAAGTGTGTGTGTGTGTGTGTATGTGTGAGTGCATGTGTGTGTGTGTGTGAGTGCGTGTGTGTGTGTGTCTTTGTCAGTGCCAGAGAGATCTGTGTCAGCCCCGTAAGATGTTTATTCCCACTGTCTGATTCTGTTAACTTTACAAGGGACGTGTTTAGTATTTCAGGCCGCCTCCAAGTCCTGTTCTGAAAAGTTCAACGCGTTCATCATTTGCGAGGGACACCAGACCAGGTGATGTCCGATCTGCTGGGCTCCATACCACGTGTCACGTGTCCTCCTCAAGGATGTTCACGCGCTGTATGGCCAAGCAAGTCTGAGAGGCTGAGAGAAGTCATATGGACAAAGGGAATGAGTGCAAAAGTTACTCAAATGGCAAATGATTGGGAGATCGGTCTCTCAGCCCTTGTCTGGCCAACACAGACACACACACACACTCACACACACACACACACACACACGCACACACACACACACACCCACACAGACACATGTATGAGCCAGATCAGGGACAGATTGGTTTGCATAGTCAGGTGTCAGTGTGTGTGTGTGTGTGTTTGTGTGTGTGTTTGTGTGTACATGTGTGTGTGTGTGTACATGTGTGTACATGTGTGTGTGTGTGTGTGTGTGCCTGTGTCTGTGTGTGTGTGTGTGTGAGTGTGTGTGTGTGTGTGTGTGTGCGTGTGCGTGTGTGTACATGTGCGTGTGTCTGTGAGCACCTCTGTCTGAATGTGTGTGTGTGTGTGTGTGTGTGTGTGTGTGTGTGTGTGTGCATGTGCTTTACCAAACTCCCACCTGTTCTGCCTTTCCATCCACACAAAAAACAGTCTCTAAATCTAGAATGTTCTTCGCCGCCTTCCTCACCAGCAAATCATTCTAGTGTGTGATACTCCTTCCCCCATCCTCCTCCTTGTTATCTGGTGGAATGAGCTCAAAAATGCAAAACCCCTTTTTGAGGAGGTCGGTTTATCTAGCACTGTATCACAAACATTGGAAGTGCAGAGGGATTTTGCACTGTAATCAGAACAAGAAACAAATGTCAAAGACAGAACAAATGGATATCCTCACTATAAAACATGGGCATCTTCAGTACTCCAGTACAGAACATTACAAAATAAACTAAAAAGTCAGAATCAGCATACGTTTTATTGGACAAGTAGACTTACTATATGTCCTACTCTATCCAGTATGTTTCTGCATGTGACAATAAAATATCCTTGTATCCTTGTAGACATATAAACTTGTCCTCAAACCACCTTTCACTGGGCATTGTCATTTGTAAATCTCAGTAGGCAGACAGACATCCAAACAGATTCAGATTCATTTAGACATGGATACAGCCCCTGATCCTGTCTTCTGCGTAAAACATGAGGCTGTGTGTGTGTGTGTGTGCATGTGTGTGTGTGTGTGTGTGCGTGCGTATGTGTGTGTGTGTGTGTGTGTGTGTGTGTGTGTGTGTGTGTGTGTGCGTGTGTGTGTGTGTGTGTGTGTGTGTGTGTGTGTGTGTGTGTGTGTGTGTGTGTGTGTGTGTGTGAGTGTTTGCATGTGTGCGTGTGTGTGTGTTTTTGTGTGTATGAGTGTATGAGTGTGTGGGTGTCTGTGTGTGTGTACTGTATGTGTTTGTGTGTGGACATGTGTGCGTGTGTGTGTGTGTGTGTGTGTGTGTGTGCATGTGTGTGTGTGTTTGCATAAGAGTGTGTGTGTGTCTGTGTTTTCTATGTAAACCACAAGGCTATGAACATGTGCAGTGTATCGTACCGTATGTGTTGTCTGATGACTTTCTACATGCAAAACCCACAAGGACAAATCTTTAATTTTTTTGTCTTTAATTTTGATTAAGGTGGCTGAAAGTAGCACATTTTACAGTGTATATATGAAACTCACTGAGACCATTAGCGGCTGTGGGTGGAGAAATGTACAATCTAAGACAATCTAAGGCAATCTATGATGGATAATTCATCTGGTGTGGTAAGTGCTGGATCAGGGTCAGGGTGTGGTGTGTGTGTGCGCGGGCATGTGTGTGTGTGTGTGTGTGTGTGGGGGGGGGGGGTTACACAGCTGCCTGTTGCCATGGTTTTCCAATCAGAGGCAAAACATGATGACAGTGGATTGATTTACAAACTATGGTGTAATTTGGAGGCATGATTGAAAAAACAGGATAAAAAGTAGACATGGGGAATGTGTGCAGTTTTTCTACTTTTCATCTTTCAGCCAGTGAAATATTTTGAGGTCTCTTAATATCATTAATCAAGTGCTAAATCTGTCTTTCCTGCCTTCGTCAGATTCCCTACAGAGAAGGTTGCAGTGATTTGTTGTATCATTGACCTGTAGGGGGCAGTGTTGTCTGCACTATCCATAACTGACTGACCTGGATGCTGAGAATCGGCCTTCATGTAATAGTCTAGTACAATGTGTGTGTGTGTGTGTGTGTGCGCATGTGTGTATGTGTGTGTGTGTGTGTGTGTGTGTGTGTATGTGTCTGTGTGTGCGCATGTGTGTGTATGTGTGTGTGTGTGTGTATGTGTATGTGTGTGTGAGAGAGAGACAGAGAGAGAGAGAAAGAGAGCGCGCGTGAGAGAGAGAGGAAACTAATTTAGTTCTCACACTCTATCCTTCACAAAAGTCCGACAGCTTTGGACTCCCTGACCATCTTTGTGGATATATAAAAAAAAATCTATAAAGTCTCTATCCAACACTCTGTTCCTCGGAACTCACCCACACATAACATGGAAGCTGACACCACCCGCTGACTATGTGTCCCAACGTAAATATGTGTTTTCACAGATGTCGTACAGCCATGGACTCCCTGACCATCTGTTTCGATTAAAAAAAAAAAAAGAAAACAGAAAATCAATAGAGTCTCTATCCAACACCCTTGTTGCTGTCCTGTTCCTTTGACAACAACCGCTGACTATCTGTCACAATGTAAATCCGTGTTAACAAGGTGATGTGGAAACAACTCGTGGTCCAGTAATATGGAGTGTTACAGACATGCTCTGAATGGCTCTGAATGCCAATCAGCTAATCGTAATTAAGGGTTTTACATACACATTTCATGAACAACAACCAACCGCCCCTGAACATGGAGGCAGAAACAGACTTTCTTAAGGAACAACGAATGCAACTGCAAATGATATATTCCACAGTATGTCTAAAGTTATAGTATTACAGTTTTTCTCAATTGCTTAAACACATTTTCTGAAAACATGCCTCATATTCTCAGAACTCTACACACAAGTCAAAAAACACACACACAATGGGCAAAACCCCTCACTCCTCCTGCAAAATGAAACTTTGCATTCAAAACAGTATTATTTCCTCTCAAAATGCTATTTTGTTGTCAAATGACACACACACAAACCATCATATGAATAGACATTTATAACAACCAGTTGAACCCTGATGTGCTTAATGTAAAACACTATGATAAATGGAAAACACTTCTTCTCCATTCATCATAATGATTTAGGCCCTTTTTTTCCCAGTGTTACACTTGCTACAGACAGTACATACATAAGCGTGCTATATTTTAGAATATTGTTTTTATACTCAGAACGCACATATACATTGTTACAAATACAAAGCGGCACCTACAGTGATCTACATACAATAGAACAGAAGAATTTACTGTAGCCTATACAGTTACAAAAGAAATTATGCTGCATCCTTTCTTCTGTTTTTGTGTGTGACCACAGCACCTCATCCACATCACATGCAATGTTTTTCCTGGCCTAGCAGCGAATCCATCCATGAAAAGCATCAATTGCTATATTTCCACATGCGTCTTCCATAGCTTAGAGAAAGGGTACACTTTCATCTCCAGTCAAAACAAAATCCTCAATTGTGTTGAGGATTGTAGAATATGGAGAGAGATACATAAACAACTACTGTAAAATAAATTCGTTGACCAAATGGTCAACCAAAATGGCTCTGATCTCATCCAAGATTACGGTCCTTTCTCGTCCTCGTCCGTGTCCTCCCCGTCCTCCTCCTCTTACTCTCACTCCTCTAGCTGTGGCTCTGCCTCTTTCAAAGCTCTGATAGCTAATTGTAAAGCTGTGTGACAGGTGATGAGTCAGTGTACATAATAGGGCAATTGACTTTAGAACTTTGAATCACTGTGTGTTCCTTGTGAAAACAAGAGATTTCTGTCATGAAAATTGTGCCAAACGCAGAAAACTGTCTATAGCGTTTTGAAAAAGGTGTGTTTTAGAACTGCAGTTTCAGTGCAAAGCAGGAATTGTGTTCATAGTTTAGCAGAATCGGTTAATGGGGTTGGTGCATGAGTTACATGTTGTGGTCATTGTGTCTGAAATATAAGGAATTGTGTGTAAACAATTGAGAAAAACTGTAATAAATAATCACTAGTAGCATTACCTACAGTGAAATAACTTGATGTCTGAAGTCTATCTTTCTGACGACACATGTAAAGTCACATGATCCAGAGAATGAGAACTGCTCTGATGGTGAGCATCATCCAACTAGAACAGAACTGAAGAAGCCTTTGGATGAAAGGCGAAACGTCTTTAAGCTCCAAAAAGAAGCCCAGTTGCTTACGACGTACAGTAGCTCCTTTGACTACCATGACCTGGATGAATGCGAATATACACAGACATTGTGGGGTTAGATGCCTTGCTTCAGGGCACCTTATCTGTGGATGGGGGTGCAGAGGAGCACTGGTCATCCCCCCCCCCCCACCCACATTTGCCCTACTGGTACAGAATTTGAACTTGTGGCCCTACAATCCCAAGACTAACTCCTTAACCATTAGGCCACAAGGGCCTTGCATACATAACAGATGCCAGCCAGGGATGTGTTTCCTAAAACCATAGTTGCTAACCAGTTAGCAGCTTAGTTGGTTGGGAATGGAAAACCAAAAAGTAGCTAACTTAGTTAGCAACTATGGTTTTGGGAAACAGACCCTAACACAGCTTGGCATTAGAAAATTAGTAAACTATCCTCAAAAGGATACGCTAATGATGCTACTAGCCACACAGAAAGCTTCACAGCAGCCCACAGAGGACTATGATAAGGTTGGGGTGGGGGCCCAAAATTATTTTATTTCAGGGGGCCCACATTTGTAGTGGTGACCCTGGCCACATACTCTCTCTCTCTCACCTCTCTCTCTCTCCTCTCTCTCTCTCTCTCTCTCTCTCTCTCTCTCTCTCTCTCTCTCTCTCTCTCTCTCTCTCTCTCTGTCTCTCTCTCTCTCTCTCTCTCTCTCTCTGTCTCTGTCTGTCTCTCTCTCTCTCTCTCTCTCTCTCTCTCTCTCTCTCTCTCTCTCTCTCTCTCTCTCTCTCTCTCTCTCTCTCTCTCTGTGACTCAGCCCTATTGGCTTGTTTTTTTATTTTCTCAGAAACGTGTTTTCCCATAAGCATGTTATTAGAGTGGGGGCCCAGAAACGTGTTTTCCCATAAGCATGTTATTAGAGTGGGGGCTCAGAAACGTGTTTTCCCATAAGCATGTTATTAGAGTGGGGACTCAGTTCCTTGGAAATGCAGAGCTTGAGCCAGGAGTACAACTCCTCCTCATCTGGGTTCTCTTCCTGAAGCCACAAAATCATGGTCACACCTAAGACACAGAAGACACACACACACACACACACACACACACACACACACACACACACACACACACACACACACACACACACACACACACACACACACACACACACACACACACACACACACACACACACACACACACACATACATACACACACATATCTATCCCTCGATCCCTACAGCTCTCTCTCTCTCTCTCTCTCTCTCTCTCTCTCTGACTTAAACATATTGGCTTGAGTTTTTATTTTCTCCAGAACTTATCAGTGTGATCAAAACCATTTCATATAAATCAACATATCACCCACAAAGAATTCCTCCTCAGCTGGGTTCTCGGCACACACACACACACACACAGACACACAGACACAGACACAGACACACACACACACACACACACACACACACACACACACACACACACACACACACACACACACACACACACACACACACACACACACACACACACAGACACAGACACACAGACACGAGGAGTAAACTCCTTCTCTCACCTGGGTTCTCGGCACTCACACACACACACACACACACACACACACACACACACACACACACACACACACACACACACACACACACACACACACACACACACACACACCCAGACACACACACACACAAG
>CM050205.1:11135000-11165000 GCA_027475355.1 Coilia nasus
GTACTTATTATGTGACATTATAATGGTATGTCATAAGCCCTATTTTCACATTCAAATGACACAATGCATTCTCTAGGTTAAAAAGCTTCACCTGCCCTGCAAATGCAGTCATGAGGATGTATAAATCGCAATGAGGACCAATTTTGCGAATACAAGCTTTATAGAAAGTGTTACCATTTTTCATGAATTAGTAAACTCCTACATCCCACAATAAGCTTGGCTGTAGGCTATGTTCGGTTTAGGTTTAAACAAACTTCGTCCTTGTATAATCTTATGACTAATACAGCTTTTTTTTTCATCCACACTCACTGTCCACTTGCTCAAGGCATGCAGTTTGTTTACACAGTAGCCAAGGTAACCACAGTTTGTCATTGCAAGACAAGACCAGGTGCAGTAGGAAGGACGGATTTTAACAAGTTATCATTAGGTGTTTCATTTTCATTTAATGAAGCGTTTTTTTAATCTGCAGGAACTTACAATATAGCACTGGTGCACAGTTTATCAGTTTAGAATGTTTGTTCTAAAAGGTGTCCAAAAGGTGTCTTCTTCTTCTTCTTATTATTATTATTATTATTATTACATTTATTATTATTATTATTATTATTATTATTATTATTATTATTATTATTATTATTATTATTATTATTATCATCATCATCATCATCATCATCATCATCATCATCATCATTATTATTATTATTATTATTATTATTATTATTATTATTATTATTATCATCATCATCATCATCATCATCATCATCATCATCATCATTATTATTATTATTATTATTATTATTATTATTATTATTATTATTATTATTATTACTATTATTATTATTTATCCCCTGTTTTTCACCACTCATGCCTGCGATTTCAGTAGAGTGTCTGCAGGGTAATCAGCTGGTGCTCCAATAAGTTGCAGTGCTGTTGCAGCTGCATAATTACAGTGTGTACTGGCCACAGTAGTAAGCCTAATCCCCCTAACTCTATACAAACCCCTTCCTAACATAAACATACAAACATTTGAAACAAAAATAAATGTACAAGGAATATAAATTATTAGATTGATTCCAAAATACATGTTAGAATAGAAAAGTAGAACAATTCACATAAGTCTTATCACTGCTCTGTATTTACATTTCACAGCCTTATTAGTGATAGGGCTATGGTCATAGGTGTCTTCAGGAGGTGGCTCGAGGTGGTCATGGGATATGTAGTTTTCTGTAGCCATTTGTCCCCTGATTCTGGCAATGCCTGGTTTATCTGATTTCCTGGGGAAACATACAATGACTACATTCCTGCTGCACTGAAAGTAAAGGGGTGTGCAGCAGCCTGACTATGCTTCTGCAACTCAACCAGCTAATAACTGCTTCACAGGTCCACCAATCAGCAGAAGAAGGGTTACTGCCCACCAATCAGCAGACACTATTAAGAAACTGCCTACCAATCAGCAGACACTATTGAGAGACTGCCTACCAATCAGCAGACACTGACAAGTCGCTGCCCACCAATCAGCAAACAACACTTGAGAGGCTGTAGGCTACTGAACTTTATCCTGAAAATAGCAATCAAACAAAGCATCTTAAAACAGATACAAACCTGCCTGGAAAGATTTTTCACCAGATGTATTGATAATTGATAAATCAGAACATCATCATATTTGACAAGCTGATCCACCACATAACGTATTACTCACAAGGCAAGGCAAGGGCAAGTTTATTTGTATAGCGCATTTCATACACAATGGCAATTCAATGTGCTTCACAAAAATAAAAGCAAAGGACAATATGTAAAAGCATAATGGATAAAGTAAGTGTAGAAGCATAAAAGGTAAAAAGCATACAAGTAAAATCAGAATGTGGTAGATAAAAGATATAAAAGCATAAAAAACACACAAAATAAGTATATATAAATTAAGAGAAATAATTAACAGAGAGCATCTGAAAACAGTTTGGTCTTAAGTCTAGATTTAAAACGGCCAAAAGTAGGGAGCATTTTTAATGTCTTCTGGGTCTTCAAGGCGCCTACACTGAGTGAACGATCGATCGATCCTCTTAATATCCTCTCTGCCTTAATGTCTGTTCCCCTCTCCCTGCCTCCCTCTCTTTCTCACTCTGTTGCTCTCTCTTCATCTGACCTTTTACTCTCTCACTCCCCTCTCCCTCTCTCTGTACTGTACATGCTTCATCCTTCTCTCCTCCTCTCCTTCTCTCACTCCACCCTCCTTTTCTCCTTTGCTTTTCTTACTTACGTCCTCTCTAAGGAGGTGTTTTGGGTGCCACATGTCTGCAGTATTACTTTATTATTACATTACACTTAGCTGACGCTCTTATCCAGAGCGACTTACAGATATTTACAGGGTTTCAGTTACAGTCCCTGGAGCAGTGTGGGGTTAGATGCCTTGCTCAAGGGTGGGATTTGAACCGGCAACCTTCCGATTGACCAACTCCCTAACCACTAGTCCACAGCTGCAGTAGTGTGGACATCCTAAAGAAGTGGGTGCTTTTATTGCTTTTTTTGTAACTTTTCCATGTGAGTGAATTGTTTTGTCCCCTTTTGTGATTACAGAAAGAAATCATTTTTTACATTTTCAGTCACAACATAATCAGAATCAAGAGCCAAATGTTGACCAGACATTATTAAAAAAATATAAATAAAACATCCTCATTTTTATTTTAATATTAAGCCAAACGCTTGAGTGCAAGGAGTTTATGAACATTTTGAAAAGATTAACCAACGGACAGTTTGCCCTACCACAATCAATAAGGGGGATGAAGGGCCTTGGTCAGACAGGTAACTAGGAGCCCTAGTCAGAGAGGATGGTAATCAAGGATCTTTGTGCTAGGGGTCACTTTCACTGACATCCAGAGTTCCTCATGGTACACACGCAGACATAAAAGACACACAGACACACAGACACACACACAGACACACACACACACACATACACAGAGAGAGAGAGAGAGAGAGAGAGAGAGAGAGAGAGAGAGAGAGAGAGAGCAGAGTGTGAAACCCTTTAGTTAGTTGTAATAATAATTATATTAAAAATTATTATTATTATTATTATTATTATTATTATTATTATTATTATTATTATTATTATTATTATTATTATTATTATTATTATACCATTTGTAACTAATCAATATAATAATATATAATAATAAATAAAAGATTATTTTAAAGACATGGTGTTGTGTCTACATGCCAGCTGTCTTCTGTTGGGAGGGGCTAAGGTTCCTGTAGCCACACCCTCTATCACAGAGTAGCTCTGTGGAGATCACCAGCCTTATTCCACTTACAAACCCACGTGACTGTGTCTGTGTCTGTCTGTATACGGCAATGAGAACTGCAGGTCACAGAAGGGGGGGAATTAAAATTGCGTCTGAGAAGTCAAACACAAATATTCCTTTTGCAAAAAGGAAAAGGTGACCGAGAGCGTGCTTTCCTGATATTCGTAGCATCCACGTTACATAGATGTCATGTGTTGTAGTGGGGTGCACTGACAGGGCAATGAACCAGGGCAAAGTTGCGTCACCACGAAGGCATTAGCTAGCTCCATGCAGTTGTGTGGAAAGCAACTGCAAGGGGTCTATAAGACTTGCCTGCAACCGTCTTGCTGCTGCGAGTTTCCGGGTCATGTGACATGGTTGCATTTCAGTGACATCTTCACACCTGTTGTGCATGTCTGACACGATTTCTACCCATCATGCAACACTTTCAACCCAGAATGCATCCCTGACTGCAGTCGACTGCATATGTCTTTAAAAAGTCAAATGTGCCTAGTGTAAACCACAGTGGCGTTATGAGACATACAGTATATCAATAAAGTAAATCAATCAATCAATCAATCAATCAATCAATCAATCAATCAATCAATCAATCAATCAATCAATCAATCAGTCTGTCTGTCCGCCTGTCAGTCAGCCTGTCTGTCTATCTATCTATCTGGGCATTCCACATGAGCATTGTGGGAAAATCCCATCTTTAATTGCAAATAGATTTGTTCAGGCCATTATAAAGTAAGCTGGGGCTATGTCCATTTTATTTAAAGCTATAAAACATAAGCATAAGTGAATGTGACACAGCTAATGCATAATGCACAATACTACTGTAAGCTGTGTGATCGACTATCGACTAACAGGCATCTCTGAATGTCACAGGTGTACTTAGTTCAGTCTGTTTACGTGGGCACAGAAATAAAGTCATACACTGGTGGGGTGCCACAATGTTTACAAGTGTCGAACATGTGGAATTTACCTGCCATGAAAGCTACAGTGATCCCATTTCATACAAGTTTGTTTTTTGGAAGTGGAGAGGTATGCAGACTTATTACAGATAATATTGTATCTTTCCTGGTGATGGTGCTACTCACCTGTTGTTTAATCACCTGTCCTACCTCACATGATACAATGACTCGCGCTGATTACTATTCCAGTACACCCTCATTGTTTTAAACAAAATAAAAATATACAATCACTCTGTGGAAGAACACAAACAATATATTTTTGGGTTTTATAAATGATTAATAATTAAACATATTATATACGTTTTGACTTAAGCAGACTGCATGTATCTCATCTGACCTACAAAATTATCGAGCTACATGATGCATTGTGTCATTGACTAATATTACATTATGGCTTTGTTGTTTCAATCAAAATATTCACATTTTAGATCTACACAAAAATGTTACTGTAAAAATATTGACTTTAGCAGGCTTAATGTTTGAAGTTTACACTTTATTGTAAAAGTTTGACTTAAGCAGGCTGTGCAAGATTAAGTCAGCTGTGCATGTTTAATTTTACAGTAATGTCTATTGTAAAATACCTCAAGAGTACCTCCAGGAAACAAAACAAAAAATCCACCTCTAAAAAAACACAAACAGTACAATTATGCTGTGAAAGTTTGACTTCAGCAGGCTGCAAGCTTGGTGTTTAAAGTGTACTGTTAAGATCTGACTTCAGAAGGCTGTGCAGGGTTCATGTTAAAAGTTTACTGTAAAAGATCTGACCAGGCTGCATGTTTGATGTTTGTGTGTGGGCCAGATCTAGCCCGGATGTGAGCCAGGTTTGGTCCAGACAAGGCCCAGATGCGGCCCTGTCCCACTCCTGTCCCGCGACCTAGTCATCGGCTAGGCTACCCTCTCTGAGAACAAGCTGAGAGGAGGACCAGAGGGGAGGGCCAGTGTCAGTACAAGCTCCTCAGCCGAGCATCGCTAGTGGGCCTAAAAAAAACAGAAAGGACCTAGGGCGTATAAAAGGCCGAGAGAACAGCATGCGGAGGCATAAGGGCCAGGATCTGGATCTATCTGCCGGGGTGTGGGTTGGAGCTAACACTGGCTGGCTAACACATACCCACACACACCCACACACACTCGCACACCCACCAAGGAGCCCTTTGCTCTTTCACCCCCATCCCCTCTCAGAGTCTACATGTCTGAGGCTTAGACATGTTCAGCTTTGTGGGTGTGGGACTGCTGCTCGCAGCAGCAGTGACTTTGGTACGAGCACAAGATGTGTTTGGTGAGTAGCCTACCTGCACTGTGATTACATATGCTTGTGTGAATGCATATTAAATGCCTTTGGGTTATGAATTTCAAAGGTAAATGCATGACTAGAAGATAATGCTATTATGCCATTAGAACTGCAATTGTTGTATGTGTGTGTACAGAAACACTGCATGATGCAGTTCAGTGTGAGGTAGACCATAAGAATACCCAGTAGGGTGCAGTATTGGAACATGTGCTTGCCTGTGACCACTAGATGGCGTAATTATACATGAAATAGATGATGTGTGTAAAGTCACCAGCAAAATGAAAACTAGCTTTGAAAAATATCACAAATCTAAATTGCTATGAAGTGTTTCTTTTAGTTTACAGTTGCTAATTTGAATGCATGTAACCTGTCAAACAATGTATTGTACTGTTTAAATTGTTTGGTGAACTTGTTTAATTGACATTAATAGTCTGTTGTTGGAAAAGCCTGCAGGAGTTTATGTGTTTATCACTCTACAGTGTCTTCTGAACTATGAAATAGAGTGTAGTTGTTTAGTGCTCTTACACCAGTTCTCACATAGTCTGACTGGCATATTGTAAATACATATTTTTGTCAATGGGAACAACAATTCTGCACAGTAAGTGATGTTAGGTATCTGTTTTCATAATTAATTATGGTCCAAAAAGTATGTGACAAGGTGGTTAAAGGTGTCCTACTGCAAACACCCAGCCACCTGTCATTAAAATAGATGTCAAATATATTCATTATAAGTGAAAATATTCTTGAAATCCTTTAAGTATTCATAAATATACCTAGAATATATCGGGTTTTTGTACAATATGTATTTACTTACAGTTACCAGTGCAAAACAATGTTTCAGTTATATAGTTGTGCTAATAATGCTAATACAAGATATCATATTTCCCTTATTAGCTTTCTTCTAGCCTAAAACACAATGGCAATCTGGTATGTTAAAACACAAAGGCAATCTCGTATGTGCAATGCAACGTTGCCTGACAAGAGCAAACAACACATTCACCTGGGACTGAACTTTAACTTGCAGAAGGACAGAATTTTTTTTTCATGACATCATGGACTGCAGAAACAGTTTGTCAGAACAATCCACGTGTAGCCCACACTTGGCTGAATATATTGTGGATACTTATTCTGATATTTATTTGGAGACAGGGATGCCACTAGAAATTGGCCCACTGAAAGAAAATAGTTTTGGGCCCCACCCCAACCTTATCATAGTCCTCTGTGGGCCCTATGAAACTCTGGGCCCCCTAAGTGATCCTGACCTACCCATGTATGTATTTATGTATGTATGTAATATATAATGTAATGTATGTAATGTAATGTAATGTATGTAATGTATAATACATACATACATACATACATACATACATACATACATACATACAAACATACCTACCTACCTACCTACCTACCTACCTACCTACATACATACATACATACATACATACATACATACATACATACATACATACATACATACATACATACATGCTTACATAGGCTAATGAGCTGCTTGACACAATGAAAGGCATTCTATTCTATTCTTTATTCTATTCTATTCTATTCTATTCTATTCTATTCTATTCTATTCTATCATACAATGACAAATGAAACAGATCCATCTAAAAATATACCGTGAGGTTTTACAGGTCTCAGCATAAGATCAGGTTAATCCATGACCCCAGTTAGTCTGCAAATGCTTAAACCATAATCACTGGCTAGCTTTTTTGTTAGGAGCTTCGTGAAGATCCTTTAGAACTCATTTGAGTTACCTGATGTAATTATTACTTTCACTGAATGGCAAAGCAATACTTTATAAACTACATTGTGTGACAGCACAGCCTAATTTGAACTTGAACCTCGTCCTTGGATATGGGAGACTAGCATGTTAGGTGAAGCTATGTTAGCTGAAGGTGTTGGGGAGTCGCTATGTTAAGTATTAAATTATGTTAGCTAGGTGAATAATATCACTTAATATTCGAGGAAATCAGTTTTGTGAGACATTTTAAAAGGTTTTTGAAATCTTACAGCAAACTTTAAATCTTTGGATTGGAACTTTGGATTGGTATTTCATGTACCTTCCCCCACACCTGGTTTTATTTGTTACATTATATTACATTATATTACACTTAATATTACATTATATTACACTTAATATTACATTTTATTACACTTAATATTACATTATATTACACTTAATATTACATTATATTACACTTAACATTACATTATATAACACTTAACATTACATTGTATCACACTTAACATTACATTATATCTCACATAACATTACATTATATTACAGTTAACAGATGCTTGTATCCAAAGTGACCAGACTTTTTTACATGGGGTGGCCAAAGGGTGGCCAGCGTTATTGAAGGGGTGGCCATGTGGTGACCAGTGTAGTTTGGGGGTCTGGGAGGTCTTCCGCGGAAATGTTTTAATTAGCCAGATTTGATTTCCTGTATTCTGGTGTATTTGGTGGCATATCTGGTGCCATATAGTAGTCATTCAATTAAGGCTAACCAGCCATATGCCCATCGCACCCCTTAGACCTCTTTTCACCTCTTTTGATATGGAGCAAAAGAAGCAGATGATTAGAAAACTATTAAAAAAGGTGTGAAATTGCATGTATTTTCCCACTTGCTAAAGTTAAAATTGGTTAAAAGCATTTTATGATATTGATTGTGATTAACTGTTGCTATCAGGCTAAATAAATAATTTACGACAAAGCTGATATGTTTGGCTGATAAAAATGTTAGTTCGATGGCATGGTATTATACACAACCCAACTGTGGAAATAAAATGGTTTCCTTTCTGCTTGTGTCATAGTTATGTCTTAAAATGCACCTACTGCTTAATAAGGTGTTTTCCTGTGATTTTTTGAATGGAAATATAAGGTCTATTGATGCACTGCATGACATGCCGAAGAAATGTGGAAAAAAATAACTTCAGAGATAAGAGATAAGAAGTTTAGCAACTTCTAAATGAAGAAGTAGATCGAGACTGCCAGTGGATATACATGTCTAAAGATTAACTTAGCCTTGGTATCTTGTTGAGTCAATTACATGATTATAAACTGAACCAAAACGTGGGGGAGTTAATCTGAAAACGTTAAGTTTAGCATATCACTTACATTAGTAGCAGGGGTAGCCCACTGTTACGATGCTTTACAAAATCGTCTTGTATGCATATTTGTTGACTATACACTTTTTCATCAAGATGAACTCTGCAGACTCTACAGATAACGGGCATGTTTCTAGAAGGTTTTTTTTTTATTCTCCACGTATCAATACATAAATAACCTTCTGCCCCTGAAAGAATTTGTAGTGAATTTTGTCCTCTCGGGTCTTGCTATAGTTAGGTAGTTGCCAGAAGATGGGAGACTGGGAAGAGTTTCAATAAATCAGTTTATTTTTTAAGACGCATAGAATTCATATCTGTAAATTACAGTACTGACGGATTTTAAATTTTATGTTATTTTTGTAATTCCTACTGAGTATTTTATAAAAACACGATTCTAACGTGTTTAAAGTAAATGTTAAATATAGCGATGCTAATCGCGGTTAGCCCTGCCTATGGACTTTCTAATGTCAAGCTAGCCTTATGCTAACCGTTGAATGACAGATACTCATTTGTATTTCGTGTTTTATTGTGCTTCGGTTTCACGGTAAAGACCAAATAAGGAAAATTGACTCCTTATTGTTGGCTGACTTTATTTAACTATCTGTCGAGCTAGTAAGCTTTCATTGTGAGTGCAAAAGATTAAGTGCAACAATTAAGTAGGCAAAGAGTGGGTCCGTAGGGGGTCAGCGTGGTGGCCATCCTCTGACCATTGTTAATAATGGTCAGAGGATGGCCATTTCTAACAATATAGATAGAAAAGATAATAAAGATAGATTTCACATTTACATTGAAGTGCAGGCTAGGACAGATAACAGTTTAAAAAAAAAAACGTAGCTGCACACTCAGTTTTACTACTTTTTAAAACTTATTTTATTCTCCAAGCCTGATGTTTTAGCGAACTGGCCTTTGTCAACCTTTGCCTTTGATGCAACCTTGACAAAGGGCAGTTTGTCAAAACATTGGGCATAGAGAATAAAAAAAGGTTTAAAAAGTACTGCGACTTTCTTTGAAATTGTTTCTAGTCATAACAGAGCCCAAGCAGTGTGTCGTGGCGAAGTTGGCTAAGGTGCTCATACCTTAAAGCAACACTAAATAGTTTTCGTCTTCGGTCACCTTACAGGTTGGAAACAGTATTGTCTCTCATTCGAACTACAGAGAGATGGCCCACTCCTCCAAAATTTACTTAGTGCAGTTATTGCCCATGGAGGGCAGCAAAGCGAATTCAGAAGTGCCTTTCGACCAGTTACAAGTTGATTAACCACTGAAACAATTTTGGAAACAATTGAAAAAAGTTGAAAAAACTACTTAGTGTTCCTTTAAGCCAGGGGCCCCAGTACCATTCCAACCTGAGGTCATTTCCTGATACCTAATCTCTCTCCCACTCATCTCCTGTCATTTCTCTGCTGTGCTATCTGATTAATGGCAATTCTTCCTAAAATTAGACAAATCAACCAAACAGATTTTCCTCACCCCTGTCGCTCCATGGGGACACTACCAATTCGACAGCGTCCCAATGGACTTTCTCGTTCCGGTGCCACTGCACTTCAAGAAATGACATCTTGTGTTTTTCTTGCCAAACTGTTGTAGCACATTCAGCTGCATCTTGAATGAATTGTGCTATACATTTAAAGATGATTATTATTATTATTGTTATTATTATTAAAGTCGAAAAATATTTACAAAAAAAATAATGACAAAGCTTTCATAGTACCCAAAATGACTGGCTGGACTGCTGCAACTTCATGTTAACGGCTTGTGTAAATTGTTCTCCACAGGCTCCTGTGTGATGGATGGACAGGTTTACAATGATAAGGGACGTGTGGAAACCCGAGCCCTGCAAAATCTGTGTGTGCGACGAAGGACATGTGGTGTGCGATGATGTCCTCTGTGAAGACACAGACGGTTGCCTTGATCCACAGATCCTTGAGGGCGAATGTTGCCCCATCTGTCAAGACTGTAAATCACTACTTCCTTATGTTCTATGCCCTGAAGAAGGCCTTATGCCGCTATGTGTAGGCTTCTTAACTAGTCTGTTCTAGGACATGTTGCCTTAAAAAAAAAAAACATTTTAACTAAGAAGTGCCTTGATTTGAGAAACCCCTTTTTTCTTTTTTCTTGACAATTGTTACCCTCGTACCAAGGAACACCCAAACCTAAGAAATCTGAACATTTTTTTATGGATTGAGCATGCCATCTTTTTTAAATCAAAAAAGTGTCATGTCGTGTTTGATCATTTCATTTTTGATCCTTGATTGGTGACATGGTCACATTGCCACACCTCACTACTAGTAATCACCCTGCCTTCAATACGCCATGCAGAACGACTGTCAGCGGACATCTTCATTCACACCCTTGGCATGAACGTTCCATTTATTTCAAGCAACATTGACTTTGTTTAGTTTGGGGCAGTTGTGAGGTCTCCCTATCAAGCACTATGATGCACATCTTGAACTAGCCTGGTAAGACCCACCCCTCGTACTTCATTTCATTTCGTGCAGAGGGTCTGGTCCAGACGCTCTTGGGGAGCATTTGGGGACTAGAAAATCTAACGCTTTAATCAGCGAACAGAGGGTGTGTTCGTTAGCTGTGACGTTGACCTTGTGTGCTACATTTGAATTGTAGTGCGTAGGTAGGCTAATTGCATACGTGGCGACCAGGCGTTAGCGATTGGGTAAAGGCAGATGCACTTTTTTTGAACTTCAGCTGAGTCCACACCTCCAGCAAATCGTTTCTGACGGGCTCTGTTCCAGACCCTCTGCACGAAATGAAATGAAGTACGAGGGGCGGGTCTTACCAGGCTAATCTTGAACAGGCAGTGTTAATATTTGATCTGATTTATAAGATAGATGACAGTATAGTTGTGTGTTATTGCTGCAAACTCTGTAGTTAATACATTATTCTCTTTATTTGTAGATACGGATTACACTGAGGTTGGTGATAATGCCACTACTACTACTACTACTACTACTACTATTACTACTACTACCACAGCTGCTAATGATACTGATGCTACCTTAGTTACTATATTATTACTACTGCTACTGCTTCTGCTACTACCACCACAACTAATACTATCACATATACTACTACTTACTATTGCTAACGCTAATCATACTACTACCACTACTACTACTGCTACAACTATTACTACTACTACTACTACTACTACTACTACTACTACCAATACTACTTCTACTATTACTACTGATACTACTACTACTATTATGACCACTACTACTTCTGCTGCTACCACTACTGCCAAAGCTACTACTACTACTACTACTACTACTACTGCTACTACTACTATTACTACTATTATTACTAGTAGTACTACTATTACTCGCTATGACTGTTTCAGCAACTGCTACTATTTAGCATGATATTAATAATAACACTTATATTATTTATGTTGTAATACAAGTACAGACATAAACATTATCTAAAAATAACACATGTTGTACTTATGTTTTGTTCATAGCCACCCACTGACCCTGACAAAAATGATGGAGTAAGTATGTTTTTGTTTTTTCATAGTTTTCTAATTCATTAATATAATCTGGTATTTATAGCAATAATACTGCTACTGGTACCACTAGCACTGTTTTAATAACAACAACGACGACAACAACAACAACAACAACAACAACAACAACAACAACAATAATAATAATAATAATAATAATAATAATAATAATTACTCACTGTTTCTGGCAGGACATACCAATGGGTCCAAAGGGTGGTCCTGTGAGTATTTATCAGCCTCCAGAGCATTTAACTTTACTCTTCTTGGTTTTTACTCTTTCTGTTCTCTTTCAAGAGATGACAACTTCACTTCAGCTTTTGTTGTCCAAGTGGTTGCTTCTCAATTCGACTGGAAATATGCACTGCTATCTTGGTAACATTTCTAAATGTTAACAAAAAAACAAAGCTTGTGTTGGCTTCTCAGCTGATGCTAAATCCATGGGGTGTGACAAGTGAGTCTTGCCCTTAAATCGATCACATCCTGGTCTTTGGCAGACATTTTAGTGGGTAGAGTCTTTGGTCAAAATACCCTGTAGTCTTTAGGAATACCAGGGTGTATCCTATTTTTTGGTCATCATGTTTGTGTTGTGGTGTTCTGACTCATTCCTAGTCTTTGGCTGCAATACTTCTGTTTTGGTGTGTGTATTCTTCAAGGATCCAAGGATATTTGTTTATCACATGCATAGACATGCTGGGTAGAGTAGGTTGTGCAGTGAAACTGCTGATTGTTAATCTAAACTGTACAGGGGGCAGGGGGAGTAAAGTGCGTAGAATGTCTGTGGTCTAGTGGTTAGGGAGTTGGTCTTGCAGTCGGAAGGTTGCCGGTTCGAATCCCACCCTACCCATGGTTGAGATGCCGTTGAGCAAGGCATCTAACCTAACACTGCTCCAGGGCCTGTAACTGAAACCCTGTAAATATCTGTAAGTCGCGCTCTGGATAAGAGCGTCAGCTAAGTGTAATGTAATAATAATAAATAATAGTCTACCTGATTAAGGGCAGAGGTAGAACAGGTGATGGGGGGTGGGATAAAGTGCATACAAGTGTGGTTGGGGTTGGGAGAGAGGACTGGCTGTGGTGGCCGGTGCTCTAGTGTTTGCAACCTAAGACTACATTTTATGACCACCAAAACATAGGCATTGACAATCAAAACCTTCCTTGTGCTCTTGTGGGTGTAATGTTGTCTAGTGTTTGTTTGCAATACTTTTGTTCTGCTGTTCATACCTTAGCCTTTGGTTGCAACGCTTGTGTTCTGGTGCTGTTGTTGCCTCAGGGTCCTCCTGGTCCTCCGGGCAATGATGGACCCACCGGACCCCAGGGCCCCTGGCCCTCAAGGATACCCAGGCCCCTCGGGAGAACCCTTTGATGGAGTAAGTGTGTGTGTGTGTGTGTGTGTGTATGAGTGTGTGTGTGGGCCCTTCAGAACACCCTTGATGGAGTAAGTGTGTGTGGTGTGTGTGTGTGTGTGTGTGTGTGTGTGTGTGTGTGTGTGTGTGTGTGTGTGTGTGTGTGTGTGTAGGCCCCTCAGGAGACTCCTTTGAGTATTTGTGTTGTTGCTCCTACACTGTGTGCTGTATAGCTATCTGTTTCACTTGATTTCAACTGCTGACTTGAAAAAACTCAACCTCTCATTTGCAGAACTACTCTCCACAGTGGGACAAGTTTGTACCCCCACCCCCCAACGAATATGTGGTCCCTGTTGTGTCAGGAAAGGACTACGGCGGAGGAAAGTATGGTGGAGGAAAGGTAGTAGTATTCACTAAAAACGTGTACTTACACTTCACCTGAAGTTCAGGGGATGGCTAACCTGGCTTCAGAACGTAAACGTGCATGATGAGATGGAAAGGTTTTTAGTAGGCGTACAAGTATACACTTGGCACACTAAGTATACACTAACCTGGCTTCAGAGAGTATGGGCCCTATCATGCCGCGGCGCACTGTGCATTCGTGACGTGCGCATGGTGTCATTACTATTCTGTGCCAGTGCACCGTTCATTTTTTCAGGCAAAAAATCACGTTGTCTAGATAGCAGATGGCACTGCGCCATTACGGGTGTGTCAGCGAAAAAAGAAGAGGTGTGGTCTGGCGCAAAGCGTGCCAGATGCTATTATAAGGACGCAAAATTAAATCCCGCCAGTGACCAACAAAACCCTGGTCTGTCGTCAGTTGCGCATTGCTGAAAAGCTATTTTATTATATTTTATTATATTTATTTTATTTTAAGAGGGATCCCCCTCTTGATGAGTCGCTGTTAGGGGACGATAGCTATCCACTAAAGGCATGGTTATTAACACATACATCATGCCAACAACAGGGCTTAAAACGTCTTCAAGCTCCAAAA
The DNA here is from genome assembly GCA_027475355.1 of Coilia nasus. Lineage (NCBI taxonomy): Eukaryota > Metazoa > Chordata > Actinopteri > Clupeiformes > Engraulidae > Coilia > Coilia nasus. The sequence goes on from CM050205.1 coordinate 11,149,524, forward strand.
AATGTCCAATTGCATACGACTACGAATCTGATTATTTACTAAGTGCAACGACATAAACACTGATACATATTTTGTAATAGTGCACATTTATTGAGCAATCAGTTTTTTTAATAAACATACACACATTGTTCATAACCAAAGGAAACACACATTGTTCATAACCAAAGGGAAACAGTAAGTGTAAAAACAGACTTAAATATCCATCCCGGAAGATTAACTGCTCATGCACGAGCAGATCGGTCTTCAAAGAAAAACGCTCCTGATGGGAAACGCCATCGTAATAGCAACAAGCCATGGACAAAGCGTGGCTGGCTTTTAAAGGGAATGAGAGTATAAACTCTGATTGGTTTATTGCATGTTACGATTAATTAGGTAACTTAGGACCAACCCTTTTAAACCATGCGCCAGGCGCAATGTTCACTTTCCCGTTGTCAAAATAGCATATTGTCTCGGGAACACCCCCAAAGCAACTTGCGCGACAGACTTTAGACAATGCGCATATGATCGAGAAAATAGAGCCCAAAGGTTTTAGTAGGCGTACAAGTATACACTTGGCACACTAAGTATACACTAACTTGGCTTCAGAAATTATAAGTGTATAACACACAGGGAAGTATGGAGGAGAAAAGTGTGGATGAGATGGGAAGGTATTAGTAGACATACAAGTATACACTTGGCACATTAAGTATACACTAACTTGGCTTTCAGAAATTATAAGTGTATAACACAGGGAAGTTTGGAGGAGAAAAGTGTGGATGAGATGGGAAGGTATTAGTAGACATACAAGTCTACACTTGGCACACTAAGTATACACTAACCTGGCTTCAGAGAGTATACAGTAAGTGCATAACACATAGGGAAGTATGGAGGAGATGGAAAGGTATTAGTAGACGTACAAGTGTACACTTGGCACACAAAGTATACACTGACTTGGCTTCAGAGAGCAAACACAGTAACACATAGCACATATTTGTCCTAGAAGTTCCCTAAATCAGCGGATGTTCATTAGCAGCACTACATAGTCAGGAAGAGGAGATAGTAAGTGAAACTACTGCCAAAAAATATACCAAAGGCATGCAAATCTAAACAGTAGTCTTGTTAGTTTGATGTGGTCGAGTGGAGATTGATACATCACAGCACAAGACAAGACGTCTTCAAGCTCCAAAAAAAGTCCAGTTGCTTACAACGTAGCCCCTTTGACTACCATGACCTGGATGAAAGAGAATCTACACAGACATTTTCCAACCTGTAAGGCAACCGAGGACAAAAACTACCGTACTTAGTACTGCTTTAGGGAGACCCCTTGGCACCCCTACATGGAGTCACATATCCTGTGCTGATTATTGCTGATTTATTTTGCCTGTTTCCCCTCTTTCTCTTCCTGTATAACTGGTAGTCTATGACACAAACTATCATAGGCCTACAATCACTGAAGCATTGAGCTTACAGTAAATGTATACCAGCGATGACCAGTTGAACTTTACTCTCTCCCTCTTCTCTCTCTCTCTGTTTCTCTCACCCCTTCTCTCTATCTATCTATCTATCTATCTATCTATCTATCTATCTATCTATCTATCTATCTATCTATCTGTCTGTCTGTCTGTCTGTCTGTCTGTCTGTCTGTCTGTCTGTCTGTCTGTCTGTCTGTCTGTCTGTCTGTCTGTCTGTCTATCAATCTATCTATCTATCTATCTATCTGGCACATTAGGTATGTTATGTAAAAACTACTAATCTTTCACACTCTCAGACAGACAGGATGGCTAGCTACCTTCTTAACTCACCAACCTTTCTCTTTCTCCCCTTCTCTACCTCTTTTTCTCCCCATCTCTTCATCCCTCCTTCTGTCTTTCAGCACGGCGGCGGCGGCTATGTGGTTGGTCCGCCTGGTCCTTCAGGCCCTGACGGCCCTCCTGGCCCAAACGTGAGGATGTGTCTTTTTTTTTTACATTTTGATTTATTCATTTAACATTTAACACATATCGCATTTACATGTTGCACATACCTACATACATGCATGCATGCATGCATACATACATACATACATACATACATACATACATACATACATACATACATACATACATACATACATACATACATACATACATACATACATACATACATACATACATACATACATACATACATACATACATACATACATACATGCATACATACATACATACATACATACATACATACATACATACATACATACATACATACATACATAGGGCATGCATACACACATACAGAACTTATTTGTAAAGTGTATGCACTATGTATGGATTTATTCATTGTATGTACAGTATGTATCTTTTTATTGACTTATACTGGAAGGACATGTTAAACTGAAATACTGGCCCTGGTTACTGGTTTCATACGTGTGTGATATGTGTTCTCCTCAGGGTCGAGCAGGTCCTCGGGGACCCATCGGGTATATTAGACATTTAATGAAATACACATCTTAGCAATAGTAAAAGGATTTATGAATGCAATGCCCAAATATGTTTTTCTTTTTTTTTTCTTTTTAATATCTGCTTTTTTTTTAATATCATTTTGAGGCTTGTTTTCATGCTTGTTTTTGTCATATTTTAGTGACTAGAAAATAAACGAATACCCTCTACCTCCCCCTTCCCTCTTATTTGCAAAACCCCACCTCACAGTTTAACAGGTGCATCACCTCACAGCTGATCAAATGGTTCAGCAACTTCCGCGAGTTCTACTACATCCAGATGGAGAAGTTCGCGCGGCAGGCCATCAACGACGGCATCACCGGCTCCGAGGAGCTCAGCGTCAGCCGCGACTGCGAGCTCTTCCGCGCCCTCAACATGCACTACAACAAGGCCAACGACTTTGAGGTGCGCCCCCGTCCGGTACCCTTGCTCACACACACACACACACACACACACACACAGATGCACACATCACACGCAGATGCACACACGGAGACGCACATGTCACACACACACTCTCACACACACAGACGAACATGTCACACACACACATACACAAACACAAATGCAGACACACGTCTCACACACACACACAAACAGACACACACACACAGGCACACAGACGCATAAACACAGACACACACACACATACACAGATGCGCACATAACACACATACACGCACACATAAACGCAAGTGCGCGTCACACAAACACTCGCACACTCACACAGACGCACGTCACACACACACATATACAGACACAAATGCAGGCACACGTCTCACACACAGACACACACAGACACACTTGCAAATGCACATGTCACACGCGTACACATACACACATGCACACACACACACACACACACACTCCCACACACACACACACACACACACACACTGACATGTGGTTCAGCCTGAGGAGCTACTGTAAGGAATACTTAATTAGTTCTGCTGACTGTATGCTCACTCCCAAGCATTCATTGAAACAAGTATTATGTACTAATGTGCCTGCATGGGTTATTCACTCAGTCAGCTTCTATGTAGTCAGCAGGTATATGTTTTATGATGGTGTCTAAAGCATGTTAAAGACAGATGTAGCGGGTTTAATTCAGTGAACATGTTATTTTCCCCATGTATGAAAGACATCTTTGTACTGAGCTATCTGTGTATGTGTGAGTGTACCCACCCCTCACCTTCTCATCTGTCTGTCTGTCTGTCTGTCTGTGTGACTACCTGTCTGCCTACCTGTCTCACTGTCATCTATGCGGCGAAAGAACGAACCCTCATTGTAAACTGACTAGCCAGCACCTCCTCTGCTCTGAGCACTGCAGGGTGTCTAAACCAGTCAGTCTCCGTTGAAACGTGGCTATACGCGTCTGTCTGCTTGATGAGGCAAAAGAGGGCAATGCTTCAGGCCCAAGTGTCCTTGTCAAACACAATTTGCTGCGTTCACATTTAAAGCCTTGTCTCTCCATCGATATCCGTCCACCGGGACTTCTGTCATTTAAGCACTGCCTGCGCAGCAGCCGGCTCACTGTTAGACGAAAACAATTTTTTAATTTATTATTATTTTTTATATATTTACTCACTTACCTACTTACTGTACCAACTGACTGGTGGTAAGTGGGGCCGTTCAGAGACAAGGTCTGTAAGGGCGCAAAGTGTAAGAAGTACTGCTGCCGCACCTGTTTGGTTTTTACAGGAACTTATTTAGGGCTGGGTGCGATTTCCATACTTCAATGCGCGATTTGCATGGGCAGCCGAAGGAAAAGGTGGCGTGAATAAGACTGTTGTTGGCTGAGGAGGAGGCAGGGTGGGGGGGGGGGGGGGGCAGGGAGTTTGGGTTTGCATATCAAGGGTGGCGCAAGTCACACAGGTGTGCAATGCCGGGTTGAGAGGAGGGACTATTGCGTTTTTTTTTTTATTATTTTTTTTCCCCTTACCTTTCTGTCCATCTTTCTTTTTTCCTGCTTGACCATAATAGAAAACCAAAAATTTGGTCACCAATGCAAATGCTTGTCAGACGATGGAGCCATCTCAGTCTCTGCCCCTCAAAGGCTTCCTCCTTGTTTGTATATGTGTCTGTGTCTGTGTCTGTGTGTGTGTGTGTCTCTCTTTCTCTCTCTCTTTCTGTGTGTGTGTGTGTGTGTGTGTGTGGTGTGTGTGTGTGTGTGCATGTGTGTGTGTGTGTGTGTGTGTGTGTGTGTGTGTGTGTGTGTGTGTGTGTGTGATACAGTTGCTTGTGTCTAGTGTCCGCTGTCTGTTTGTGTCTCTGCCTCCGCTCCATCTTAGCACAGCAGAGGAGTCACATATCTCCTCTCTCTCTCCCTCCCTCCCTCCCTCTCTCTCTCTTTCTCTCTCTCTTTTTTCACCTCCACGCCCCGGAGGGACACTTCACGCTGGGATTTTTCACTGAATTTTCTCTTTTTCACCTGTCAAACTCTGAGGCATGAAACCGGAACCGTCGCCGATTCAGCAAGTTGCTCTTTTGCCAAATTTAGCATCATCAAAGTTCCACCTTGGTCCCTCCTCTTGAATGAATATGCCCTCTGTTTTGCTGATCGTTTGATGCTAATCTGCTCTGTCAATGTGCACCAGTAATGTGCTTCCTTCTCCTTTGAGATTTCTTTGTTGTTGTTGGGCCCTCTCTCTCTTTCTCTCTCTCTTTCTTTCCCTCACTCCTGTTCTCCTCTCTTTCTTTCTCTCCCTTTTTGTTTCGTTTCCTTCAGCTTCTTTCATCCTCTTCAAATTTGTTTCTGCCCTCCATTCCTCTCTCCTCTCCTCTCCTCTCCTCTCCTCTCCTCTCTTCTCCTCCTCCTCCGTCCACCCCCCTCTTTCCCATTACAAACTTTTTAATGACATAATTGTCACATTTCTCATGGTGGAGTGAGCACAAGCAGCAATTAAAAGAACTTCATTAATTGCCCTTCGATGTGTTCGCCTTGTCTCCCCCTGCTTTGCGTTTTCTTTCAAGTTCCGTTGTTTACCACCCCCCCCCCACCTTCCCCCACCACCACCACCACCACTCCCCTTTCTTTTCCCCCTTTCCTCAGTACAGCAAAGTCTTTGGTAATTATCAGTCCCACAGTATGAAAACACACGCTCATCGCCACTTGGCAAGGAAGAAGAACGGCATTGTTTAAGAGATCGTAAACAGACAAGATAGAAATCTGTCCCTGTTAGCTAAAGTACGTGAAAATGGCTTGAGCTTCTGGGCTACCCACATCAAGACGAGCGACTACACACCCCCCCGTATTTGCATCGGGCGGGTGTGCTCCCTCCTCTTGTGTCTGGCTACGGTGGCCAGCTATCTGTCACGGCCCTTATCTCTCCCCGGGAGGTGTTGGTGTGTGTGCAAGACAGACGCACACTTTCGTCCAGCCAGCCCCATGTAGCCCCATCCTACAGTACACTTCCACTGCTGTAAAATCACAAGCAGAGAGGAAGACGTTTGTGTCCCAACTGCCACATGCAAAACACACTCCCACTAGCGTGGCTAGCTCAGTCATTGACATCTATAACACCCGCCACCAGAAAGAAAAAAAAAACACTTTGAACTTTCTTTCTCACTGGCTGACAAAGTCAAATTACTGTGACCTTCAGAGTAAACAGAGTAGTTAGAAAGTGAGGGGCAGTGCCGGTTATGGCTATACTATAACAGCCCATGTTTGTACATTTTCACATGTAGAAATACTTTTGCAGTCTTTTTGCAAGGTCAGAGTGGTGGGCTGGACAGCTTTGGTCTGCTGGCCCGGGCGTCCGTTTGTGCCAAGCACTTTGAGGAAAAGCCCTTTGCACCTACAGTATCAGCTCACAGGAGGCATTGAGGGATGGCCGGGGGTGGCGCTTCAGGATAAGGAGGCATTTTTTTATGACAGGCCTGGGAGGAGAGTCTCATCTTCTAGCCACCCCTTCCTCCCCCTTCCTCTCTCTCTCTCTTTCTCTCTCCATCTCTCTCTGTGTCTCTCTCTGTCACACACACACACACACACACACACACACACACACACACACACACACACACACACACACACACATCCCACCAAGCCCTTCAGAAAATAGTTCAAGGCTCTTCTGTCAAGATTCTTTACCCCCGAGCAGACGAGACGAGCCTCATGCCTCCCCCCACCTCTGCGCCCATGGCCACACCCCTGCGAATGAGTGTTAAAGGGAGGATGAGGCCCTCGCCTGTGATCTCTGTCCCTTTTGAAACTTTGGGATGGGGTGGGGTGGGTTGAGTTGGAGGGAGGGTGGTGTGTGTGTGTGTGGGGGGGGGGTGGGGGGGTTACTTGCATGGCCTGCACAGAGAATGCCTTTGACTTCAAGGCTTTCTCATCGTCTTTTTGGGCTATCGAGTGTCTGTCCTTGCTGGTTACCACGATAGTCATATTGGGGAACGAAACAAAAAAAAAAAAAAAAGACAAAGATAACAGTCTTTGTGTTCATCGGGTTCAGTCCCTGTGTGTGTGTGTGCTTGTGTGTGTGTTTGTGTGTCGGTTTCTTGGGCTTGGGTGTGCAATCTGACAGATGGGAGAACATCCCTTTTTTAAAGTGGGGACCATTCTTCAGTGCGTGGTACACAAACGTGGGCGCATCAAATCAATAACACCCCACCTGAAGGACATAATCAATTAGCTAGACAGTCTAGTGTCGGGGATTGTTAAAGACTCGTTTCTGCATTTACTTTTTTACCCTCTCTCTCTCTCTCTCTCTCTCTCTCTCTCTCTCTCTCTCTCTCTTTCTCTCCCTCTCTCTCTCGTCCCCTGCCTTTTCTTTCTCCCTCTTTCTCTCCTTCATCTCTGTTGTCTGGCTATCCCCGCCTGGCGCGACCTACCCCAAAGGCCTTCATTATTAATTGTCCTTCTGAGATGCGGGGAAAAAAGTTCAAAGTCTACACGGATGCTGCTGCTCTCACCGCCGCCTCCATCCATTGTGTGACATTCAGCTGCCTTTACCCTTGTCTGGGCCTGTAGTGCACCCCCCCCCCCCACACACACACACACACACACACAAGAACGCAACATACACACACACACACACACACACACACACACACAAATACACACACACACACAAGAACAGAACACACACACACACACACGCACTGCTTGCTTGGCCCAGGAGAAGGGGGTTATCAATAAGGGGGGGGGGGGGGGGGGGTGTGAGGGGGCGGGGGGCGGCCATTACTGTTGCCACGGGGGGTCCCGGCCTCTGAGTAGACGCTGCACCCCCCCACCGAGGGCTGGCTTTCCATATTTTATCAAGCGAGCACACTTCACAATCCCCCACTCTGTCTTTCTTTTACACTCTGTCACTCTCTCTTTCACTTCCCCTCTCTTTCTCTCTCTCTCTTTCTTTCTTTGCCCTCCCTCTCCTTTTTCTCCCTTTCTCTCCCGCTCTCCAGCTCCCTCCCTCTCCCTCTCCTCTCTCTCTCCGTCACTGTCCCCCACAGTGGGCTGCGTAGGTGAGGTCTGCATCTTAGATGTGGGGTCAAGTTTCAGCTGCAGGCCCCTCTCCGAGTCCTCTCTCTGAACCTCGTCCTGCCCTCTGCTTCCCTCCCTCCCCCCTCTCTCTCTCTCTCTCTGTCCCTCCCTTTCTCTCTCTCTCTCTCTCTCTCTCTCTCTCTCTCTCTGTCTCTGTCTAGCCATCACGCCTGGGCCTCACCGCCTGTCCACGGCCGTCTCAGTTTCCCCTCCTCTCGCCCGCTTGTCTTTTTTGAATGCACCTCTCCTCTCCCATTGACAGGTGCAGCACAATGGCCGAACGCCACTGCATTGTGGTGCGCCAAAGGCCTGCTCATTCATGCACTACAGCTGGATATTGCTGAGGCCCCCTGTTTTTTTTAGTTTTTTTTTTTAGAAAGGGCCCTTCTTCATCTGTCATGCAATCAGGCCTTTTATTGTTGGGCCACTTGCAGCCAAACGGTTTTATGTTTGGAGGCCGATTAAAGAATGGGAACAAATAAATATAAACAATAGATCGGAAAATGATTCGGGGCAGGCAGAACTTTTCAGGGCCAGGCAGGAGCGTTTCACATCTACGCAGCAACTTTTACTTGACACAAGATAATTGCTGCCAATAATTCTAAGACAATAAGGCGGCTTCCTCAAACTCCAAAGGCTAACCATGACAGTTTGTAAGAATGAGAAAATAAATAAAATCTAATTCTTCAGCTATCAGGTTTGGCAGGTTGGTGCTTTGTGTGGCATTCAGCTGTGGCGATACATCAGCCGATCGCCTGAATTTTTTGGCAATACTTTGGGGGGTAGGGCGGGGTGTGGTGTGGTGTGCTGGGTGGCTGGGGGTGCCAGACATAAAGCACTCCGTTGTCATTGACTTTTAATTGGAGTCACAAGTCTTGAATCTCCCTGACGTGGGCATGACTTGGTACCCGTCTTCGGGCATCTGTGGCGCAGGGGCAGGGGCACAGCTGGCATGGGAGGCTCTGACAATGCCAGGCCTGTGGCAGCCCTCTGTCACCCTCACATGATGCTCGAGACTCAATGAAGTCAGCTGACGCTGGCCATTGTCTCAGCCGAGAGCGGACAATTAAACCGTGCCCCCCGCATCGCCTGTAATCAACTGATTGTATCCCATACACAAGGAGCATTAAACGAGCCTGACATGGCCTAGGAAGTTCTTTAGGGGAAACATACATCACACACACACACACACACACTCACTCACAGTCTCTCTCTCACACACACACACATAGTGTCACCATGACATATATACACACACAAACACACACACACGCACATATATCTTGTCACACCACAGCCTCACTCAACTTAAAACACACTTTGGAGTGTGTAAACGCACAGTGCACAGTGTTAAATTGTGCTGCGCGACTCTTGGCCTCGGATGCGCACGCTGTTCGGCTGACAGACATGGCTCAGTGTTAAGAGGGGTGACCTGCCTGAAAACTGTATATTTTACTGTCAGAGCGCTCCTGCTTCAGCGCCGTGCCAAGCTGATGGATGGCAGGGAGTAATGCGTTTCCTGCTATCCTGGAGCTCGCCCCACCCCACCCCACCCCTCTTCCCTCCCCCTCCCCCTTCCTCCCCCTCCTCCTCCCCCTGCAACCCAGCCCCCGTTAATGTCACGCTCCGTGGGTTCTTGTCAAAGAGAAACGTCCCGGCCCCGAACGTAATGGGGGCCAATGAAAACAAACTCCTGTCATATCAGCCCCGGTTATTGCCGCTCCCCACTTCACGGCCCGCTCAATTTATAGACATTAGAGACGCCCGCCTCACCTCCGACGCAGCGCGGCGTGGCACGCCTCTGCTCCTACAGCGGCATGCCCCTCTTCTTAACAAACCATTTGCACCTACATGATGAGGTTATCGGAGGAGCCTCGTTGCCTCATTAGACGCTTATGTACAGAGAGAACTGTGAGAAAAAATGGGAATATCACAGCTGAAAAAAAAAAGTCCAAAGCTAAGATTTGGCCTTAACTCAGAAGTTAAAGTAGCAGGCATGTTTTCCCCTTCAGTGTCAATATAACTGTTTACAACTGTTTACTTTAGGTACCGGGCAACTGGTAGGTGAGATGGTAGCTGATGTATCCTCTTCCACTGATCATGGTTATAGTGCAGGACAAATATTATAGGTCCTGATTTAAGCACCAGCAGATTATAATGCGATCTTGTCTCTGAAATTGTACAGTTCTCTATAAGTTTCCTCACTGTAGAACAGAACAAGATGAATTAATTTAATTTCAGCAGGAATAACAAAGGCAGTTTCTTATCAGAATAGTACTCAGAACAAGCTAGTTTCTAAGGAATTTCTAAGACAAAACAAAAAACTTGCAAAATTAACTGCATTATAACACGGTCAACATGACAGCCGCTGAAAGTAGGGAAAAGGTAAACTCTCGGATCCAACTCCTGGGAACCTGGTGCAATTTGGTCCCCAGGAGGTCACCAGGTCTCCGTGTCCCCTCTGACTAAACCCTGGTTAATCATCTCCAGTCGCTCGCTGCTGGACGTTTCGGTGGCAGCACTGAGTCACAGTACCGAGTATGGCATGTTCCTGTAAGAAGCCTGCATAATCACTCTCCAATCACTCTCCAAGGCCATTTGCTGGGTCGGAGGGGGGGGGGGGGGGGTGTTGGGCAATAGAAGGGGGGTTAGCTTCTTTGATAATTTGCATAAATATTTATTTTTCACTTCGAGGACAGGAGCTCAGGAGTGACAGTAAGGGAAGGTGCTGTTGTTAGTACAGTGTCCAGTGTCCGTGTCTTTGAGCTCATCAATATTTTTGTTTAATTTTCTCCTTGTTTTCAGGCTCTATACATAGTGATGTTTGTGGGCAACAGATGAAGGAGTACACTTTGATCTGATGAAAGATTGAGGCCCACACTCATAAATGTTTAATTAGGTGTTGAGAAGTCGGTTCATTTTGTTTTTTGTGCATGTGTGTTTGGTTTTCCTCGGTATCGCTTGGCATTTGCCTTGACGTGAATCTCCCTTTTATTATTGGTCTTACTCATTCAGGACCCAGGCACAAAAACATCTATATTATAGCACAGTACACACACACACACACACACACAGATCTAATTATTTGTGAGCAGATCTGTTTGTGTGTGTGTGTGTGTGTGTGTGTACTGTGCTTTCAGGCGATGCCTTTTCTTCCAGGCAAAATGACTTATTAATGGGGACTAAGTTGCACAGAGGGGCTCTTAGCCCCCAGCCTCCAGTGCCAGCCAAAAAATCAGCCAGCTTTTATTTTATTAAAATGCACCTCCTCTTCACACACATCCACACACGAACACTCACGTGCACACACACGCGTGCACACACCACGCATGCACACACAGGTAAACACATCTTAAGGAGGAGAGTCCATCTGCTTTAACCATGCAGTGCTGTTTTATTGGAAGAAGTTCCAATTGTGCTGCAGCTGTGTGTGTGCGTGTGTGTGTGTGTGTGTGTGTGTGTGTGTGTGTGTGTGTGTGTGTGTGTGTGTGTGTGTGTGTGTGTGTGTGTGTGTGAGTGTGTGTGTGTGTGTGTGTGTGTGTGTGTGTGTGTGTGTGTGCGTGTGTGTGTGTGTGTGTGAGTGTGTGTGTAAGTGTAAGTGTGAGTGTGTCTAAGTGTGAGTGTGTGTGTGTGTGCATTGTGGTGGGCAGAGGATAAGCAGTGGGGTCTGGACCTGTGCCCAGCCTAAAAAGAGTGTATATTTACTACCATAGCCAACACCCACATTGCACTTCTGTACCTCTGACTATTAGTCGTGGCATTAATGTATTGTGGAGAATTACTGACCAGGTTACAGCCTACATAGGCAGCTAATTTGTTTGTTCTGTAAAGAAATCCTAATCTTAATGAGCCTTAGCTCTGTAGTTGGTTGCGTGCAGCGCTCTGTGTTATTCATTCTTGATCAAGAACAATGACCTTCTCTGGACCACTGGGCAGTCAGCCAAATTGTAGTCAGCTAAAAATTATGGTGAGATTTTTGCATGGCAAGTAAGTTTTTTTTCTCTTCCACCAGTGAGAATAGCAAAGCAGATATCCGAATCGGTGAAGATTCAGTATCTTGCTTCTTCTCATTTCTTTTTTCCCGACATGCGGGTGAGTAATCGCCTTTAAAGGATGTACAATGCAGTTGTCTGGATGCTGGGCTGTTGTTCCGTTTAAAAATGAACTTGACTCAATCTCACCCCCCCCACCCGCATCCACACACACATCATCTACACACACACACACACACACACACACGCACCCACACCACCCCCAACCCCAAGGAAAGTCACATGCCTTGAGCCCTTAAGTGTGGCACTGCGCTGCTGAATGTCCACTTCCTTTAATTGCCTCTCAGGCTAAAGTGCTCCCTGCCACTGCCTGGGATTTTTTTCTTGTCAAGAAGGGACCTGCGCTCAATCATAAACAGTGCTGTTAATAGCCCCACAGCAAGCTGAGGAGGGGGGGGGGGGGGGGGGGGGGGGGGGGGGGGGGGTGGCGGAGGGATGGGGGGCGGGGTAATGGGGTGGCAGAGCATCCTCCCAAACATCATGCTAACCTCCACCATGAAAAGGTTCTTCATTAGCACACTGCACAACAATGCTAATTTCACAACATGGATTTTTCATTACTATTTCAAAACGTTTGTAGAGTCTGTGGCTAAGACAGTGAGGCTAGGGTCTGGTAGCTGGAAATATATGGCTCATTGTCGGATGTGGAAATTGGTTTCCTGCTATTGCTCTCAGTCCACCTAGACAAGGAAAGTCCTTCTCTATTCTCTTGAGTTTCAGAGGGAATTGGGGTGTGGGGGGTGGTTTTGGCTAAGGCTCCCATTTAAAGTGTCCCATGTCACCTTGTGTGCAGTCTGGTCTGTGACACCAATGGTGATTATGTCATTATTTTGCTCCAGGGGGCTTTGACACATCTGTAGCCTTCGCACACACACGCACACACACACACATACACACACACAAACACACACACGCCTTCCCAGGCCCTGGCAACGCTCCCACCCTCCAACCGCCCTCCTCCTACTCCACTCCTCCACCCGTCTTTCATCCCTCCTTTCTCTCTTTAACTCTCTCTCTCTCTCTCTCTCTCTCTTCCCTTCATTAGTTTCACTGCCAGTCCCCTTCTTTCTCCAGACAAGAAAGACCCAACTCCAAGCTGCCCCTTCCTTCTGCCCATGTCTCTCAGTCCTTCAGGCCATTCTGCCCCCCCCACCTCACACACACACACACACCCCACCCCATACGCCACCGCCCTCCCTGTTCTCCAGAATGTCCCTCTCCCCCCCCACCCCTCCCCCACCCCCCCACACACCCGCCTTTATTCGTCTCTTTAGAGAAAGGAGCAGACGAAAAAGCAGGAGAAAAAAAAACTTGCCTCAGTTGCAATCTGAGACAAATGACTTCATAACCTTTAACCTGGCCAAGGCTGACCCCCAGTTCTCGCCCCTGAAGCCAGAAGGGATGTTCTCATCTCCACTCCCCTGCTCTGCTCTCTCTCGCGTACACTCCCATCGTGCATCGTTTCTTCGGCGTAACACAAAGCCAGAACCCGAGACTACCCCAAACAGGCAACTGGTCTCTTTATTTAGCGCAGGCTTTGTGTCTGTGAGGACATGGAGAGTATGAAAGAAAAATAATTCCAAAAGCACTCCAAAATGTGGTAGTGATATTAACATACATAATGATGCATTGGACATGACTTGAGAGCAAATGATTTGAAAGAAAATGAAAAAAAAAAAATTAACAAAGGAAGAAAGAGAAAGAAAAAAAGAATACCAGAACAGTCTGTAGTGGAAACACTACAGAAATAAAAAAATTCTGCGTGTAGTGGAAAGATGCCTTACCCCCACCCCACCCCACCGCACACCACCCCAGCCCGCCCCCACCCCACCCCACCCGCCACCCCAAGCCTTTGAGAAAGCAGCATATGGCACTGGACGAAAGTTTTCTTAAGTGTGAAAAATAGTTTGGACAAGGCCAGTGCAGTGCAGTGCAGTGCGTAATCAGCAGCCTGCCAGTGTTTACCCAGCCTTCCAGCAGGAGCTCTCTGGCCCATTCAAGGCTGCGCTGCGCCGTGCTCGCAGCCTCGGTCGCAGACGCCGGCCCCACTTGCATCACAGGCCCTGCAGCGCTTTGAAAGCGTCTTTATCAGGTCCGGGAAACCTGCAATCTGTTTGGCTAACGGTGACATGCCAGCCCAGCGGGTTTATCAGACGTGGTGGGGGGAAAAAAGGTTTCGTCTGGTATAGGCTATCGATCACCAGGAGGGACGGACGTGGAGTTCGCCGGGCAGCTCCGTACTGTTTCATGTTCAACGGGACATTGTTCTTTTGAAGTTGGAGGCTCAAGTCCACAACAGAGCAGTCGCGGGGGGCTTATTTTTCTCAAGCCATGACAGGAGGGGGAAAAAAAACACGCTCACACGCACACAAACACACTCTTATCCTTTCAAACCCTGGCCTTGAGACGTATTTGCTCACTGTCAATCCATTATCTCTTTAAAAGAAAAAAAAAGAGAAAAAAAAAAAAACGGTGAGGAAAAAAAATAAAGAGAAAGGCCCTCCCGGCTGCCCCTTCTCATGAACTAAGAGTACCTGGGCCCACTGGCTTACAATCAACACCACAAAGAACTTATTCTTTTGCGTCTCGGCGCAAACATCGACTGCTACTGAAGGGGCAAATTTGACCACGCTTCTATAGCGTCAGGCCCAGCTGTTATAGACACCATCCGACAGCATGGTGGAACAATGAGTGCACCGGGCCCCCAGAGTGTGTGAGTTATAGGCCATATTGCTGTCAGTCTGGAATAGGGCTGTCTGCCCTGATTTATTGCATGCCATGGGCTCGCATCAGCAGGGGAAAGTTGATACAGCATGCAAACTAAGAGATAGGCCTACTATTATTAAAAACTATCTGCCAACACCACGAAAAGGGAGCCTTGAGAAGTCACATCCCTTCCTCTTTCCTCCTCTCACTTTATGTGTTCGCAGTCTCTCTTTCTTCCTTCCTTTCTTTCTCTTTCTTTCTTTCTTTCTTTCTTTCTTTCCTCTTTCTTCCCTCTCTCTCTCTCCCTAATACCAACAGCATACCCTTGCCATCCCCAACTATAGACACTTAGTGAGAACATGAGCAATGTTGTTGTTATTATTGGTTTGTTAATATCCGTATTAATCCTTAGCATCAGGCACTGACAGGGTTTTAATTCAAAGTTCAAGGATATTGTGTAAAACAAACACTGACCAAACCAACCGAGAGAGAGAGAAAAAAAAAAGCTCCCTCGAACTTCAAACTTCATATTATGTGGCAACCTGGCCAAGGCTTGAGCCTATCAATCTGTACCCAGCTGCTTTGCCTGAGCAAACAACAACAAGCTCTGAGGACATTGTCTGGTGAGAAAGACACACGCAGCTCCATGGATTCCAGTCAGGGAAAAAAGGACGGCAGAGGTGGGTGGGTGGGTGGGTGGTGGTGGGGTGTTTGAAGCAGGCCTAGGAGCTTGTAATGATTAACTGAATAAGGAAATGAAAGACACTCCACGCGAGGCAGG